>BSBK01007402.1:2500-602500 GCA_027943335.1 Chamaecyparis obtusa | reverse complement strand
TACATTGTCGTACAAGTTTTGTTGCCAGTCAATTCAAAAAAGTAAAAAATCCTGCTATCAACTATCGTGCAAGTTTTTCAATAGTCGTATGAGTTTTTCAATTGTCATTTCATGCTATACCCATTGTCGTACGAGCATATAGAAAGTCATTTGGGAAATTTTGAAAAATTGCTAGAAAGTTGTCAAATCTGTCAAAGAAATCACTATGTCAGGAACAAAGCAGCAAATACTGAGAATCCAATCATTTTCCTAAAGTGGCCTTTTGAATATGATTTAGCCTTCTATTTAATCGATTTGAGTCTTTATCATCTTGTGTCAAAACCTTGACATAACTATCAATATTCAATCAATCATGAAAATGGCTAAGTGTTTTGAACTCGTGTCCGCTATCTTTTGGGAATCTACCCATACATCTAGGGCATAGTCTCCTTCATTTACGTCTAATCCAAGCTTCAATCAATCAAACCTTGACAAGGTTGCATCATTTGATCTTCTTGAATCAGATCTTTCTTTAGTTGTCTTCATCATATTCTTTTGTTTCACCCAAGGTTAATGGTGGAAACTAGAGCTTCCTCTCCCAAGAAATCTAGAGAAGCATCTCATACCTTACCTATAACCACTGTCAGGGGTCCAACTCTTGAGCAACTCTACAATTTTGGTCTTTAAAAAGACGACGGTCTTGGCAATTTTTGATTGAAAACTGGTTACATTCCTCCTTCATCAACTCATGGAGGTAATCAACAAACTCCTCCTCGATCTATCCTAGGGAGAACTCCTACCATGTCTCAAGCAGGGACAATCTTTGGTTCTCAAAGAGCTCAATCTCAACATGGTGCAAATCAAGAACCCACACCTGAAGAAATTGCTCAATATCAAAACGATGATAACTTCAAACGAATGATGAAGCATTTCTTGAAAGAGGACAAAGAGGCATACTTTTTACAATTAGCTCATCAAGGAGCTAAACTTCCTCCCAACTTTAATGTTGAAGATATCATTACGCATGAGGAAGAAACTCCACTCATAGCTATGATGAAACAGATGCATGCCATGCAAGTCAAACTTAATAACCTTGAGAAAGAAATGGAACCCAAGGAGTTGTCCATGGAGGCCCTATGTCCTTTTCCATTTGACAAAGACTTGTACATGCCACCATTCACAAAAAGAGTAGAGATACCTAAATATAATAAGTATGATGGACACTCGGATCCTTAAGATCATGTCAAAGAATTTTGTACACAATCTATGGAGTTCATGCATGAACCAACTTATCTGATGCATCTCTTTCCTTGATCTCTGGGGGGAGTAGCCATTCATTGGCTCTCTAGATTGCCTTCTACTATCAAAACTTTTGAGGAGTTGATCAAATTGTTTATCAGCAATAATCCTACAACATTCAACATCCATTCACCATGATTGATATCTGTAATCTCAAACAATATCTAGGAGAACCATTCTTGACATTTCTCAAAAGATGGAGGAAGAAATTCTCTCTATAAGCTAGGCCTATTCCAGAAATTGAGAAACTGGAAATCTTCATCAATAATCTTATCCCAGAGATCAACTGCCCTTTACAAATGCAAGATCATACATCTTTTGATAAGATGGTATAGACAATGCGATCAAAATTGAAAAAGTACTTGTAAAAAAAAGGAGACATCACACTTCAAAAAGTACGAATCAGGATCCAGTTCTAAAGACAAGAACAAAAACTGGAACAAGAATAAAGGTATTGTCACAAATGGTGTTGTTGATACTATCCATGCCCCATCAAAGGCCCCAACTTTCAATCTAACTATTGGCACCTAAGCCATCAAAGCTTCAAAGCAAAAAGTGTCTAAACCATCTCAAAAGAAGCCAGAATACAAATCTTGGTCCTCTGATAATAAACGAAAGTTCACTCCTCTTGGAGAATCTTTAGAATTAGCTATGAGAACTTTGCTAGCTAATAACATCATTTCTTTTCCTGAGATCCGACAATCTGATCCTGATCCTAAACCAAAATGGTGGAGAGAGAATGAATTCTGTGATTTCCATCGAGGTAAAGGCCACAAAACTAATAATTGCTTACGCTTGAAACATACTATTCAAGATTTGATTGATAAGGGAGACATCATGATTGACAATCATAAGAGCAATAATGATCATACAGCATTCACAGAACCATTTCTGAAACATGGTCAAGAAGTTTCATCTTCTCAGCCTAATATGGGGGCAAAGGTCAATTATGCTTACCCTAAAAATAATGTTGTTATCAATATGGTTGAACCTTGTCTCTCTAAATATTGCAATGTCATCATAATTGTGTGAAGAGATAGAGATCATACTTTAGCTAATGCAGTGACTTGATCATAAGCTCAGGCACATCTGAACAAACAAATCCCAGATTCATCAAATGTCCCTAAGAGGCCCTTCAATCTTTCTTCCGCTTCCAAATAGAAGGCTACTTCTAAATCTTCCAATCCTAAAGATACGAGGCCAACATCTTATAGCATTGTTCAACAACTCCAACACACTAATGCAAAAATCTCCATGTTTGATTTGCTTCAGATATCTCCAGCTCATAGAGCTATTCTAGACAAAGCTTTGCTCAGATCCAATGTTCCTAATGACCTTGATTTAGACAGGTTCCAGACTATGGTTGGACATCTTACATCTCCACAATATATCTCCTTTTCAGAGGAAGATGACAACTCCTTGAGTCACCCACATAACCATCCCTTGCACATAGAAGTCTTGATCCAGAACCGTAGAGTCAAATGTGTGTTGATTGATGGGGGCGCTGACCTAAACATTTTTTCTTACAGCTTGGTCACACAATTGGAATTTTTAGAATTGGCTATTGATCCTAGAAATAAAATAACTATAAAAGCCTATGATGAACAAGAAAGATCTTTTAAAGGCACCATTGTCTTACCTATTAGAGCAGGTCTAGTTATCAGAGATACTATATGTCAAGTTCTTGATCTACCTTTGGCTTACAACATTCTTCTAGGGAGACCATGGATACATGAGATGAAGGCTATTCCTTCCACATTCCACCAATGCTTGAAATTTCCTTATGAAGGAGTAGAGTTCACTATTACAGTAGATATATCCACCACTTGCAATTCATTGAAGGAAAGTGCAGATAAACTTGTGCCTAATAACAGAGAATATTCCATTGAGCCAACTAAAGAAGCATCCACATCTAAAATGGAACACATTGCAAAAGAGGTCAATATCAAAGAAAATGGTATGGGAGAATATACTATAGAGCTAGTCTTATCTTTGACATCTCTCCCTATCTCACCTAAGTCTTATGGACAATCTTTAAAACAGTCCAAACTAGACTCTAAAGAACCTCTTGAGGCATATAAAAATAATTTTGTAGCAGAACAAGTCTCCAAGCAGGAATTTGAAGAGGATGAAGTTGTGCTTGCATGGCTATACAAAGATGAACCTAAATCTCAAGCTGTCCCAACTAGTGACTCTACAGTATCCCAAATCCCTTCTAAGGCATATGGTCCAGGAGATAAACTGATAGCTAAGATGGGATATCCAAGTAAAGGACCTCTAGGAGTTAGAGGAGAAGGTCTTATAACACATATTTCACATACTGGTAGGGAAAACAAAGATATTGTTGGCTTAGGATTTAAAAAGAAATCCTTCCACCTCAAAGGTAATTGTTCTCATGTCATAGAGCATATTGCACCAATAGAACCCCTTCTTAAGAAGGAAGAAACTGAACCATCAGATAGTGATTCAAATAGCTCAGAACTTGTTCCTTATGAACATTTTCCTAAAGAAATCAAAGACCTTGAAGCTGAAGATGATCCAATCAAAAGAATTAATGTAGTAGAAACACAAGAACCTACTATCAATCAAGAGATAGTTGCAACACAAGAACCAGCTAATCTCAAAGACAATCAAATAGACAAAGAGAAAGGTGGTAGTTATTCTGAGATAGATTCCCATGAGTATGAATTCAAATCAGAATCTAAGGGTAACCTTTCTTGGGGTATTCATCCTGACTTTACTCATGTTCTTAGATTTCCTAGGCATAGATGAAGAATCTAATGACTATGACTGGGGAGCCATTCCAGAAGAAGATGAGCTTATTATAGAGAAACATGTTGATTCTATTCACCAATATGCAACTAAACCTAATGTAAGTCTAGAGCGAAATGATGAACTTATCGAGTCTGATCCACCGATGGCTGAATTGGACTCCCACAATGACATTAAGCTTATTCACAAATTGAATGTCTTAAGTTGTAATATCACATTTGAACTCGAGTGTTGAGTTAGGACCAATGATGATAGATCCATATCCGTAAACGCTATCTCCCAATCTTTCCCCATTTTGACTATCCAACATCCTGAACTTCTTGATCAAACCTCCACAAATCTGAGCCATGGTATTTATACCTTCCTAAATGACTATGCCCTTGCTTGCTACCTCAATGCAATTGAGCCTATGAGGACTTCCATTAGTGAACCGAGCATTAGCATGACGGAGTCAGACATCAAGTATCTTAGTCAGAAAAATAAGAATAAGAATAAAAAGAAAAGGAGTTTTGAGGGTGAAAACCACTTTGTGGCAGTCTCAGAACCTACAAAAGTAAAAATAAAAGACATATCCGAAGGTGAAAACCTCTCTGAGGTTCCTAACAATGAGATATTAGATGTCCTTCTGAGTCATTTATAGGATAGATCTCTAGTTCTAATTGAGCCCACTCAATCTATCAATTTGGGAACAGTAGAAGAACCACAGTTGATCCATGTAGCACAATCTTTATCAGAAGAAGAGAAGCAAAAATTTACAACATTCCTAACAGAAAAGAAGATCAACTTTGCATGGAAATATTTAGATATGCCAGGGTTGGATCCTAATCTTATAATGCATCATTTATCTATAGCTCCAAATGTCAAACCTATCAAGCAAAAATTGAGAAAGATGCATCCTCATGTTGCACTCTTGGTAAAAGTTGAATTAGAGAAGCTCCTGAAAGCCAGATTCATCTGAGTTATTGACTATGTAGAGTGGATCTCTAATATTGTACCTATTGCAAAACCAGATAAATCAATCAGAGTGTGCACAGACTTTAGAGATGTAAATAGAGCATGCCCTAAGGATGATTTTACACTACCTAACATTGATATGATAGTGGATATGACTATGGGCTTTGAGATGTATGCTTTAATGGATGGTTTTTCTGGATATAATCAAATAAAAATTGCTTCAGAAGATTAAGAGAAAACTGCTTTTACATGTGCATGGGGCACCTTCTGTTGGAATGTCATGCCATTTGGGCTTAAAAATGCTAGTGCTACATATCAAAGAGCCATGACATCTATTTTTCATGACATGATGCATAGGACTATGGAGGATTATGTTGATGATACTTTAGCAAAATCTATGATTAGAGTTGAACATCTAAATGACCTGAGCAAAATACTAGACAGAATGGAAAAATTTAGTCTCAGACTAAATCCTAAGAAGTGTGCTTTTGGTGTCACTTCCGGAAAGCTCTTAGGATGCATAGTTTCAAAGAAGGGCATTGAAGTTGATCCAGCTAAAGTAAAGGCTGTCATGGAAATGCAACCTCCAAAGAATATTAGTCAAATGAGGACATTGCAAGGAAGAGTCAATCTATCAGAAGATTTATATCACAGCTAGCAGACATATCACAACCTTTTACAAAAACATTACATAAAGGTGTGACCTTTGCATGGAATGAAGAATGTGAGAACAACTTTAATCATATCAAGAAGTATCTATCAAATCCTCCTATCTTGATGCCTCCCATTCTAGGGAAGCCTTTGATCTTATATGTCTCTGCTATAGATACATCACTGGGGGCATTGCTAGCACAACATGATGAGAACAAAAAGGAAAGAGCTATATATTGTATCAGTAGAACATTGGTTGCATATGAGAAGAACTATTCAATGATTGAGAAAGCTTGTCTAGCTGTGATCTTTGCATCACAAAAACTAAGACATTATATGTTAGCTCATACCACACATTTGGTAGCTATAATTGATCCACTCAAATACCTACTAAGTAAAGCTACCCTCACAGGTAGATTAGCTAAATGGGTCATGCTCTTAAGTGAATTTGACATTGAATATGTGGAAAGAAAAGCTATAAAAGGATAGGTTATTGCTAATCAATTAGCAGAGGAACCTATGATTGATGATACACCAATGCAAATGGAATTTCCAGATTCCTCTATCATGACTCTTTCTTCTAGAGAATGGTAGTTGTTCTTTGATGGCTCCTATACACAGAATGGATTAGGAGTAGGCATCTTATTCATAACTCCTCAAGGATACTCTATACCTAAAGCATTCAGATTAAAGTTCCCTTGCACAAACAATATTGCAGAATATGAAGCCCTTCTTAATGGCATGAAACTAGCAATTAAGTGGAGAGTGACAGAGCTACACATTCATGGAGACTCTCAACTTGTTATCCATCAAGTCAATGATGTGTACCAAACTAAAGATGAAAATCTCATTCCTTATAAGAGAATGGTAGATGATTTAAAGAAGTATTTCATATTTATCACATTTGAACAAATTCCTAGAGTAGAGAATAAGGCTGGTGATGCAATGGTAATGCTATCTACTTTATTATAGCAGCCTAAACATGAGCTATGCTACAAGTTCTTGGTGGAAGCACTATCTTATCCTGCATATGATTCCCCTGAAACCCGCATGATCTGCACTATTGTTGGTCATGATTCATCCAAATACAAAAACCTATTTTCCTATCTCCAAGACCAAATCATTCCTGACACCTTCAATCACCATGAAAAGAGATACCTTATCTGTAATGCCTCCTGATATGTCATCATTGGTCATGATCTATACAAATGAGGTCTAGATGGTATGCTACTTAGATGTTTAGAATGGGAAGAGTCTCAATGTGTGTTAGAGGAAGTCCATGATGGTATTTATGGGTCACACTTGAACGGTTTAACCCTAGCTTGAAAACTTATTAGGGCTGGGTACTATTGGCCTGAAATGGAGAAAGAGTCTATCAAGTTTGCTAAAAAAGACCAAAAGTGCCAAGAGCATGGCAACTTAATTCATGCTCCAGGGAGAGATCTAATTCCCTTTACTACACAATGGCCTTTTCACCAATGGGCATTTGATCTTATAGGAGCTATACATCCTCATTCTTCTAATGGACATGCCCATATAATCATAGCTACAGATTATTTTACAAAATGGGTAGAAGCAGTCCCTTTGACACAAGCAACTGGAAAACAAATATCTATGTTCATATTGAACTATATCATATGCAGATATGGAATACCTCATTCCATAATTACAGATAATGGTGGACAATTCAAGAACAAAGATCTAGATGATTTATGTGCTAAATTCAAGATTACACAACATTGGTCATCTATCTACTATCCTCAAGAGAATGGACAAGAAGATGCTTCTAATAAGAATCTATTGAAAATCTTGCACCGTATAGTTAATAAAATAGGAAGAGACTGGCATCTCATGATCAATCCAGCTCTCTGGGCCTACAGAATAAGTATCAAAATGCCTACTAGGGCTACAAATTTCACTTTGGTTTATGGGTCTAAAGCGGTATTGCCTATTGAGGTTGAAATCCCATCACTAAGAATCAGAATGCATGGTCTAGTAACTGATGATGACTACAGAGTGTCTAGGTTGCAAGAACTTGAACTACTAGATGAGCACAGACAAGTAGCATATGATCATCTCAGAGCATATCAGAAGAGAATGTTTAGAGATTACAACAAGAAAGTCAGACACAGAGAATTTCAGGTTGGTGATCTAGTCTTGAGAGAGAATCCTAAAAATCAATCACATCGAGAACACAAGGAGAAGTTTGAACCCAACTGGTTGGGTCCCTTTGTGATCACTGCTACTTTTGGCTCTGGTGCCTATCAACTCTCAATGACTGAAGGGGAACAACTCTAAGAACCAATCAACATTCTCCATCTGAAGAAATTCTACGCCTAAGGCATTCACTGTATGGTAAAATGTCCTGAAAAAATCTTAAAAATTGGAAAAAGTCTTGAAAAAATGAACATCTTGGTGAAAACCTAGCAATAGGCACCTTGATGATTCACAAAAAAAGTAAAAAAATACAAAAAAATGAGAAAAAGAAAAAAAGTGCCTTGGTGAAAACCTGGAAACAGGTGCCTTGGTAGCAAAAATAGAATCTCTATGAAGATGGTGAAAACCTGGCAAACGGGTGCCACTTATTTCAAAACGCTCCATCTATCAGCACAATCTTGGTCTTTCCCAGCTTTTAGTCTTTCTTTATTTTGTACATATCTCCCGGTTTGTTTCTGCATTCCTATTTTCAATAAGTCAGTCTGTACACCGATCAGCTCAAGTGTCGGTATCCTATTAATGTTAAAACTTGGGGGCAACAAATGTCATATCCTATGGCCTCCCATGTATCTTAGATGTATCATATCCATTCGGAGTCCTTTGAAGCTTCATTTGAGTTAGTCAATCTGTCTTGTCTCCAGAAAGGATTTTGCATCTACAACAACACACTCAAACACAAACTAAAAACAATTTGTGCTTTTACAGGCTTTTATCTCCTTGTATGCTTACTAATTTGCATTGAGATTTTTGCATATTATGGTCCCACAAGCTCTTCAATGATTTCCTTTACAGGATTTAGAGAGTGATGACTGGGGGCATAATCTTTTCTTTATTTTCTACTTGTATGTGAAAATCTAACAACTTTGGAAATTCTGGATTGAAATGGTGTCTGACTGTAAGAGCCTCTATCTTGAATTGGATGGCCATGCGTACCTCGACCATTGATACCTAGAAAATTCAAGGAAGTTTGATCTAACTATTATCTTTTTGAGTGAGTTCTTTCTCCTACTGTGAAATGTGATCTTACCTACGGATGTGAATGATAAAGGGTCACTATGGGTAATTCACATTGGATTTAGAATGATCTCTTAAACTGCTTCATGTGTTTGTAACGCAAGGCATATTCAGGTCATCATGATGTTTATGTTTTGATGCTTATACAGATTGCTATATCAAAATGGACATGATATTTAGGTCATCCTGGCATTTATGCCTTGATACTTATATCTAATCTGACATTCTGAAAACAAAATCGATATTCATATATCCATGGTTTCCTAATCAGTGGGTGTTGTATTGATTCCTACACATACAAATCGATATTCATATGTCTATGGTTTCATAACTAGTGGGCATTGTATTGATTTATCCGGTTACCTAAAAATTCAATGATGAGAATGACTGACACATGATTAGTGACTAGGTCCTAAGTCTTAGGTTGCATTTCATATTGCATGTTTCTTTGCATTTAGCATGTTTGCATGATCTCACAAATGGCTAAAATTCAATGCTAAACATGACTACAAGAGCTGAATCTTACATGAAGGTCCATCCAATGAAATAGCAAGTAGAATCCTTTTTCGGGATCAAAATTGAAATCTGAGATCATTTATATTATTAACTACTTGCATAATCAACCTTCATTCATCACAAAAATCTAGTATTCAACTTAACTGATTATCTTCCATCAAACTATCAAAATTTTAACTGGGTCAACTATGGTCAACTCATGGTCAAACCTAGTCAAACTGGTCTCTAGGACCTCCAAATGATGCAGAATGCATTTTTGAACGTGTATAACCACTTCTCAAATCAATTAACATGCTTCTAAACTATCAACGCTGACTTTTCTTGTCAGATTTCAATTTTAATCCCCAAGGGAGCATGGTATTACACATCATTCAAAGTCTATAATCTAAATCTAAAATCATATCTTTCCTCAGTAATCAAGACAACAACCACGTCGATCGGGGCAAATCAATCGATCGGGGCAAATCAATCATCACTCGGGGCATATCAGATTCATCGAGATCCATATCAATTTGGTATTCTCTTAATCTTGTAAATTGTATCAATTTTTTTAACTATTGATTCAATTGTGTTATTTCCTTGGTTCTTCGAAAACTGAAGGGTTCAGATGTGATACCAATGTGATTCTTATCGACAATCGGGTCAGGTATCAGTCACTCACTTCTTCGCAATCATAAGGTTTAGAATCAGGTGTTTTGACACTTTTTTGCAATCATCGGTTCATTGTTGTTATAGTTAACATTATCTTTGGTCATTCAGGACCTATTATCTTCGAATCTTTCAAATCAATTTCTGTCTCATTATCAATCAATTTCTGCTTCATATCAATATCAATTTCAAACATCAGTTTCAACATCATACATAGATTGTCTTTGAACCACTGCGCTTCGCATAGTAATTCAAAGAGGGGCAAAATGTAATACCCCAAAAATGGGCTATAGGTTCATTAACCTCCTATATCAACATATCGAATGAAATTGACATCGAAGTCCTAACCTAAGGCACATTTGAACATCATCGAATTGTAATTGATCATCTCAAATTCTGCATTGGGGAATATTCCTAGTAATATTCCTAATCATCCTAATTATCTTTAATTTAATTATTATTTGGCGATAAATCCTATTTATCCTAAAGTTGATTAATTGAATATAATGAATATTTAATTAATTAGATTTAATACTGCCACTTAATTATTTAATTGAATTTAATTATATTTATTCCTAATTATTATTATTTAAATTTGATAATAAATCAAAATTTCTATCATTAATTGATTAAATTCTTATTTAATTAATTAAAGCAAGTTGTCATATTTAATGATATTATTTTGGAATAAAAGTTTGATTTAATAATTGATTAACCCATAAATCAATTTTTTTTAAAAAAAATTAGTTAAGTTGAGGATAAATCACTTTATTTATTTATTTAATTCATAATTAATTATGTACATCCAAAAAAATAGTTAAACTTTAAATCAGAAAATCAATTCAAGTTGTTTTAAAAATAAACTCAACTCTGATTTGAGTTAAAAAGCTATTTTTGCTTGATTTATTGTGAGTTAACTATCTTTAATTCCTTGTTGACTCAAAAATCAACTGAGTGATTTATGGCTTTTTCCATGCATCCCCAAAGCCTTGGATTTCTATAAAATCAAGGCTCAGCTCTTCATAATCATATCTCATAATTTACAAACTTATGCTAGCGAATTGGTATCTGAAGAATTGAAGTGTCTTTTGTGAATCAACAACTTTTGTGAGATCATTCATATTTAGTATATCATTGTTAGATTAATTGCATTGCATATCAGTTTTTCATCTAGAATAGATTCATATCAGATTTTTCATATTATTGCATAGAAAAAAAAAAAATAGATTAATTTGCATCCAATTCATATCTAGATTTTGCATTCAAATCCTTCATTTAGGTGTCATCAAGGTCACTGATCTCGATCTAATCTGAGAATATAAACTCACATCTATTAGAAGGTAGTAAATCACCTGGTTAGTTTAGTTTTCATTTCATTGCACGATTTTGATTTTAGCTAACCTCTAATATTTTACTGAAGTGTTGTGTCTACAGCTAGGTACAAAATTCACACACACAACTTGGACTTTCAATGGCGCCTGTTTACCAGGTTTTCACCAATTGAATGGATTTTCTCTTTTTTTTTTTTTTTTTAAAGCTTTTTCCTTTTTTTGCTACCAAGGCGCCTATTTGCTAGGTTTTCACCAAGGTACTTTTCTCTTTTTTTGATTTTTTTGTATTTTTCTCTTTTTTCAATTTTTTTGTTTCCATATCATCCAAGCACCTATTTGCTAGGTTTTTACCAAGACAACATCTTTTTGAGGATCATTTATGAATGTTTTTGGCTTTCTTCATGCTCAATTTTCTACTATTTTTAATCTTTTCTACATTCTTGATTTGTTTTTTGTTTTCTATTTTTCAATGTTTTTGGATTTTCAAGATCTCTTTTGACTATATACAATAAGTAGGATGCTTGGTCATCTGATATTTCTAATACTCTTTTTCTCTATCCCTCTTTAATTTCTTCAGGTGTAGAACCTTTTCAAGTGTATATTGTTTATCAGCTCTTGTAACTCTTCTCCTTCACAATCAGCTAGTTTGTAAGTGTCTGTCCCAAAAGACAAAGTAATCACAAAGGGTCCTAACCAATTTGCTTCCCATTTTCCTTTCTTCTCTCTTTCTACTTGATTCTTGGGATTTTCTCATAACACTAAGTCACCTAGTTGGAATGCCCTTGGTTTGATATGCTTGTTATAGTTTCTAGTCATTTGATTCTGATACACTTTTAATTGATCAAAAGCTTGTTGCTTTCTTTCATCTAGCAATTCTAGTTCATGTAACCTAGAAACTCTATAGTCTTCTTCACTTAGTAACCCATGTAATGAGACCCTTAAGGATGGAATTTCTACCTCCAAAGGTATAATTGCTTCTTCTCCATAGACTAGGGAAAATGGTGTAGTTGTTGTTGGCATCCTAATGCTTGTTCTATAAGCCCATAGACTAGGGTTTATTTGAATGTGCCAATCTCTACCTAAATTATCCACCGTTCTCTTCAATATTTTTAGAATGTTCTTGTTTGTAGCTTATGATTGCCCATTACCTTGTGGGTAATATATTGAAGATGAATGATGTACCATATAAAATTTTGTACATAATTCTTTCAAATCCTTATTTTTGAAATATTTTCATTATCCATTATGATGGCATGAGGAACACCATATCTATAGATTATGTGATTTAAAATGAATAAAGATATCTGCTTTCCTGTAGCAGTAGATAAGGGTACAACTTCCACCCATTTAGTAAAATACTCTATTGCAATAATGATGAATTTATGACCATTTGAAGATGGTGGATAAATCATCCCTATCAAGTCCAAACCCCATTGATAAAAGGCCCAAGGTGTCATCATAGGATGAAGCTCTTATGATGGTATGTGGATCAACTTCCCATGATATTGATATTTACGACAAGCTTTTGCAAAGTGACAAGCATCCTTTTCCATTGAAGGCCAAAAATATCCTATCCTAAGAAGCTTCTTAGCTAGGGTTAAACCATTCGAATGTGACCCACAAATCCCCTCATGAATTTCTTGTAAGGCTATGGTTGACTCCTCTTTCTCTAGAACATCTTGAAGAAGCACATATTATAGACTTAAACGATACAATGTTTGAACCTTCAAATAAGGTCATGTCCTTAAACCCTATTGAACCAAACCAAAGCATTGATCCTTTGACCCTTATCTATCCCAAACTAATTGATTCCATTGAACCTACTATCCTCCCTACATTATTGAATGATAACTTGGTGTCCCAATACCTTGATGTGGTTGAGCCTTCTTCTACCAGGGAATATCAGGAAGAAGTGACAAAGGGGAGTATTCATAGGGTTACTAGGATTAGTACCTTTATAGGGTTAGCTTTGTCAAATAAATAAAAATAAGAACTAAATTACCACAAAAGCAATCTAATTAAGCTATTTGAAATACAAATGAGTACTCTATAGCTCTCTAATTAGGGATGCTAATGATGAGCTCTCAGCAAGCTCTCACTAGTGACAATCCTAATATGAGAAAGAAATGATAAACAAGCTAAAAAATTAATTCCAAATTAAAATACAACTAATTAGCTCTGAATTTTCCTTTCTAGCTTAAAATTGCAAGAGGTTTGATGCTTCTCAAAAATTGTGGATGGTTATTACTTGAATTATACCTTTCTTTTATAGATTTTTGCAAGGGTAGGGGGTGTAGTTGATTTTATCATGGTTTGATAAGGGTTGAGTCCATGGTTCCACCTTTGGAGACCATTTAAATATTTTATCCTCAAAGCTTGGGACAAGAGGACAAAATGGGTGGACAAGATGCTTTCTCCCTGTGGGTGGTGGAGATTCAATGTGAGCTTGATCCATGTGAGCTTGATTCTCAAATCCTATTGGTTGATGAATTTTCCTCCCACTTGGTGGTTGAGGGAAAATAGGATTTAATTAATTGAATTTAATTAATATCTTTAGCCATGTGTACCCCTTGAATGGGTTGATTTGATTTAAATGAATTATGCATTTAATTAGATTAATTGCATAATTTATTGATTTATCATGATTTATTTGATTTTAATTGATTTTATGGCTTTTGATTTTTAATTAAATTTGAATTATGGCTTGATTGCAATTTAGCTTTGATTCTATCTTGATTTGATTTAATTGCATTTATTTTTGCCTTGGTTTCTCATTTAATTGATCTTGTCCATTTTTAGGTGATTACAATTCCCACCGGGGTTTTTCCCTTAACAAGGTTTTCCTCAAGAACAAATATTGATGTTCATATGTATGTGTGTTGTTACTGCATTCACTTTTTAGTTTAGTGTTTTGTTTTAAGGAATAAGTTTGAAGTAAAATTTTGAGAACATTGTAATGGCATCAACTGATTCACCCCCCCCCCCTTCTCATTTGATTGGGACATTGTTATTCCAACAAAAGGAGAAGATAGTCAATGTGTAATCACCACACATAGAGGTCGAATATCTATCATTGGTGTTAATCCAATACCCACACATAATGCACAATATCCTTCTGGAACACCTTGGGAACACACCTGTCCAAATCTCCATACTCGACCTTCTTCGCACTTCACCCATCTATCAAGACATCCTCAACCAAGCACTCCAAGAAGGATGTGCCCCCACAAACATTAATACCATCTAGTTTGAGAACCTCGTGGGACACCTATCTACATCATGTGCTCTTTCCTTCAAACCTTCTGACATACCATCCATTGAGCCTAACCACAATCTCCCCCTCTGCATTGCCATCATGGTCAGAGACTTTTCCATCAAAAGAGTCATGATAGATAAGGGTTCAACCCTAAATTTGTGCACCCTAAATTTCATCCATCAAGTTGGATATATTGAGGCCGACATATCACATGATGTTATCACTATCAAGGTCTATGATAACTTGGAGCGTACCTCAGAAGGTACCATTCTTTTCTCAATCATGCTAGGCCCAACCATTCAATACATAGTCTGTCATGTTGTTAAACTAGACCTACCATACAATATCTTCCTCGGCCAACCATGGATTCATTCCATCAAAATCATCCCATCCATTTATCACTAATACCTAAAATTTTTGCATCGAGGCACTGAAATCACCATCCATGCAGATTCTCAACCCTTCACATATTGTCGTGCATTGGAAGCATCATTCCCCCATTATACCCACTATCTTAGAATCGACATTGGCACCTCTATTGCTAGCTCATCCCGATCCCATACAGATCTCTAGACAATCATATCCTCCACCCTCTCTTTTTTCAAAATCAACAACATGGACTATGGTGAGTATAGCCTGAATGATGCATTTCTAGAAGGGGCCCTACTACTTGATCCGCATACTCAAGGGTTCCCAAGCCACCAAAGAAAACCTCCTCAGTAGGACCCTAAAATCAAGCAACTAGGGCCATCAACGTTCATCTCCCATGGAATCTTAAATAGTCAAGAGACGGACTCTAATATCAACACATGGTTATACAAAGACCCCCCACCTCATGACACTGAGCTCCTCAAATACTTCAAGGATAAATATCTAACATCACACAAATACACCATAGAACAATGGAAATATCAAGGTGGTGGTCTAGGACTAGAAGGAGGTGGCAGCAAAGATCCAATAAAAGCCTCACAAAATCCAAAATATCGAGGCCTTGTGTTTAATACCCCTCACCTTCGTATACAAGGACCCAATACCATAACTAGGGGTAATAATTTTCCCAATGTCACCCTCTTGAACATCTAGGATGACCTTGTGTAAATTGAAGGCATCCCTAGAGAGGAAGAAAATAAATCCTATGATGACATCTTTGATGATGAAACCCTCCTGGATAACTCTATCCTCCATCAACTCGACATTAAGCTCATTGAACTTCCCCTCATTCATCACTATCTCATAGACTAGGATCAACCAAGCATAACACATATCGATGAGTTCCAAATCATGGAAGCACTCCTAAGATTCATGGGAGCATTAGACCAACAATCAGATCAAGGACAAGAATCAACTTATGTCTACATGTTCAACCCCAAGGGATACTTCGGGGAAGAGGAAGTCTTTAGCCGCAGATTTTAATGAGAAAATAATGATTCCTTATGTGAAAACCCCTCTGGGACACAATCTAATTCTAAAAAAGAAAAACTAAAGGGCATATTTTCTGGTGAAAACCTCTCTGAGGTGCTAGAAGATGAAGACTTGCCTCTTCATCCCATCCAGGACCATAGACCAGAACAGTCTTCCATCCTTATCAAGGAAACCAATCTAGTCAACTTGGGCACTGAGGAATACCCAAGGATTGCATACATTGCAACATCCCTAACTGAGGTTGAAGAACTAACTTTCACAACACTCCTCTGAGAGGCAATTATCAATTTTGCATGGTTATATGCCCACATGCCTAGGCTTGATCCAAATCTAGTTTTTCATCATCTTGAAGTAGATTCAAATGCCAAACCAATTAAACAAAAGCTTTGAAAGATGCATCCAAAGGTAACCCTCCTAGTAAAAGAAGAACTTGAAAAAATATTACAAGCCAAAATCATCAGAGCTATTGACTACGTAGAGTAAATCTCAAACATGGTACCAGTCACTAAGCCATTAGGAGAGATCAAAATTTGCACAGACTTCAAATATTTGAACAAAGCATGCCCAAAGGATGATTTCCCCCTAACAAACATCGACATGATTATTGATCTTACAATAGGCCATGAGATGCTATCACTCATGGATGGCTTCTGAAGATATAATCATATCCAAATAGCAGAAGAAGACCAACACAAAATAGCATTCACAAAACCAAGGGGTACCTTCTATTACAATATGATGCCATTTGAGCTAAAGAATGCAGGAGCCACATATCAGTGAGCAATGAGTACAATCTTCCATGATATGATACACAAGATCCTTGAAGACTATGTGGATGATATCCTTGCAAAATTAAAGACACGATGGGAACACCTCTACATCCTTGAGTGTGTATTCGACTGTCTACATCATTATGGCTTAAAGATAAATCCAAAGAAATGTGTCTTTGGTGTCACATCAGGAAAGTTTTTAGGCTTCATTGTATCACAACGCACATAGATATTGACCCTAAAAAATTCAAACCCATAACAAAAATGCCCCCTCCCTGAATGCCCAAATAGCTCAAAAGCCTACAAGGAAAATTGCAATCAGTTTGAAGATTTATAGCGCAACTAGCAAACAAGTGTCAACTATTTACACATCTACTCCACAAAGACACTAGCTTAAAATGGGATCCAATCTGCCAAAGAAGCTTTGAGAATCTAAAAGAATATGTGGCTAACTCTCCTATTCGAGTACATACCGCCAGTACCAGGACACCCCCTGATCTTATACATCTCAGCAACTACTACAACACTGGGGGCACTTTTAGCATAGCTTGATGATAACAAAAAAGAAAGAGCCATCTTCTATATCAATCAAACACTTGTCGGTTATGAGCTCAACTACTCACCAATGGAAAAAGCATGCCTCACAGTGGTCTTCACCACTCAAAAGCTTCAGAATTACATGCTTATCCACACCATAAAGCTCATCTCCAAGGTGGACCCACTCAAATATCTTCTATAAAGGACAACGCTCACAAGCCAAATGGAAAAATGGGTTATGCTCCCAAGTGAGTTTGATATCCAATATGTTGATATAAAAATAATAAAAGGGCAATTCATTATCGACCAGTTAGCTGAAGCACCCCTGATCGATGCATACCCATTGATTATGGAATTTCCCAATGAGTATCTCTACATGATCATCGAACAACCAAAATGGAAGTTATACTTTGATGGCTCCTACACATCTCATGGATCAAGGGAAGGAATCCTTTTTATCACCCCTCAAGGTGACTACATCCCTAAATCATTAAAATTGGGATTCCCATGCACCAACAACATTGCAGAGTATGAGGCACTCATATCAGGTCTCAAAACAACTATCCAATGGAACATCACATAACTTTAAGTATTCATAGATTCACAACTAATCATCAAGAAGATCCTAAACGAATTCCAAACAAAGGATGACAAGCTTCTACCCTATAAAGAACTGGTGGATAGATTGAAAGAGCATTTCCTGAGTCTACAATTCATGCAATACCCAAGCTACAGAAAAAAGGTTTTGATGCAATGGCAACCATCAAATCCTTATTAGATATCCCTCAAGATTCAACACAGTATGAATTCTTAGTTGAGCAGCTACACACACCTACTTATGAGAATGTTCATTCTGAAATGGTGTGTGTCTTGGTTGGTCCTAAGTCCCCATGGTACCATGACATTCACGCTTATCTTAAAAATGGTATCATGTCCCCCCACCTCACAAACACCCAATGCTAGAACCTTATTCATAGAGCTTCTCGCTATACTCTTGTAGCAAACACCCTATATCATCGAGGATATCACAACATCCTCTCTAGGTGTTTAGATTCGAATGAGGTCATTCTGGCTTTACAAGAGGTCCACGCTAGAATTTGCAGTGCCCACATGAGCAACATCATCCTAGAAAAGCAATTGCTCAGAGTCGGGTATTATTGACCAACAATGGAGCACAATGCCTATGAATTTGTCAAGAAATACCTACCATATCAACAACATGCCAATTTGATTCATGCTCCAACAAAATACTTGTATCCCATTGTGCCACCATGGCCCTTTTCATATTGGGGCTTCAACCTCGTTGGCTTAATCACTCCCCTTTCCTCAGATACACACAAATATATCATAAAAATCACTAAATATTTTACAAAGTGGGTTGAAGCAATTATGTTCATCCTCACTACAAGCATTCAGACATCCAAGTTCATCCTCTACCATATCATCTACCGCTTCGACATCCCTTCCACCATCTTCATAGATCATGGCATACCCTTCAAAAACTAGCATGTGGATGATCTATGTGTTAGACTCCACATCCACCATCATTTCTCTAGCCCATATTTCCCTCAAGGAAATGACCAAGCCAAGGCAACCAATAAAACTATCCTTAAGATCGTCAAAAAGGTTGTCAATGATTATGGTCATGACTAGCACCTCCAAATCAATCCCTCCATCTAGGCCTATCACACTTGCTTTCGAACTCCCACAGGCACCACCCCATACTCCCTTGTATATGGTGTCGAGGTTTTTTTACCAATCGAGATTGAGCTACCTTCATTGCACGTATCCATGAAGAACTACACCATAGATGAAGACTATTGTGTGGCACGCCTCACACAATTAGATATATGCTAGATGAAAAGAGGAAACAAGCATATAATCACTTGGTCGTATATCAGAATTGACTCAAAAGAAGCTATAACAAAAAAGTCCATCCAAGACAGTTCTAGGTGGGTGACATGGTTCTCAAAGAAAATTAGAAGGTACAAGCACATCGAGAAAAGGAAGGCAAGTTTGAGCCTACTTGGTTGGGTCCCTATATTGTCACAACATGCTTTGGCTCTGAAGCCTATCAGTTATCAACACCAGAAGGTGATCTCCTGAATGATCCTATAAATATCATACATCTGAAGAGATTCTATGCTTGAACCATATCCTATATATCCATAAAATCCATAAAAATTGGAAAAATACAAAAAAATACAAAAAAATGAAAAAAATGAAAAAAGCAAAGAGAAATAATTGTCCAATGGTGAAAACTTGGCAATTCAAGCACCTTGGACAAGTATGTTGGTGAAAACCTAGATACAGGTGCTATACATAGTGGATCAGACCATTATCTATCAAAATCCCATCCCCCCATCCCCTTCACCACTCATCAACAAATCCCCCCACTTCCCCACCACCAGCCCATTTCCTAAGGTGTTCTAACCCCAAGAATATCCAACATAATAATGATTTACTATCCCCAATCCTGAGCTTCCTATAACTATCTTGTATAGCAGGATCCTCCCATCCTAATCCTTGAGCTTTTGTACATATCCATTTTCAATATCCCATCTCCTTTGTACTATATCACCATGTCCCATTGTACATATCCTTGTCAGTCCTACAAAAAGCTATGATCATTTGAACTTGTCTCACCCAGCCTTGTACTTCAACAACATCTTTTATCGACTATCTTTGATCTCATGATTATCCTTGATTCATCATTTTCCAACAACAGCACAGCATTATCCTCATCAAACGGGTCCTTGCAGGATGTATCCTTCCTCATGTCCAACCTAATCTCCCCCCATCAATCAAACAATCAATCTCCCTCCTTGGAAAAGGATGTCTTGTGGATTTATCACTTTGATCTTGGATTTGGTCCTTTGGATCTTGTTAATCTTTTACGACTTTTTTTTGTTCCTCTCCTCAAGGTCACCATGATCCTTTATATCATGATGCGCTACGAATGAGGGAAATCTGGGGCAATGTCTTTTGATCATCTTGTTTCTTCATGTGAGTCTTTCAGATATGACCCTTGCATGTTCCACATGTGATCTTTTGGGTTACATGGTGTACTTAGGAAATGTCATTTGTTTGTGGGATCTCCAGCATCATTTCTACCATGCCTCCTCCTGGATTCATGTTTGATGTTTGGGAAACCCTTGCGTGTCTTTTTGTATCAGTCCTATGCAACGCTAGTGACAATGCCTTTGGTTCCCAATAATCTTGATCGGTCCCTAATGTTCTATATCAAACTAGGTTGTGCTCTCCACATTTACACAATGACCTCCCCAAGTCCTAATGACTTCATATAGATTCATCTTGCATCCTGCATCTTGCTTCCTCTTGCATTCATGCATCTTTTCTCATGGTCAGATTTCTATTTATCCTCGTCCCCCTCTCTTTCCTCCCATTCCTTCCGACTTGTGTCTTTTTCTAGAAAATTCCCCAAAGTTTCCTCTTTATGTTATTTTCTTGAGGGGGCACAACCCCTTACCATCTAATCCTCATCTAGGGCATCTTATTTTCTTGTCTTTGACACAATGCCACTTGCGGCATCGCATCAAAGAGGGGCAAAATATAGACACCTAAAAATCCATCTTGTTAATTAAATTTTTTTAGTTAATAAAAGTCTTGATGACATCGTCATTATTTAATTAATTATTTATTTATTTAATTAATTAATTATTATTGTTATTGCCCTCCTCTATTTCAATTAAATTTATTTAGTTAAAAAAATATTCCCAAAAATGTTTAAATCAAATTTAAACATCTCCTCTCTCCTAAATTTATTAAAATATTTAATAAATTGTTTCAACCCAAATTCTATTTAAATAAATTAAATATTTATTTAAAATCCCTAAATCTTAGATATCTTCTAGACTCTTCTAAGCCTATCCTTTCATCCCTAATCACTCCCTAACCCTGCTTAAGGGGTGACTCCTAACCCTCTTAGTCTAATCATCTCCCTTTGACCCAAGGTCAACACTCTCATTAATGAGCCTTACAAACTCATTAATGACCCCTTACACCATCATTAATGGATTTTACAGCCTTATTAATGAGATCCCATCCCCTTCCTTCCACTCTTGTTCCCTTCACACTTCCCTAGTGTTGCTCACACATGTGTGAGCAAAATTGGTCTCTCAACCCATTAATGACCATCCTTATCCCCTTGGTCCTAAACCCCAACCCTTGATCCTAAATCCTAACCCAAGCCCTTCCCCAAATCCTATAAATATCCCTCCTTCCATGAGCAAAAAGAAAAACCAACTCTTTATTTCAATTCCATTGTTATCATGTTGAATTGCATCTAGGATTTCATATCATATACTAACATTGTTAGATTTCTTTCATGTTTTCAAGATTTATAACTCATCCTAGCTTAGTTAAATGGATTAACATAGTTTATTTCAAGCATTTCAAATCATCTTTCAATTCATATCTCACCTATCATTAAGGTAAATGAATCTTGCATCCTCATCCATAGCCTAGAAACTACATTTTCATCATTTGCACCCTTGGAACCCTAGGGTCAAAACTAGTTCCCTATACCAAGTTTTGTGCCACATTTGAGGTCTCCATGGCTTTCATATGGTCCTAATCTACCCTAATTTTCATTGGTGATATGCTCATTTTTCTTGGAGAGAAAATCCACATCCTTCTTAAACGAGCAAATCAAACGGTGCCCAGGTGCTCCCGTTTTGGCTCAATCTGAGATGGTTTTGTGAATTGCTTTTACTATATGTCAAGTATGCTTTGTTTGAACTAATGTTTGAATATCGTAGTGTGCTCTTAACAGGTTAGGTTCACATCATCCATAGATGGATACTAGCAGTAGATAATGGATTACGAATAGATCCCAAAATGAGGAGAAAAGGGGTTTTATATACATCTCACATCATTTAGAGGAGTTAGAATTAAGCAGATTGACAATGGGACTGAATTTCCCCCCAAGACCTTGGCATGGGCCTCTAAGCCAAATTTGGGGCATATCTACCTAGGACATGTCACAAATGGTGACATGCCCCTAGGAGCATGAGCCTAGATTTGATCTAGATGCTAGGGATAATGGGTAAGTGTAGGATTTTCGATGACAAGTCATTTCAAGGTCAGAGAAGATCACATTCGAAAAAAATAAGTATATAATTCCTAGGTGAGGAAATGAGTTATGGTATTAGATGAAAAAGAGAGGGACATCTATAAATAAGGGCCAACCTTCAGTTAAAGAAAGATTGAAAGGAATGAATGACCCATATTTGAATTTAGTTATCCTTTAACTGCCATATGAGGTCCTACCATATAAAATACACTAAAGTAGGCACAAAATGATCCTTAAGTTGAACACAAGTTAGGTGTTTACAATTTAGGACTATACACCTACTACAATTGTTGATTTTTTGATAGTGAGAAAACTACTCAACTTTTTATCTTCTTTATCATTGTCAAAACCTAAATTTTATTATTTCACATTATCTAATACACTTTTCAACTTTCAAATCATTGTCCTCGTTCCAAAGTATACCAAAAAGTAAAAAATCACTATCACCGAACTATTGGTCACTATAAAAGGAGAATGTTGATTTTTCTTTTATGACTATTGTCTAAATCACTATTTATAAAATAGTGTTACACATATTTACAAAAAAAGTGGATTGGAAAAGTCATACATCTAGATTCCATATAAGGCTGTGACAAGAAACAGTAAAACATAAAGCATAAAATAAACATCGGTTACAAAATGGTTTTAGTTAAGGTGGAAGACAAGGAGGAGAATCTTATTCATCGAGTTTCATTTCTACATTAGTAGAGTTTAAAGAAACAATAGGGGGTCCTCCTATAATTATCATTATTAATATTTTCATTTTGATTTTTTACATTAGTCACACCAAAAAGAGAAATAGAAAGAGTGAAATTGAGGAAACTTGTTGGAGTTAGGCCAACATGTATTTACACCAATTGGTTGTGGTGACAAAACAAAGCAACTAGTAGGCCACAACTAGCCTTGTTGAGTGTTATCTCTTCTAGTAAGAGTGAGGCTCCCAAGTGTCATTTAATGTTTCATGTTATCTAATACATTTTCCAACCTTCAAACTATTGGCCTTGTTCCACAATATACCAATTATAAAGTCTAGATCACCAAACTATTGGTCATTACCGAGGGAGAAAATTGATTTATATAATAATATTATCTAAATCTCCATTTACAAAATTGTGTCACACATCTTACAAAATAATATTTCCTTGGAAGTGGTTCACCTTGAAGATTTTCTTGAACATTGAGGTAATGTTCCCTACACTATTGCCAAAGTCCTTAACTTCATCCTCCTCTAGTGGTCATTCACCTACTCGTGGTTGATGTAGAGAGGGAATAAACTAGGATTTCCACTCACTATTTATCAATCCTAAGCTCATCTCTATCACTTTGGCAGCCAAAAAAGCATGTCGCAACTTAGCCAAAGATGCTCTTCTTCTCCTCCCCCATAGATTGCCACTTCTAAATTCCTAATTGGGGGATGGGGCCATTAACTGGTGGTGTTCTTGGGTGCCCTGACACTAATTCCTCTAAGTGGTTTCCTTGTCTAGCTTTGACAATTTCTTTTTCTCACACTAAAGATAAAGATAAGGAAAGGGATAAAGAAGAGGGTTAGGATAATCATGATGTCACCCTATACCTTGTTGATGTATGGAGAAAGTTGAGGTGACTAGGACCCTTTACCTCCTTTGATTGTTTCTACTCTTGTCACATAGCAACTTTATTTTCAGTTGATATGTTTTATTTTGAGTTTTGTTGCATTTGACTCTCATGTGTGATCTTCTATACATTGTAAGGAAGTTAAGGTAGTAGAAAAACTTGTTAAAAGTAGTGGTTTTCGTTGCACCAAAAGATCGACCTATTAATGTCTGATACAACCACTAGACTTATAGAAGACATGAGGTGGTCAAGTCATGTCACAAATCTTAAGGGGAACGCTGACCATTTTGCCAAAAATCTCTCCCTCAGTGTTACCCAAGGGGATTCAAACCCATGACCAAGCTCTGATACCACTTGTTACAAGTAGTGGTTGTCGTTGCACCAAAAGATTGACCTATTAATGCCTAATACAACCACTAGACTTATAGAAGACATAAGAGGCAGTAAAGCCATGTCATGAATCCCGAGGGGAACGCTGACCATTTTTCCAACAAAACTTCCTAGACTAATCTTGAGAGGAGGTTTATGCAAAAAAATTCAAATTATTACAATGATTGTTGAAATTCAATGGAAATGACATGAATAGAATACATACCATAACATGATTCATGTGAGGAAAGCTCTTTTGAGAAGAAAAAACTCATTCTAGAATCTTCCCATTATATTATTCAAAATACAATATACTTGGAAAGCAATATTTTCACACCACTATCATCAACCAAAAATCTAGAGGTCACTCAGTAATAGTAAGACTCTTACACACAATCTCCATCTCACACACATATATTATAGGAGATACAATATATGAAACCATCAAATGGTATTGTAAAAACATAAGTTTAAACCACCCAAAAAGTAGTGCCCAACATATCTCTAATCCAAGATGCCCTACGATGAGTCAAAATACACACCAACATGTGTAACTCCCTTTTACAACTCAACTATGTCTCCAGTTAGAAAGTAAAGTCCACCAAGATAATTGAGAGGGGGGGTGAATCAGTTATTAGATAAATATAACTTTTATCAATCTTAATAGATTTTAACCATGTAAGAAATGTAACCAACAACCATAGAAAGATATACATGCACAATAACATAATGACACAAGATATGTTGACTAGGGAATCTCTTGATCAAAGAGTAAACCCTAGTGGGAATGATGCCTATAAAAGATGCACTAATATGAATATTCCTTGTGAAAGGATGGACTCTGTTAGGAGTCTTATGAAATACATTCAATACATATGAATCCCTGTTAAAAGATTCTAACTCTGTTAGGAGTTATGGAAGACAGAAGGACCCACTACCCAAACAGCTTCAAGGTAAGATCACTAAACTCACTGTCCAACTGATCTTTGTATTACTCAATAGAATAATACCAAAAGATTGCTGACCTTAACAATCCAATACTCCTTCTCTGACTATGCCAAACCGCACCAACTCCTTCTTCAGATCTCAGTACTTCACATATCCTCTTTCAACAATTTCGCTTTCACAATAGACTTACATTCATTACATTCCACATTAAAACAAGGAATACATTCCTTCTTTTATACCACACTCAAGTAATTACAAATAATTCGGCATACAAATTACAAAATAAAACTTTCCACACGTTACATCAAAATTACACAAAATTGTCAACTTCCAATCAATATAATTCTTCACTTGTGCAACCTCAGATCTTGCACTGTCAACCATGTCACTATCAACATGTCTCTAATTGCTCTCTAACTGTGCATAATCAGATTCCATCCCGATTAGGAGATATCATCCGATTTCTACAAACCGCTACTCAGGAACACTGCCTGAATATTGCTTCCACTGATTTCCTCATAACTTCCATGAATAAATGAATTACTATCTGTGCTCTTTACCATGATCTTATAACACACCATAGAGTAATTTCCCAACTCTTCATAGCCTCATCTTCAATATCCCAAGTACGCTAACTCAAACACTATCTACTTCTATGTTAATCTTCAATAGATCATTGTGTTGACATCAATGACAATCACAATCATGAATGAAACAACAACTGCTACAGAATGGCTACTAATACTCGCCCATAGGATATATTCAACATTTATTCCTAACAATCTTCCCCATTGGAATTGATGGCAACATAGATGAAAAAATATCCAAGTTCCATAAATCCAACACTGCTGCTCTAAAAATGCTTCAAGTCTTCCTCATCAATCAAATCTTGCTTCGTTTTCCTATTCAGTTCTCTCCAATAGATGTTTCAAATATTTTTTTATATATACTTCTCCCCCATTGACATAAATGATAGAAATTTCATCATTATGTCAACAACTTCAATGTCGAAAGACACTCTTTATAAAATACATTCACTAGAGTCCTCATGACTCAACTCAGATACACATACTCCCCCATAGAGGAAGTACCAACATCCAGTCCAGAAGAAAAATAGGGCTCATATACCACTAGATAGATGCAACAATCTACATCAATTCTCAAAAGTAGGCTAGGGCATAACCCCAAGCATACCTCTTAGATACTCAAATGTATCTTTAGGAAAAGGCTTTGTAAATATGTCTGCAATCTGCTCCTTTGTGCTTATGTACTCAAGTCTGACTTCTTTCTCTGCTACTTTCTCTCTCACTACATGATACTTTATCTTTATATGCTTTGTCTTAGAATGTAACACATGGTTCTTAGACATACTAACTGTGCTAGTGTTAACACAATGTATAACAACAAGCTCAACAAATTTTATTCCAATATCCTTCAACATTTGCTTCATCCAAATTATCTGATTACAATTGTTTGTTGCCGCTACATACTCTGCTTCTATTGTGCTCTATGAAATACAATTCTACTTCTTGCTTAGTCAAGAAACCAATCTTCCTCCAAGGAAAAATGCTCCACCATTGGTGCTCTTTTTATCATCAACACTACCTCCCTAATCAACATCTGTATATGCACATAGGGTAAAATCATCAGACTTTTCATACCACAATCCATATTCAATTGTGCCTCTTAAGTACCTCAATATCATCTTTACTGCTGCATAATGTGATTCTCTAGGTTCAGCTTGAAATCTTGCTACAATTCCAACTGAATGTGCTATATCAGGTCTTGTATGAGTCAAATACTGCAATCTTCCAATCATAGATCTGTACTTCTTTTGTTCCACTATAGAAGTCTCATTTGTGCTAGATAACTTGTGTCCAGTTACCATAGGTGTTCCAACTGATTTACAGTTCTCTATTGCAAATCTCTTCAATAAATCATTCAAGTAATTTGTCTGACATACAAAGATACCATCATTGTTCTGTGTTATCTGCAATTCTAAAAAGTATTTCATTTCACCAATCATACTCATTTCAAATTTAGTCTTCATTTCATCTGCAAATTTATCACTGGCTTCATCTTCTCCTCCAAAGATAATATCATCAACAAAAATTACTACAACCAACAAACCATTTTCAATTTCTTTTGTATACAGGTTTCTATCAGCTGTGCCTTTTGTAAATCCTAATTTTAACAAATATTTATCCAATCTCACATACCAAGTTCTAGGTGCTTGCATTAGTCCATATAAGGTTTTATTCAATTTAAATACCATGTCTCCTTCTTGAGTTAAAGGAAAACCTTCAAGCTGCTCAATGTAAACTTCTTCCAATTCTCCATTCAGAAATGTTGACTTCACATCCATCTGATATACTTTGAATTTCTTAAAAGCTGCATAGGCCAAAAACATTCTTACTACTTCAATTCTTGCTACCGGTGCAAAAGTTTCTTCATAGTCAATTTCTTCTTGCTGTGAGTATCCTTTACATACCAATCTTTCTTTGTTCCTGATGAAGGGTGCTCCCCTTAATACCACAAACACATAACAGAAACAAAGAAACAACCACAATATGCAAGAACAGAAAATTGGCTTCTTATTATCTCCACAAATATGGAATTACAAACTTTCAGAATTACAATATGCAAAGTCGCATGGGTATTCCCTTACAATATTCTGTAGGAAAAAGCCTCAAATCAATACCCAGATCTGCTACCCAGAACTGTCCCCAATTGCCTAAGACAATACTACAGACCTTTCTTATATAGACAATTTCCACCGCCCGAGAAGGTTCCAAAAATTTAGCCCTTTAGGCTGACTAAATATAGAATTATTTATTTTTCACAATTATTACAATAGGGTCGGCTCAAAAGAAATACAAAATATGATTTTGGGTAACCCAACTTCTAGAGACCATAACTTTTTAACCGTAACTCTATTTTTCTATTGTAACCACTTTTTGAAAACGCTATGACGAGATCTACAATGTCTGACATGCGCTAGCACCAATTAGCCAGGGGTCGATCTTGATCCGAAGCCTCTAAGGCCTTCAAAATTGACCTGAAAAATTTTGTACCCAAAAATTTCAATAACTTCACCAATACTGATGATGTGGCAATGAAACTCAACTGGTAGGCTGAAATGACTAGGATGAACCTCCAACTGTGAAATCAAAACATTCTGAGATCATATGACCAACTTACTAAAAATAGTAAGTTTCCATAAATAGCAGCTCTGCACAAGATAGCCTTTATTGAAAAGAAAATAAAAATATTTTTGGGTGATGCAAGATTGCTCTTACACCCAGGATGCTCCTGCATTAGACACCCGGGGTAATTTGAGAAGTGACCTTGTCACGACTTAGGTGTGCAAAGGAAAACCAAGACAATTAACCTCCTCCTTTGCTAGCCATGATGAATTTTTAACAGGTCATCCTTTCCATTTGACCAAATACTCTTCATATGTCTTGTTCCTTGTGCTTCTACCAACACAACTATCCAGTATGTCTTCAATCTCCTTGATATCTGAACTGGTTATTGGAATACTCCACTGTACTGTTGTAACCTCATCTTCAACACCTCCTTCATGATACTCTGTCAAATCTGAAACATTAAATACTGGTGAAATATTCAGCTCAGTAGGCAACTCAACCTCATATACATTTCCTGAATCATGCTTCTTCAGTATCTTACATGGCCCAAACTTCTTCATTTTCAACTTGTTATATGTACCAACCAGAAATCTTTCCTTCTGCAAATGAACCATGGCTTCATCTCCAACCTAAAATTTTTTATGCCTCCTTTTCGCATCTGCCTTAGTCTTATACTATGCATTCATCTTGATAATGTGTTTCATCACCTCCTCATGGATGTTCTTCAAATATTCTACAAAATCCTCAGCTTCAGCACTACTTATTTCTCATTTATCTATCTTTCTCAACTCAGATCCATTTCTTGGACTACTCTCATATACAATCTGGAATGGTGATTTACCAATACTCCTATTGACAGAATTATTGTATGCAAATTCGACCTGTGGTGAAATCAAATTTCATCCTGTTGGTTTATCTCCAACCAAACATCTCAGCAAATTTCTTAAACTCTGATTCACCACCTATGTTTGTCCATCAATCTGTGGATGATGTGATGAACTAAACTTCAAATCTTTCTTCAACTTCTTCCACAATGTACGTCAGAAATATCCAACGAACCTAGTGTCCCTATTTGAAACTATACTCTTTGGCAAACCATGTAGTCTCACCACTTCTCTAAAAAATAATTCTACTACATGAACAACATCATTAGTCCTCTTGAAGGGAATAAAATATGTCATCTTTGAAAATCTGTCAACTACCACAAAGATTGAATCATGTCCCCGTTGTGTCCTTGGTAAACCAATAACAAAGTCCATACTGATATCCTCCCAAAGCTTCCCTGGTATAGGTAATGGCTGATACAACCTTGTATTCTGCTTCACTCCTTTCTCCATCTGACATACTCTGCAACTTTGTACAAACTTCTTCACATCTTGCTGCAACTACGGTCAATAATAATTCTCACTAACCAAAGCAAGGGTTTTATCATGACCAAAATATCCAGTCAATCCTCCGCTATGCTTCTCCTTGATGAGATTCTCCCTCATAGAACCTCTTGGAATGCACAACTGACTCCCTTTGAATAGCATATCATCCTGAATGATGAAATTCAGCCACTTCGTTCTGTCTAGAGTAACAGGTTCTTTACAAGCTTCACCAAAATCAAAATCCTCTGGATACAATTTCTTAAGTTCCTTGAACCTAACCCCCTCAATCTGCATCTCTGTCAGCAATAGTTGTCTTCTGCTAAGCGCATCTACAACCCTGTTAGACTTTCAACTTCTGTGTTTCAAAACAAATGTATAACTTTACAAAAACTCAACTCATTTCAAATGTCTTTGATTGAACTTTCCTTGACTATTCAAATATTGCAAAGCTTGATGATCAGTATACAAAACAAACTCCTTAGGAAGCAAATAATGTCTCCACTTCTTTAATGCCTGAACTATAGCATAAAATTTTTTATCATAAATAGAATATTTCCTCTTGGCATCATTTAACTTCTCACAAATAAATAATAGGTTTACCTTATTGGCTCATAACAGCTCCTATTGCAGTACCACTAGCATCACAGTCTACTTGAAACACCTTATTAAAATCTAGAAGTGCTAAAACAGGTTGTTCTATAACTTTCTGTTTCAATAGTTTAAAACTCTTATCTGCCCCATTAGTCCACTTGAACTATTTTCTATCCCCTCTCATTGTTTCAGTCAAGGGTCCACAAATACTGCTAAAATTTATGATAAACTTTCTATAAAAGCTAGCCAAACCATGAAAAGATCTTACCTCAGTAGCACTCTTTGGAGTAGGTTATTCAAAAATAGCATGTACTTTCTCTGAGTCCATTTTCAGACCTTTTTCTGAAATTACAAATCCCAAATACACTAACTCTTTCTTCATAAAACTGCACTTCTTCAAATTTATCAACAATTTATCTTCTCTCAACTTCTCAAACACCATACGAATATGCATCATATGCTCTTTCAATATCTTACTAAAGATCAAAATATCATCTAGGTAAACAATGACAAACTTACCCAGAAACTCTTTCAAAACCTCATTCATGAGCCGCATGAAAGTGCTCGATGCATTGGTTAGCCCAAAAGACATGACTAACCACTCATATAGTCCTTCTTTTGTCTTGAAGGCAATCTTCCATTCATCTCCTTCTCTGATTCGAATCTGGTGATATCTACTCTTTAGATCTATCTTTGAGAAATACACAACCCCACTCAAACAGTCCATAATATCATCCATTCGTGGTAATGAAAATCGGTACTTGATTGTGATCTTGTTTATTGCTCTAGAATCTATACACATCCTCCATTCTCCATTCTTCTTCGGTGCTAATACCGCTGGTACAGCATAGGGACTCAAACTCTCTCGAATCAACGCCTTCTGTAATAACTCATGTACTTGTCTGTTCAACTCTTCACTTTCTTCTGGTGTCATTCTGTGTGCATCCTTGTTTGGCAAATTGGCTCCTGGAATCAAATCCATCTGATGACTGATCTTCCTTACCGATGGTAATCCATTAGGCACATTATCAGATACAATATCCTAAAACTCATTCAACAAACCTGCAACCTCTACAGGTACATCATCTACTTCCTCTTTACCAGTTTTTAGAATTAAAGCAAAACACACATGCTCATGTCTCATACCATCTAAGAATTTTCTTCCATCAACAAATGTTATTCTTGCATTACCACATACCTTTTCTTCGGTCTCCTTCAATGGCTTTAGCTTATGTCGCACTCCATCCTTTGTCAAGGAATAGGTATTTGCATGACCATCATATATAGCACATCTATCAAACTGTCATGGTCTACCCAACAACATATGACATGCATCCATAGATATGATATCACATAGTACCTTATCTTGGTACCCGCCGATCTTGAACTTTACTAGGCATAGTTCACTGACCATGACCTTATGGTCATCCTACACCTAGGCAATCCGATATGGATGTGGGTGTTTCTATCTCTTGAGCTTCAACTTTGTCACCATCTTTCATGACACCAAATTATCAGTGCTTCCACTATCAATAATCACATCACAACATTTACCCTCACACTTGCATCTAGTGCGAAACAAGCTCCTCATTTGTTCAAGTTCATTCTCACCACTCAACAGGACTCTTTTGTTAATCAATGTTTCTCCTCTTTCAGCATCTTCAAAATTTGAAGATCTAGCATCTTCATCTACATGTGCCACTCAGGCTTGGCTTTCATTCCTCCTATCTTTCCTTGGCATTGAAGACATTCAAATGCCCTATGACCTTCTTCTCCATAGTGAAAACATGTTCCATGTAAGCCTCCTCTTCCTAAACTTTGTCCTCTTCCTCTTCCTCTCTGATATCTATTGTTCTAATCTTGAAAATGATTGAAATTGTTTCCTCTCTGATTTTGACTACTACTGGCCTCATCCTTCTTTTTTGGATCTTCATTTCGGCCTCCACATGACCGTCCACCGCGACCTCTTCCGTTTTGTCTGCTCTTGAACTTCTTGTTCATATTTTCCTCTACTTTTAGGGCAAACTGGTATGCCTCTTCAATACTATTCATTCGAACCAAATTCAACTCCTCTTGAATGATCGGCCTCAACCCATTAAGGTAACAGGCAACTTTCTCCTTATCAGCTTCCGCATGGCCTGTTCTAGTGAGGATTCGATAGAACTCTATATACTCATGAACAAATCTTCTTGCTTGCTTCAAACTTTGCATCTTCTTCAGAAGGTCAAGCTCATAATCAACAGGAATGAACTATCGCTTTAATTTATCCACCATCCGATCCTATCTTGTGATTTTATCTTTCCCTCTTCTATTTCACTCCGATTGAATCTCTTGCCACCAGATCTTCGCATGACCTTTCAGTCTGGCCTTCGCAAACTTGACCTGATCAGGATCTTCAATATCTTCATACTCAAAATATTCTTCACATTCATTGATCCAGTCGATCAATTCCTTTGGGTTAAGATTCCCAGAAAATGTAAGAACCTCGATCTTAGGTATTTTTCCGATCTTGGAAATGGCCCGGAAAAGCCTTTCTTCCTCTTGATTCAAAACTTCCGCTTCTTCTTCTTGATCATCATTTCCTTCTTCGACTTCATCATCGCTTTCGTCTATGACATTAAGATTTATTCCTTTGTGAATCTCTTCTTGCAATGCTCACAGTTGTCTTTGGAGCGCTCTAACCTCAGGTGTTACAATACTAGCTCTTCCGCCGCATTCCCTTCGTGGAGGTATTTTCATGCTTCTCACTGAAACTTTAACCATGGTCCTGGTGCAAACTGTTTCACAGTCAGTGATCTGTTTACATAGAAATCCTAACCCACAGTCCTGGTGCAAACTGTCTCACAATCGGTGATCTGTTTACACACTCAGGAACTCCTGCTCTGATACCACTTGATGAAAGGTGCTCCCCTTAATACCACAAACACATAACAGAAACAGAGAAACAACCACAATATGCAAGAATAGAAAATTGGCTTTTTATTATCTCCACAAATGTGGAATTACAAACTTTCAAAATTACAATATGCAAAGCCACATGGGCATTCCCCTACAATATTCTATAGGACAAAGCCTTAAATCAATACCTAGATCTGCTACCCAGAACTGTTCCCAACTGCCTAAGACAATACTATAGACCTTTATTATATAGGCAATTTCCACCAACCAAGAAGGTTCCAGAAATTTAGCCCTTTAGGCCGACTAAACATAGAATTATTTATTTTTCACAATTATTACAATAGGGTCGGCTCAAAAGAAATACAAAATATGATTTTAAGTAACCCAACTTCTGGAGGCCATAACTTTTTAACCGTAACTCTGTTTTTCTATTGTAACCACTTTTCGAAAACGTCATGACAAGATCTACAGTGCTCGACATGTGTTAGCGCCAATCAGTCGGGGGTTGATCGCAATCCGGAGCCTCTAAGGCCTTCAAAATTGACTTGAAAGATTTTGTACCCAAAAACTTCAATAAGTTCACCAATACTGATGATGTGGCAATGAAACTCAACTGGTAGGCTGAAATGACTAGGATGAACCTCCAACTATTAAATCAAAACATTCTAAGATTATATGACCAACTTATTAAAAATAGTAAGTTTCCATAAATAGCAGCTCTGCACAAGATAACCCTTATTGAAAAGAAAACAGAAATATTTTTGGATGATGCAAGATTGCTCTTACATCCAGGATGCTCCTGCATCAGTTCCTTACCACTTCTCCTTATTCATTCATCTTGTTTTCTGAATACCCATTTTGTTCCTATAACATTCTTATCCTTAGGTCTAGGGACCAATTCTCATGTCTTGTTCTTTTCAATCTAATCTAGTTCTTTGTTCATAGCTTTAATCCAATGTTCATCTTCACAAGCTTCACTAATAGATTTAGGTTCAATTTGAAAAATCAAATATAATTGTTCTTGTACCTTATTTCAAGTCTAAATTCCTCTGTCTATGCTTCCAATAATATGCTCATAAGAAGGATTCCTTGATAGATTCATGTTAGGTGTCACTGTCTCAAATCTTACTTCAAGTGTCGGTTCTTCAGTGACCTCACTATGGCTTTCATTCAACAAATCATTGTCAGTTTCATAAAATAATTCAGTAGTCTCAGAGTTAGGTCTAGGCTTAGTTCCTTCATCTGATTCATAATCAAGCATTCTTTCATGAATTTTGAACTTTTCATCAACTTTTACATTTGCACTCTCAACAATAGTCATTGTTCTCTTATTGTAACATCTATAAGCTTTGCTCTTCAATGAATATTCAAGAAATATACCTTCATCACTTCTATGATGAAACTTTCCAATGTCATCATCTCTCTTAATATAACATTTGCTTCCAAAAATTCTAAAATACTTAACTGATGGTGCATGTCCAAACCATAGTTCATAGGGTGTCTTATCCGTGTTTGTTCTAATTTTTACTGTGTTCATTGTATACACTGTTGTGTTCATTGCTTCTCTCTAAAAATATCTTCGCTAAGTCATTTTCAAATAACATAGCTCTTGCTACTTCAATCACTGATATGTTTATCCTTTCTGCAATACCATTTTGTTTAGGTGTCATAGGGGCTGAAAACTGTCTCTTAATACCATTCACTTCACAAAAGATGTTAAATTCTTTAGAAGTAAATTCTCCACCTCTATCTGATCTCAAACATTTAATCTTCATTCCAGATTCATTCTCAACTTTATTCTTAATGATCTTAAACCTATCAAATGCTTCAAATTTTTCTTTAAGAAATGCAATCTACATCATTCCTGTAAAGCCATCAACAAGAATCATAAAATACCTTTCTCCATAGAATCCTCTAGTCCTTGTAGGACCGCTCAATTCTGTATGAACAATCTCCAACTTCTCTACCATTGTAAACTTCTTGCTAGGAAATGAGCTTCTCTTCTGTTTAGCCATCACACATTCCTTGCAAATCATGTTAGTAGGCTTCATAATTTTAGGCAAATCTCTTACTGCAAGTGTAGTACTCACTTTCACAATGTTATCAAAGTTTATATGACAAAATCTTCCGTGCCATAACCAACTGTCATCAATCTTAATAATCAAACATGTCATCTCAGTAGAATTCAACTAAAATACATTACCTCTGGTTCTAGATCCAATACCAATCAAATTTTCATCTTTGTCTTTAATCACACAAGTTTTCTTAGTAAACCAAACTTGATATCTCTTATCAACTAACTGTCCAACACTCAAAAGATTATGTTTCAAACCATCCACAAAGTAAACATCATCAGTGTTAGTCTTTCCATCAAGAGTAATAGATCGTATACCTTTAATCAAACAAGGTGCATCATTTCCAACTCTAACAACTCCTCCATCATAATTGTTAAACTTTATGAACTTTTTCATGTCTCCAGTCATATGATGTGAATAACCACTATCTATAATCCAATTAGCTTTCTTTTTTACTTGAGAAACTAAAGTCTTTTCTTCCTTAATTTCAATTTTAAGATTTTCTTCTTTAATTGCTACAAATCCTATATCATCATTATTTTCAATATCACTTTCATTCAAAGATTTCTCCAAACTAGCCTCAAGTTCTTCATCATTTGCATAGTAACATTCTTTAGATCTTCTAGGATTAAAGTTCTTCCTATACTTCTTAACTCTCTTAGGACATTTAGATGCAAAATGACCAAATTCTTGACAAGTCCAACATTTAAAAAAAAATTTACCTTCTGGTTGTCTCTTCACAAGCAAGGCAATACCTTCTCCAATTTTCCTGTCTTCTTCATTTCTAGATCTGTTGCTGCTAGCATAATCTCCGCTCACACTGATGCTTCTTGACTAAGTAGGGTGAACACTAAGAGCACTGAATGACGTCTCCATTCTAGGTAGGTCTCCTGATAACCTCAGGTTCATTTCTCCTACTTGCAATCTTCCAAGAATAGTCTCTCTTGTAAAGTTTGTAGTACAAGGTATGACTTGTTCAATCATCTGTGTTGTCTGCTTGAATGCAAGAGTCAATGTCCTCAGAGTTTTTCATATCACTTCATTCTCTATCTTTGTTCCACCACAAGATTTTATACCTACAACAATCTCTGACATTCTACCAATATAGCTTCTAACAAATTCATCTTCCATCATTCTTATATCTTCAAATGCACATATCCAATTGTGTAATTTGACTTTCTTTGCATGTTCATCACCTTCAAAAGTAGAGTGTAAAGCTAACCAAATTTCATGAGATGTTTTCAAATATTTTACCTGACTGTACTCATTCTCCGGAAGGGCTAACAAGAGTGCTTCTCTAGCATGTTACACATGAATAGATCTCTTTCCTCATTAGCACATGTTTCAATGTTATCCTCATCAATGATAGTCTTCTCATTCTTTGTAATCAACCAATAACCTGGTCCTAAACAAAGTAGATGTGTTTTCATCTTTTCTTTCCAACTATCAAAATTTACTCCATCAAACTTAGGGATTTCTTTCCTAAAATTTGCCATGGATCTCCTTAAGCTGTTAAACTTTTCTTTCAAGGACCTGTCGCTCTGATACCAATTGTTAAAAAGTAAAGTCTACCAAGATAACTAAGGCGGGGGGGGGGGTGTGAATCAGTTATCAAATAAATATAACTTTTATCAACCTTAATAGATTTTAACCATGTAAGCAATGTAACCAACAACCATAGAAAGATATACATGCACAATAACACAATGACATAAGATATGTTGACTAGGGAACCTCTTGATCAAAGAGTAAACCGCGGTGGGAATGATGCCCACAAAAGATGCACTAATATGAATATTCCTTGTGAAAGGATGGACTCTGTTAGGAGTCTTATGAAATACATTCAGTACATATGAATCCCTGTTAGGAGATTTTGAATCCCTATTAAAAGATTCTAACTCTGTTAGGAGTTATGGAAGATAGAAGGACCCACTGCCCAAACAGCTTCAAGGTAAGATCACTGAACTCACTATCCAACTGATCTTTGTATTACTCAATAGAATAATACCAAAAGATTACTGACATCAACAATCCAATACTCCTTCTCTGACTGTGCCAAACCGCACCAACTCCTCCTTCAAATCTCAATACCAAATCTCAGTACTTCGCATATCCTCTTTCAACAATTTCGCTTTCACAATACACTTACATTCATTACATTCCACATTACAACAAGGAATACATTCCTTCCTTTATACCACACTCAAGTAATTACAAATGAGTCGGCATACAAATTACAAAATAAAACTTTCCACACGTTACATCAAAATTACACAAAACTGTCGGCTTCCAATCAATATAATTCTTCACTCGTGCGACCTCGGACCTTGCACTGTCAACCATGTCGCTATCAACATGTCTCTAACTGCTCTCTAACTGTGCATAACCAGATTCCATCCCGATTAGTAGATATCATCTGATTTCCACAAACCGCTACTCATGAACACTGCCTGAATACTGTTTCCACTGATTTCCTCATAACTTCCATGAATAAATGAATTACTGTATGCGCTCTTAACCACGATATTATAACACATCATAGAGTAATTCCCCAACTCCGCATAGCTTCATCTTTAATATCCCAAGTGCGCTAACTCAAACACTATCTGCTTCTCTACTAATCTTCAGTAGATCACTGTGTTAATATCAATGACAATCAGAGTCATGAATGCAACAACTACTACTACAAAATGGCTGCTAATACTCCTCCATAGGATATATTCAGCATTCATTCCTAACATCTCCAACAAATTTGTGTATTTCTCATTTTAAAGGACCAACTTCTAGAGGGCATAACTTTTGATGTGGGGGTCTGATTGACGAACTATTTTAAGCGCTAGAAAGTTCTTGAAGTACTCCACCAAGCTATAACTCGCTACAATAGTTACAATCAATTTTGGGCTCAAAAAATGCATTGAAGACTTCAAAATTAACTTTCAAAATTTCAAAACATAAACTTTGATATCTTCAAATTTATGCATGATCTTGCAATAAAAATTTAACTACATGCTTATTTAGCCAATTCATAGCTTTGGGGAAAATTTTGGACCAACTTAAGCTCAATGTAAACTTGCTATAAATAGTAACCTTATTTAAATGCAAGATGGAGATACTATTTTCCTAACATCCACTCACCAATTGTTGTGAATACATGTATTAATATCCTCTAAGTAATAGAATGTTGATGCATTATTCATCAAAATAAAATTACTATTTGTAAAAATTACACATTTTCACAAAATAAAAACATGGGTGGGAAAGACATACATCTAGAGTACATGTAGAGATACAACATGAAACTTTATAATGTAAAGCATAAAAATAATAAACAACAATTACAAAGTGGTGAGAGCTAAGATAAAAGGATGAGGAGAAGAATCTCACTCATATGGTTTGCCCCTTACATTAGTAGAGTCTAAAGTAACAATAGGTGGTCCCATCCATCATCGCCATGTAATTAATATTATCATCTCGAGTTTCTTCAATAGTCACACAAATGAGAGAAACAAAAAGAGTTGATCCAGAAAACTTGTTGGAATCAAAGCCAAAATGTATTTCTACTGTGCTTCGAGGTGGTGGTGATGAAAAGAAACCAGTAGTAGGCCACAACCAATCATGTTGAGTGTTTCCTCTTCTAGCAAGTGGGTCTCCCAAGTATCATCACCAATGGCCACTCTCAAAGTGAAGACTATCTTGAGAAGAATTGGGAGTTGGGAGGACCTTGACAATAGCACAAGGGACATTACGTCAATGGTCCAATAACGTCACGTCCCCAAGTTGTTTAAGTGCATTTCTTATGTTGATAATTAGGATATACTTTCCATACAAGACAAATTGTGATATTTCTATAAGGATTCAACTGTGTGGTTTTTGAATCAAACTCATTGACCCGTGTTTCATGAGTAGTGGTTCATAAGAACTCATCTCTCATGAGAATGAATGGAACACTTAGCACTCATTGCATCGAGGTGATGCTCATGGAGAAGTCTCAGTGCTTCACCCCTGAGAGCATCACCTCAATGCAATTTGTGCTAAGTGTTCCATTCATTCTCATGAGAGTTGGGTTTTTGTGAACCATTCATTGCTCATGAAACATGGGTCAATGAGTTTGACTAAAAAACTACATAATTAAATCCTTGTAGCATTGTTCCTATGCAATATTTTATTTATGAGGAAGTATGAATTAGAATCTTTCCCTATTTTAGTAGAGCAATTAGACTACTCCTTAGAAATTGAAAACAAACTTAGACCCAAAAAAAGTTGAAAACAAGCAGCACTTACATATTGCAATAAACAATATATGACTTTACAAATTTCTCTCCTTTTTTATTTGCCTCCAATCTTTTTCAAAATTTTACTTGCAAAAATCATTATTAATTCAATAATTCATAAATAAAATTTAAATATCCATGTACCACCAGCAAAACAAATCGCTCCTTGAAAAACAAATGATAACTTTAAAAAAAGCAACAATAACAGAACTATCAAAAAGTAACAAAACTTATTATCTTTCCAATACTAACAAAAGAAACCTCACCCTAAAACATCTGAAATCTAAATTTAGGTGAAATAATTGAGTGGCTAGAAAAAGTTCAGGCCAAAAAGGGAAAAATTGATTTTTTGATTTACCATATCTAAGGTTTACTGGCAGCAACCCCTCTGTTGAATTGTCGTTTAAACCGGGCCGTCGTTATGGACTGTTCTGAACATATCCCCTGCTACGAGTATGGAATATCAGTCTAATTATTTCACATGAAGCACGAATCGTTCATTATTCTAACTTAATTGCATAGAAGTTTGTCCATTACGCAACCACATTTAAAAGAAGCCAGCGCATGGACATCTACTCATCACTAGTCAGGGGACCAAAATGCAGAGCCAATTTATTAAGATATCGAACGTACATAGTGTCAGTTCAGGAGTCTTTTACCCCCTCTTCTACATAAATACATGTCACATGCAAGTGAATGGACAGTTTGAAGACCTCAGAATGGCAGATGGCCTACATGTGAGTTGCATTAAAGGTTGATAGGTATATCTCCTCAATGAGTTTTCCCCTGTGCACACTTGCACATTTTATTCCCCTCTGTGCACAGTTGTACATTTCAAGCTGTAGGCTCCTAATTAAGACTGTGAATTGCTATTGCTTTTTTTATCATAGAGGAAGATGACCTACTCTACCAACAGCCTTATTTTTTAGAGACTGTTAGAGGAATGGACCAATGAAGTCCAAAAACTTTATTTCCCTAAGACCTGGCATAATAGGGACGGCCTTTAATGGAGGCACCAAGTACCCCTTTAGAAGCATTTATATCATTACCTCGACAAACAGGCTACCTTTACTAAGGGTCAATTTCGGAAGAGACCATCGATCGGCTTTTGGTTCCCTTGCCCTTGGACGCTTGTCATGGGGTTCATGGAGGCAGTTGGTACCTTCATAAATCATTTATTTCAGATCCTCAACAACAAAGCAACCAATTTTTCATTTTTCTTAAATTCTTTAACCCTCCACAATGCATGTATTGATTTCCATATTAAATAGAGTGGTGAAAAGATAAATAGTGTTAAAAGAGTAATGCATCAACTCCATTCTGTACAGGACACAAATCTGGTAGCTATTTATTTTTTATTTTTCTTGTTCAATGGGTGCGTTATAAGCAATCCCTCAAATCTATTTTCATGTCTGTAATAAATATTTAATTGTTGAACCTTTTATGGAACAGTTAAGAGCCAAACTTACCTCTTATTTATTGTTGGGGAGTTGTACCACTGAGTTGTTGACCTTTATTAGTGACTGATTCAGTCTATCTTTTATTCTAGTGTTGATTGTTTTCCAACACCACTTTTTGAGCCACACTATAAGTGCTCAACTAAACTACCAGCCCTCTTCGCGATCGGTTCTCGAGTGTTCGCTGTTTATCAACACTCTCCTTTGAACCACATTGTAAGTGCTCAAGGATTCTAGCTTGACTTGACTAAACTATTCCAGTCAAACTCTTCAGGGATCAACTAGAAGTCAAAATCTAGGACCTCCCGTTTATTGATGGGGAGCTCTATAATTGAATTAGCGAATCTCTTGGTGACCAGAATCTTTGGTTCAGATGTGTCTTATTTTCCACACAAATTAATTTCCAATATATTTGAAATAAATATCTACAATCAAATAGAATGCATTTTTATATTGGTGTTACAGACATAATGTTTAAGGACAAAGTACACTACAAGAGGATAAATTTGTGGTGCTCTATCATTGAACTAGAAACCCTCTCAATGTATTGGTACAATAAACATAACATTTTCCAATGTTTGGAATAAATAGCGGCAATCAAATAAAATGCATTTTTGTACTAGTATTATAAACATAATGTTTAAGGACAATGTAAACTGTGAGAGGATAAATTAAAGTACTTTGCCATTGAACTACCCACTCTCTTAATCAAAGGTCTATCTTTAATTCAGATGTGTCACACTTTCTAACATAGATTCATATCAATTGGTACTATAAACATAATATTTAAAAACAAGATACATACTCCTACTATTCTTCTCCTCTTGCTAAATTTTCATATGGTGCATTTAACTCTTTGAATTAGCTATAAATAATCTTTTTAATTCATTTCACTGTGTTTGCAATAAAATTTCATTATTAAATAAAACTTTTGATGTTATAAACATAATTTTTAAGGATTAGTGCGAGGAGGAAACATTCCCTGACCCTCACATTTTGCAGCTGACCAATTCTTGCATACTCCTAGCATTCAGGAATGAATTTAAAATGCTACAACTAAAAGTGAATGTGTTTGTTAATGAACCTCTTCTCCTCTCCTCTGCACATTATGCATGCCCTATTTAACGGAGAAAATTGTGTGTTTCTATCTTGAAAGCACATTTGTGATTGGTTCTTTTCAATACTTTGCCTCTTCCCGAACCGTACACCTGAATTGGCAGTGAAGATCTTGTGTTTTCATCTTGGATTAGGGGAAATATATGTGTAACCCATAAGATACAGAGTTCTAATGGAGATGGAGGCACACACCCAAAGTAGAGATTTAATGAGATAACTAAGTGTACATACAGGTCCAAGACTCCCGAACTGTAGGTTCAATGAGTAAACTAAGTGTAAAGATCTAACATGCATAGAGCACTGTAAAATCTTAAAAATTTAAAATTAAGTTTCTTCCAGTTTTATACTCAAAGATAATAAACAAACTTTATTTTCCTTTTTTACCTCCTGAAAGACTAAGAGAGACGCTGCCTATAATCTGGATCAACATGAATACTGTGGAGTGTCCCCTACAAAATATTAGTCAGATGCAGGTCCGGAAATCTCTTCCTAAATTAAATGAAAAGTTTCAGATCCGGACAGCCCGCATAACTCTGGAGTTTTCAGCAGAGGTTTGCTTTAGTTCTGACTCGGGCCCAAGAGTACCTGTGACAGGTGGGAAAAAAAGTTATTTTTCCTTGGTAACGTGCATTAAACTATTATAGGTTGGCATGAACGATCGGCATGCCAGTACCAACGCCAGCTATGATTCGTCTTGCATCTTTTGAATCTCGCACAAAAGCTAATTTTTTAATGAAAAGAATAGTTGTACATGCCTCAGATTGCCAGTTTCGTTGTCTGGAGTACACCTTTGGTCCAACTCATGCTTTTGTTGCTTATGCTTTGGAGCATATTATCTATCTCTGCATTAACTTCATGAGGAGGGTTATACTCTTTATAAATTCGACCGATATCTAAATAAAAATTTGCTTGTAGATTTGAGAATCCTCCCAGACAAAAGAAATATTAGAAACCCTTTTTTCCATGGAGGTTACCAGAAACCTAACCATAATTTTAAATGCCTATCATTACTCTCGATAAATCAGGCTCACATTAACAAACTCAAGGTGTTACAGGTTTAGTCCAATCACATTGGGATGAATCTACACCATTCGATTATATACTATTTGCCCCCACCATTACCAGCGCAATAGTTGAATCTATTGCTTAACCGTTTTAGACCACAGACCATTTCAGTAACACCATATTTTAATAGGCAAGGCAGCAGTTTTCTCGAAGGAAATAAAAATGGTGATTAGAGTAACCGATAATTCCGACTAAAAGCACTATTGAAACCTATAACAATTTCCGCAACTCCCAACTGTAGGAAAGTCCTTCCAAAACAACTTACCTAATATCTCTGTAGTCATTGCAATATGTATATATAGTCAGCTGTGGGCATGGATAAAGTTGTCAATGTCTATCTATGTATCTAATTTTTCTGATAAATATGTTGTTAGTTTGTTTTTTATAAATTTAGTTAAGATTTAAATCTATAAGCTTTTATTTGCTGTTGGGGGCTCTATTATTGAGCTACTGATCTACTCAATGTATATATAATCAGCAGTAGGCATGGATAAGGGAATAAAGTACTCAATGTGCGTTTATGTTTCCAATTATTATGATAAATGTGTTTAAGTTCTTTTTATAAATTAATTAGGATTTGAATCTATGACCTTTCATTTGTTGTTGGGAGTACTACTGATCTACTGATCCACTCAATAATTGGTTCTATCTTTGCTTCAAGTGTTCATTTTAGATCCCAACTTGGCCTGATTATGTTTTGAGGTAAAAAAAATTCATAGTCTACGTAGGATTCTAAGCACCTCCCATTTGTTGTTAGGGTGCTTACCATAAGTCCATTGATTCAAGTATGTCTCATTTTCCAGCAATCCCCTTGCACCACATAATACCACATAATATGTTCTCATGGACCAGCTAAGATTGAACCTAGAACCTACCTCCCATTTGTTTCTAAGGTGCTCTGCCACTTAACTAGTGGTCATGTTTCTGAGGTGCTCTGCCACTGAACTAGTGGTCACGTTTCTGAGGTGCTCTGCCACTGATCTAGTGGTCCATCTTTGGTTTAGCTGTGACTTGTTTTCCAACACCTTCTCTAAGCTACACTGTGGCCGCTTAAAATAACTTTGCTACCTTGAACCTTATGCTAAAAAATTTCATAACTACCCTCCCATTTGTTATTGGAGCGCTCTACTGCTGAACTACAGGCCCACTTGAAGATCAACTCACGTTTAATTCAATTGTTGGCTCATTTTTAAATGAAAAACTTAATAAAACCCTTTCAATATTGAATTCATCCACAAACCCTTAAAAATCTGTCGAAATTGAATTCATCCACAAAAATGAGATTGTTTCTTAGCGGAAACTCCTATAAAGCCTATTATGAAAAGAGGTTTTGCCAAAAGATGAAAAGGTAAACCAAGTCATGTAAGCCAGTTGCTTTAGAAACATAAATCTTGTTCTCTAGGCGTGAAGAATTGTTCTTTTTGCCGTTTCACTCTGATCCCTCACAGAGTAAGGAAAAGAATTATTCTAACAAATTGGAAACAATGATAGGCACCTACAAAGAAGGATTTGGAAAAAAAAAACGACACTCCGATATAAAGTGAAAGCAGTCGGTTGAGCCATGGTTGGAGAATTGGGTACCATGTTAGCGAAGCCATTGTGCAATGGACCAAATTTTAAATCCAGAAAAGTTATGTCCATGAAAACAATCCAAAAAAGTTATGTTTGGGAAAACCCTAGCTGGGAGTGCAGAGTTTTGCTCTCCAAAAGTCATCTTCCCATCTACTCTCCATATAAATTTAATAAGGATAGTATAATTAGATAAATAATTGTCCTGCTAAAAACTATTTACTCTTCTAAATGTAATGGTCAACTATTCTCCTGGAAGAGGCCAGAGCTATAATTAAGGTAAAAGACAAATTTGAAAGAGTGTTTTCTTGGTTCTGGATCTATCAATGGCTGCATCTGTAGGAACAGAGGTTTACAAATGTCTACCATCGCAGGATGCTACCATGCGATACACATTTGGGGCTTGCCTGTATAAGCACTTCCAGAAGAGAACTGTCTTTCAACAGAAGACATTGGTTTTTTCTGGACAAGCAAACCTGGAAACCAATCACACTCCAACCAAAGGTAAATGAAACAGTAACTTCAATAGAAGATTTCAGTACATATAGACCATACATGTAACTTCAGAACTTGTAATCAATTCAATTATATATCGAACAGTAATGAAGGCCCGACTAGCCATAGGAAGCTTGGTTTACAAAGAAGACAAATAATATTATTAACAAAGGTTGTCACGAACGAAAAACTTTGGTTTAAAATGTCTAATAATTTCAATCTTTGGCCTGCACACTTTAATTTGAGTAGATGAAGTATATAAGCAATAAATAGATATCAGATTTCTGGTAAGAGGAATGTTCCAATATAAGCAGCGTATCCATGGGAGAAAGATCAAATCGTAGTGCCAAATTATTCCCGTAACTAGCCAAATCCATTGAGTAAAACCAGCATTTGACGCTTATGAAGAAATATTCTGAAAATGCATGCATTAACACCATCCATCAAACATTCTCACATCAATTGGATGACAGATAAATACTAGATTGAATGATATACTAAAGTTTTGGAAAGGGGTATTGAATTATGAAACTTCAACATTTACAGTTGAAACACCTTATCTAGGTGTTAAGTGGTTTAAAGAGAATAGAAAAGAAAATGAAAACTAGTGCAGGTTTTCCATAGCCTAGCCTTGCTGTCTGAGTTTCATCTCAAAATCATCACCATGCTGGATAAAAACCCCAACATGGTACAAGATACATCATGACTGCAAAGATCATAAATATTCCAAACTAGCAGAGAAATTTGAATCATAGATTAGCCATTACAGCTTCATTACAACATCATAGTCTTGCAGGATAAAATCCCAAGGTTATGCAAGATACATTATGAGCGCAAAGAAAATAAACATTTCAAGACTTGGAGGGAATATTAAATCATAGATTACCCATTTCAGAAAAAATCAGATCAGATCATATGGTCGAGACTTTAGGAACATCAACTGGGAACTGATCAATAATTTGAGTCCATGGATTCTTCTCGGAGCTAGGATTGACAGCTCTGAGAGCCCTCCAGACAGCACTGTTGCACTTGAATCCAGAACCAAAGGCAATTTGCCAAGTTCTGTCTCCCTTCCTGATCCTTCCTTTGGCTTCGGTGTACGCCAGCTCATACCACAATGAGCTGCTAGATGTATTACCAAATCGGTAAAGGGTCATTCTTGAAGGCTCCATGTGCCATTCTGAAAGCTGCAAATTCTTCTCCAATTCATCCAAAACTGCCCTTCCTCCAGCATGTATGCAGAAATGCTCAAATGCAAGCTTGAAATCTGGAATGTAGGGCTTTACCTTCATCTTCAAAAATTTCCTACCCACCAAAGTTGCAAAGAACAGAATTTGCTCTGACATTGGGAGAACCAAAGGACCCAGGGTTGTTATGTTAGTCTTCAACGCATCTCCTGCTACTGCCATGAGCTCTTTAGATAATGAAACCCCAACCCTTCCCGTATCGTCCTCCTCTTGGAAAACGCATTGAAAACATTTATCATCAGAACCTTTGTTAGTCCTAACAGTATGCACAAGCTCATATTTTGCCCTGCTCTTCTCTGATCTCTTGTTGGACAACAAAATGGCAGCACCCCCCATCCTAAAAATGCAATTAGATACAAGCTTGGATCTGTCGTTCCCAAAGTACCAGTTCAATGTAATGTTCTCCATGCTAACAACAATTGCATAAGAATTCCTATGAACTTGAAGCAAATCCTTGGCCAGATCAATAGATATCAGGCCTGCGCTACAACCCATTCCTCCTAGATTGTAACTTAAAATATTACCCCTCAATTTATAGTGATTTATTATCATTGCAGACAGGGAAGGAGTGGGATTGAAAAGGCTACAGTTCACAATAAGTATCCCAATATCCTTCGGCTTGACACCTGTTTTTGCAAAAAGATCATCAATGGCACCAAACATAACCATCTCGGCTTCTTTCCTAGCCTCTGCCATGCATGGATTTGGGGGCACCGTAAGCACTGCTTCAGGCAAGTAAGTCTCCTCCCCTAGACCTGAACGCTCAAGGATCTTCCTTTGGAAATCTAAACTTGTCTCAGAAAATGTACCAGTCGCTTTAGAGCAATTCATGAACAATTCTCTAGTACATTTCCTCTCATCCTCAGGCTTATAACAAGCAAAATCCACAAGGAAAACTGACCTTGGCCTTGTCATAAAGTACAGCGTGGTCAAAAAAACCAACAAAGTTGAACAGAGGATTACACTGACAAGATTAAAACGAAGATGCTGCCATAATTCATACAGATCTTCTGGCTTGAGCGTGCCCAATTCAGCAGCAACAAGGATTACGATGGGACATAACAAAAGATACATTGCATGGGTTATCACATAGTGGTATCCTAATTTGACATACTTAAGCTTCACAGATTGAAGAAAATCTGGGAGTTTTTGACCTGATATAATCGATACCACTGACTGGTCCGGCTTCTTGGGCTCCATTCCTGCACGATTTCCTCCCTCCTTTTGTTCCACGTCTTGGAAAAACCAGGAAGCGGGTGCTCAAATTGTCGACCTCTGAACCTATAACAAAATAGGAAATTCCAGTCCCCAAATGAAAAGGCTCGAGTACAGAATCCCTACTATGGGGGAAAATGGATTTGGGCTTGGACCCAGATGGCGAAAAGCTATGATACTCAATACCCAATTTGCTTAAAACAGAGATAAAGCCCTCAAATAACAACCCAGATACCCGACTAGCCCTTCAAAGATTCAGCATTTTTTCTCATATCCTCCTAATTCCTGAATTGAATTGAGGAAGGGCAAAAACAATGAGCAAAGATGGGCAGCGAATGCAGAATATATAGAAGAAATTTGATGTACACGAAGGCGCAAGCAAGGGGGACTCAATTTAATGCCCTCATGACATAATAATGAAAACGGCTAGCTGCATTGAACGTGGTTGAATTCAACTAGGACACTCTTTTGTTGGTTTCCAGAAGGCCGGGAGAAAATTGGGTATGAATCTATAATATAGTTTAACGAGATATTAGTTCTTCATCTGGGTTTAAAATGAAAGCATAGATTCGAATGAGTAAGATTAACAGAAAAAGTGTGAGTAGGTGTGTAACAGGTGGCAACAGTCGTGAAGCAATTTAATAGGTTGCTTCCTTTTCTGTCTGGTCCTCCCCTAATAAGGATGCCACATCATCACAGCCTGCAGCCATTGATTTCCGAACCTTGATACAGCTGCTTTTCAGTTTATTTGCTGTATTTCAATGTTTTTGGCCTTTGTCTGACTAGTTTTGTACTTTTATACTTGAGAAAGGCCGCCTTTGATTGTTTCAAACCCTGGCAAACACAATTTTTTAATTTTGTTTTTTTTTATACAAGGGAAACTGTAGGGTTACAGTCGAGGGGTAGTTAATCTGACATAACCATTACCTGTCAAGTAGTATTGGTGAAGATAGAAGCCATGACCGGGTGGCCCGCCGGCACTTGAGGAATTTTGCCAAAAAACCAGCTTCCATGATTGTTCTACACATGTATTGGTTGTAACTCTAAGGGAGGGAGAAGTAACTCTAGTGGTTCAAAGGGACTATTATACTCATTTGAGTACTAATGAAAAGAATCTCTTTAGTTTAGAGGAATTCATCATTGAGAATTTTGTAAGACAATCAATTAGAATTACAAGTAATAGTGTTTTTATTTGATTTGTAGTTGTTTTCAACATCAATAGTTTTTCGAATTGATTGTGTAGTTGTTTTTAACATCAATATTTCGATCTATCACTAATTTAAAGAATTTATTAAAAATTTATTAAGAATTTATCAAGAAACAAACTTTTTAGTAATAAAGAAAAATTTATAACATCAATATTTGATAGTGTAGTTGTTTTTAACATCAATATTTTCATCTATCACTAATTTAAAGAATTTATTAAAAATTTATTAAGAATTTATCAAGAAACAAACTTTTTAGTAGTAAAGAGGAATTTATAGCTTTTTAGTAATAAAGAGGAATTTATAGCTTTTTAGTAATAAAGAGGAATTTATCTAATAGTAATAAAATAAAATAGTAACGGTTATTAATGAGTTGTTTTAGATGAGTTGTTCATCATAAATTTACAATTGTGAAGTATTTTTATTAAAAAAAATTATGAAATGGAAGCTATTTAAGTTGTCCAACACTCTCAACATTCCAATTAGCTCAAACGGTGGGGAGCAAGAATAAAATAAAATAGTAATGGCTATTAATGAGTTGTTTTAGATGAGTTGTTCATCATAAATTTACAATTGTGAAGTATTTTTATTAAAAAAAATTATGAAATGGAAGTTATTTAAGTTGTCCAATACTCTCAACATTCGAATTAGCTCAAACGGTGGGGAGCAGAGGATAAAATAAAATAGTAATGGCTATTAATGAGTTGTTTTAGATGAGTTGTTCATCATAAATTTACAATTGTGAAGTATTTTTATTAAAAAAAATTATGAAATGGAAGCTATTTAAGTTGTCCAACACTCTCAACATTCCAATTAGCTCAAACGGTGGGGAGCAAGGATAAAATAAAATAGTAATGGCTATTAATGAGTTGTTTTAGATGAGTTGTTCATCATAAATTTACAATTGTGAAGTATTTTTATTAAAAAAAATTATGAAATGGAAGTTATTTAAGTTGTCCAATACTCTCAACATTCGAATTAGCTCAAACGGTGGGGAGCAGAGGATAAAATAAAATAGTAATGGCTATTAATGAGTTGTTTTAGATGAGTTGTTCATCATAAATTTACAATTGTGAAGTATTTTTATTAAAAAAAATTATGAAATGGAAGCTATTTAAGTTGTCCAACACTCTCAACATTCCAATTAGCTCAAACGGTGGGGAGCAAGGATAAAATAAAATAGTAATGGCTATTAATGAGTTGTTTTAGATGAGTTGTTCATCATAAATTTACAATTGTGAAGTATTTTTATTAAAAAAAATTATGAAATGGAAGTTATTTAAGTTGTCCAATACTCTCAACATTCGAATTAGCTCAAACGGTGGGGAGCAGAGGATAAAATAAAATAGTAATGGCTATTAATGAGTTGTTTTAGATGAGTTGTTCATCATAAATTTACAATTGTGAAGTATTTTTATTAAAAAAAATTATGAAATGGAAGTTATTTAAGTTGTCCAATAATCTCAACATTCGAATTAGCTCAAACGGTGGGGAGCAAAGGATAAAATAAAATAGTAATGGCTATTAATGAGTTGTTTTAGATGAGTTGTTTATCATAAATTTACAATTGTGAAGTATTTTTATTTAAAAAAATTATGAAATGGAAGCTATTTAAGTTGTCCAACACTCTCAACATTCCAATTAGCTCAAACCGTGGGGAGTAGAGGATAAAATAAAATAGTAATGGCTATTAATGAGTTGTTCATCATAAATTTACAATTCTGAAGTATTTTTATTAAAAAAAATTATGAAATGGAAGTTATTTAAGTTGTCCAACACTCTCAACATTCCAATTAGCTCAAATGGTGGGGAGCAGAGGATAAAATAAAATAGTAATGGCTATTAATGAGTTGTTTTAGATGAGTTGTTCATCATAAATTTACAATTGTGAGGTATTTTTATTAAAAAAAATTATGAAATGGAAGTTATTTAAGTTGTCCAACACTCTCAACATTCCAATTAGCTCAAACGGTGGGGAGCTCCCTCCGAATTTTCCCGGTGGTCTCACCCGCGGCGGATTAGTCTCGCCTTAGCTCGCACAGGTACCCAAGATATGTAGTTCTTATTATAATTTTAGTTTAATTAAATAATTAATATTATTTATGTCAAAATTTTAGAATTGAAATTGATTATAACTATGTAATAAAAATAATAATTAATGTAAGATATAAATAAAAAATATTGTTTATTAATTGGTTGGATAGGAGGGTAACTAAACTCATTTAGTAGTGAGGGAGAAGTAACTTGTTAGTGTTTCAAAAGGACTATTATACTCATTGAGTATCTAGTGAGGAAGAATAAACTATCTCTTGTAGTTTAATGGAATTCATAAAGATAGAAGCAACTCTTCACTAATTTATAAAAGAATTCATCTAATAGTAAGAGAGAAGCAACTTATTAAAAGCAATCAAACAAAGTAGTAATGATATAAATTTAATACTATGAAGCATTGTTATTATAATTGTTTTTTTATATTAAATCAATGATGTTTTGTATTTAGAGTTAGACACTGTTTTGTATTTGTGGTAGATTGTTATTATAATTTTAATTGAAATAATTAATTAATATTATTTAAGTCAAAATTTTAGAGTTGGGATTGATTTTTACAATGTAGGGTGGGATCTTTGGTTGGCTCTACCAATTAGAACTACATATTTCAACTTCCCACTAGATTCTTCATGTTCTTCATCTCCTTCTATTTGGGAGGAGCTTTCACTCCCAATACCATGGAGTTTCTTGTCATATTTATACTTCGCCATCTAGTCCTCTATCTGTCCCTAATCAATAAAAAATGAATTAATATGAAGATTAAACACAAAAAACTAAAAGGTACTTAGATTTTAATTGAATGAAAAAAAATGATACAAGATGATTATCTCTATATCAACCAATTTAATTTAATGATAAGATTGATTTTAAAAATCAATAAAAATTGAATTAATATGAGAACTAAACACAAAAAATCAAAAGATATTTAGATTTTAATTTAATGAAAAAAAAATGCCATGATCTTCATCTCCTTCTTCTTCTATTTGGGAGGAGCTTTCACACCCAATACCATAGAGCTTCTCCTCATATTTATACTTCACTACCTAGTCCTTTATCTATCCCTCAATCAATAAAATTTGAATTAATATGAAGATTAAACAAAAAATCAAAAGATATTTAGATTTTAATTTAATGGAAAAAAATGTCACAGGATGATTATCTCCATATCAAGCAATTTAAACATATTAAAAGATCATTTTGGAGTGATAAATTGCGAACTTTTATTTTGAAGGTCACTCATTCAAATCTGAATTATGAGCTTATGGAAGTAAATCAAGCACACAAATATAAACATCCACAAAATTGATATATCCCAAACATGTTTATTGAAGTATTGTTATTATAATTTATTTTTTATTCATAAATGAGAGTCATTTAAGTTGTCAAACACTCTACAAAATCAAACCAACATGCTCAACACCTATATATGAAGTGTTTCAAGTACTACCATAAATGAGTCACACCATTGTTATTATAATTTTAGCTAAAATAATTAATTAGTACTATTTATGTCAAATTTTTAGAGTTGGAATTGAATTTTATACTATAATGGGTAAGTGCACCAAGATGGTGTGCAAAAAGGGGTATAAATGGCCACTTTTTTTTTTCTAAAATCAGATGAACATGGACTTCATAGATAAATTTGAGGGTCATGCACTCAAAACTAGGAGTTATGCAAAGAATAAGAGTTGTAGTACTCTAAATCTAGTTTCTAAACTCCTCAAGTTTTTTAAAAATGGATAAGATTAAGAGGGTCAAACCTATCACGCACGAAAAATTGTTCCTGATGTTTTTAGAAAAATATAACATAGTTATCTTCTTGCACTTCACAAAATATATAGCTAGATTTAGTATTTTGCAAAATCTTTTGGTAGGATGATAGGTAAGAGTGAGATCTAGAAGTTGTGTATTTTTTTGTAATTTTTCATTGAGTAATTTTTCATAATTTTTTGAAGTGATCACATCTTGAAAATCTGGTACATGTTTGTGCGCTAGACATAACTTGCATCAAAATGATAAAAAATGCAACCCTTTTACCAAGCCAAAACCTGTATGGGTTTCAATATACAAAGTAACCTGCTCAAGTTTTAAAAAACAAAATACACAATTTCAAGTTCTACATAACCCGTATGGGTTATGAAGACATAAAACATCATTTTTCAGTTTCACATAACCCGTACGGGTTATGAAGACATAAAAACATTTAGTTGTAAATCTATAATACACCAAATATTTATAGATTTTCATATATGATATATCTCTATGTATGTATATATGCATATCTATAGTTATATATACATATATTTATATAGATATATGTATATATGTGATGCAGGAGCATCCTGGGGTAGTTGGCAATCTTGTATCAACCAAAAATATGTTTGTGTTTGGTTTTGGATTTCTATTGTACCTCAGTCGGAGACCTAAGATTCTCACTCTCTTTATGTTAGTTCTCGGTTGTAATCTTATTTGGCTTCAGTGATGAAGCTTGGTGGTTGGTAGTCACTTTGGTGGTTGTTCTCGGTTGTAAGCTTATTTGGCTTCATCGACGAACTAAGTGACTCGGTGTGTCAGTTTCTCAATTGAGGAGTTCAGTGCTCGGTTACCGATTGGGTCTCGATGATATGCTACCAAATGGTTCTGGTTCTCGGTGCTCTTGTTGACCGACTTACTTATTTGGATAAATCGGCTTGGCCAACTAGTGTATTTAATTTGGGTCGCGCTCCTCGAGTTATAGATTAACCGTTGGATGTGTGGGGACCTAAATCTAGCATGTTGCATTCTTCTATGTGGATTTGATGACTTTTTAAAGACTGACATGAAGAAATATATTTTATTAAGGCTATGTTGAGAGTTGACTTATGTTTTTTAATTAATTATTGTTGTAAAGATGACTTGTGGCTGAGTAGTATATAAGGAAGGTATGGGTAGTGTTTAGAGGAAGTTTAAGAAAAGGTGGTAGCAGAGGATATTCTGATCTTAGAGCATAATTCAGTCAGTTATTCTAATTGTAGCAGAGATAGTATTGTTTTGGAATAAGGAGATTTCTTGGAGGCTTGCGAGCCCAAGTTTAGATATGCCTTTACAGTCCAACCAGTTGTTGGTTTTGGTATAGATCTGGACTAGCTAGGGAGAGTTGGATCATTATTGATCTTGTTGTATTTGGCCATAACTAGGAAGGCCTTATAGCCCGACATGTTGCTTGCAAGCTCGGTTATTGATGAATAAAAGTTGAATTTTCTATCAGGGATTGTTGTATGTTCATGTTTTCCATTGTGTGACTTTATTCGCTACATGTTTGGACATCGCCTATGGGGATTCTTCGACCATGACTATGTCAGGTGGTATTAGAGAAAAGTTTGATCTTGTTGGGATGAAGTTGACCTTGTTGAGCCAAAGCTTGATTGGGTTGATTTGTGCGAAAGTTGAGTTTCCTTTAGAGATCCGTGTTGTAGATTCATGTCCTTGGATTTGTGAAATCCTATCTGATTATTCATACAAGGTAGCAGGTTGTGATCTAACTTGCTGAAAATTCAAAGGTTGTCACAAGGTGGTCATCTTAGGTTTTGTTGCAGAGGGTTTCTGAAAATCTTTGGAGATGCCTCTGAGAAGATTGGACCCTAGGGAAATTGAAGATCTTTGTGATACTGTGGAAATGAAGATAGCAGAGAAATTGAAATCAAATGTCATATCTGGGATGATGTTAATGAAAAAGGAAATGGTCACTGAGATTATGAGGGCTATTGCTAGTATGTCAAGGAATCTTGGAAGTGATGATGGTTATGAGGAAGTTTCTAAAGACTTTGAAGCTGCTAGATCTAGTGGTGATGACAGAGTTGATCGAATGAATAGATCTAGTGGAGACAAAACTAATCGATTGCAAAGATCTAGAGCTCGGTTGAGTACATCTTATCAAATGGAGGTTTCTAATTTTTCATGTATAATGAAACTCGAGGACCTGATTGATTGGATCAGTGGGAAGATTACTTTGAGCTAGAAGACATTGGAGATCCTCTTAGAGTGAGGTTGGCATAGAAATAATTGAAAGGACATGTTGCATTATGGTGGAAAGAATTACAAAGAGATAAAGAGGAAGAAGGTGAAATGAAGATCAATCGGTGGAGGTTGATGGTGGAAAAATTAAATGCTAAGTTAATCCTTGTCGACTATGAACTTGAGTTGTTTAAGAAATTACCGAATCTGAAACAAAAGGAAATGACTATGGAAGATTATACTCAAGAGTTTTATAAGTTAACAATTCGATCTAGGCATAGAGAACTTTCTAAAGAAAAGGTGGCAAGGTATGTTAATGGTTTGAAATTCAATATCCAAGATGAGAATGGTATGTTGAAGATTGGTTCAGTAGAAGATGATTATCAATATGCCCTGAAGGTAAAAGATAAGCTGAAGAGAAGAAATCATGGAAATTCTTGAGGGAATGAAAAGAAAGAACAGTTGGGGAAAGACAAACCAAAATCTGAAGATGGACCAAAACTTGTTGAACCAAGGAGAAGAGCAAGCAGAGGTGAATTCAAGGGTACTTGTTATAATTGTGGTGAAGAAGGACATCAATAATTTGAATGTTCCCATGCAGTTAAGAAGCTTGGTAATAGAAGGAATGTTGTGGTGAATGAGAACATACAGAATGAACCTGAGGTGGAGTCAAAAAACTTGTTGGTTCGAAGAACATTGCTTGGTACCAAAGTGGAACCTTTTTAGAGGAGGAATTTGTTCAAAAATCGGTACTAGTCAAGTGGTAAACTTTGTAATGTGATTATGGATAGTGGAAGTACTAATAACCTTATTGTTGAGGAGATGGTTCAGAAACTTGGTTTGAAGAGGGTGAGACATCCTTATCCTTATAAGATTAGTTGGCTGCAAGATGAATATTCTTTAGAGGTAAATGAGTAGTGTTTTGTTGATTTTCAAATTGGACAATGTGTTGATAAAGTGCTATGTGATATTGTGGTCTTGAGTTCTTGTCACATATTACTTGGTAGACCTTAATAGTATGATTGTAAGGTTGTACACGATTGCATCAAGAATGTATCTACAATTGAGAGGTATGGAAAAAAAAATTCCCTGATGCCTTTGCAGGATACAACACTCAATAAGAGGAACCTAAGTTTCAGTAGGAAGAGTGAATCAGAGGATTCTGAAAGGATTGGTGATCAGAATGGAAGACAAACCTACAACATACCGAGGAAGGATTTGAAAAGGCAAAGAAAACAAAAGTGCAACCAAGGAAAATGTGTTATGAACTTAGAGGACATGTATATCAAGAACCATTTTGGGGTTTATGTGTTGAATCTCAAAAGATGTTCATTAAGCTGCTGAGAACATCTTTTCATACTTGGGGTATCTGATGCAAGAGCATCTTGGGGTAGTTGGCAATCTCATATCAACCAAAAACATGTTTGTGTTTGGTTCTGGATTTTTGTTGTATCTCGGTTGGAGACCTGAGATTCTCAGTCTCTTTGTGTTAGTTCTCAGTTGTAAGCTTGTTTGGCTTCACCGATGGAGCTCAGTGGTTAAGTCACTTTGGTGGTTGTTCTCAGTTGTAAGCTTGCTTGGCTTCACTGATGGACTTACTGACTTGGTGTGTTGGTTGCTTAGTTGAGGAGTTCGGTGCTCAATTACCAACTGGGCCTCGGTGATATGTTATCGAATGGTTCTTGTGCTCGATGCTCTTTCTGACTGACTTGCTTGTTTCGAAAAATTAGCTTGGCCGATTTGTGCATTTAATTTGGGTCACGCTCCTCGAGTTAAGGATTGACTGTTGGACGTGTGGGGACCTAAATTTGGCATGTTGCATTCTTCTATATGGATTTGATGACCATTTAAAGGCTGACATGAAGAAATATATTTTATAAAGGCTATGTTGAGAGCAGACTAATGTTTTGTAGTTAATTATTGTTGTAAAGTTGACTTGTGGTCGAGCAGTATATAACGAAGGTATGGGTAGTGTTTAGAGGAAGTTTAGGAAAAGGAGGTAGCTGAGGATATTCTGATTATAGTAGAGATAGCATTGTTTTGGAACAAGGAGATTTCTTGGAGGCTTGCGAGCCCAAGTTTAGATGTGCCTTTGCAGTCCAACCAATTGTTATTTTTGGTATAGATATGGACTAGCTAGGGAGAGTTGGATCATTGTTGATCTTGTTGTATTTGGCCATAATTGGGAAGGCCTTACAACCTGACATGTTGCTTGTAAGCTCTATTATTGATGAATAAAATTTAAATTTTCTATGAGGGATTGTTGTATGTTTGTGTTTGCCACTATGTGACTTTGTTTACTACATGTTTGGACATCTCCTATGGGGATTGTCTAACCATGACTACGTTAATATGTCTATATACATGCATGACTCTTCTCATTTCTTCTTTCTTTCTTATTCCTTTCCTCATCATTGTCTTTATCTATTTTGAGCCCTAATTATCCTCATTGAGCTCAATCTCATCTCTCTCCCCCTCCCTCTTCTCTCTTTGTCTCAAGTATCTCACACTCTTCTCCTTCTCATGCTCTCTCTCTCTCTCTCTCTCTCTCTCTCTTAGGTTTCTAGTTTTACATAACACATATGGGTTATGCAGAAGTAAAGCCAATATTGTTTTTTTTACATAATCTCTATGGGTTATGATAAATTATGGACATTGTAACTCGTATAGGTTATGAGGAAATCTTTATATTTTACTCCCAATGGCCTAAAAACTAGCATTGCAACTTGTTTGGAGGTCTCACTACTATTTCACATGACTTTCTACAACAGTAACAATCAGGTTTGCATTTTTTATTGTCAAATTTTCTTTGCAATGATTGATTAATCTTGTTTTTTGGTTTGTTCTTGAGGTTAATTTATCAGTATTACTTGATATTATAACCAAATGATGCTAATTTGTTTCTTTCTTGGTATTTGATTATGTATGTTATGTGTAGGATAATAAATATTGAAATAATGGAAAAGAATAAGAGATGATTGATGCAATAATGAGAGGCAAGAAATGAAAAACAAAAGGAGCGTATGAGGAGGCATAATTTTTGGGTACCATCCCCATCGAGGTTTTCCCTTGGTCAAGGTTTCCTCGAGAAAAAATCATGGTCTTATGGGTTATTTACTTTATGTGTATGTTATTCTTATTTCAGTTATTGCATGGTTAAGTTTAAATTGATTTAAAAACTATAAAAGTGTTGCAATTTTGATTCACCCCCCTCTCAGTATTGCTTGATCCTAACAATTGCAGGTATCAGAGCTTAAGGCCCTTCGAAAGAAAGTCTAACAACTTAAGGGAGATCCTGATGGATTCAAGCAGCTTGAAAGATAAACCCTACCTCAATTAAAATGCAAACAAAAATAATCAAAATAATGAATTCTTACCTATTTGACAGGGTCATGACATTGTTGGAAATTTCTCTAAAGACCGATAAAATGAAATTGCAAGCAGAACACACATGAGTTTTAAGTTTTTTGCTTCCTCCAAGTCACTATTTCAAAAATTTTGGCATTGAAAAAGGCCAAAATCCATAGCCTTTGAAAAATATGTAATGTTTCTCATAACTCGTATGGGATATGAGAAAAATTTTGTTCCTCAAAACCCACATGAATTTTGAGAAGATTTTTCTTTTTTTTTTAATGTTTTCTATTAGGCTTGTTGTTACCAAGCCAAGGACATTTTTAAATTTAATGAACCTGATCAATTTATGAAAATTTAGCTCTTTTTTTTGCATGTGGCCACTTCTTTGACTAGCATATTGGTGCACTTACCCTAATAAAAATAATAATTAACACAAGATATTAAAAAAAAGTATTGTTTACTCTTTGGGTGGGTGTAAGGAAACTAAATTCATTTAGTAGTGAGGAGAAAGTAACTTTTGTTGGAAAAATGGTCAACACTCCCCTCGAGATTCGTGGCATGGCTTAACCACCTCTTGTGTCTTCTATAAGTCTAGTGGTTGTATCGGGCATTAACAAGTCAATCTTTTGGTGCAACGACAACCACTACTTGTAACAAGTGGTATCAGAGCTTGGTCACAAGTTCAAATCCCCTCGGGTAATGCTGAGGGGGAGATTGTTGGAAAAATGGTTAGTGCTCCCCTTGGGATTCATGACATGGCTTAACCACCTCTTGTGTCTTCTATAAGTCTAGTGGTTGTATCGGGCATTAATAGGTCGATCTTTTGGTGCAACAACAACCACTACTTGTAACAACTTTTTAAGGTTTCAAAGGGAGTATTATACTCATTGAGTACCTAGTAAGAGGAAAAAACTATCTTGTAGTTTAACGGAATTCATTAAGTAAGAGACTATTTAGTAATTTAGATGAATTCATCTAATAGTAAGAGAGAAGCATCTTATTGTTAGGATTAAGTAATACTAAGAGGGGGGTGAATCAGTGTTACAATACTACAAATTATACTTAAACCAATTGAATATAAATTACCATATAAATGCTGAAATGAAAAGAATATAAAAACTCAACACATAACTCATAACACCATTATTTATTTTCGAGCAAACCCTGGCCAAGGGAAAACCCCGGTGGGGATGGTACCCACAACTATGTACTAAAATATAGAATCCTTGTTAGGAGATCTAGCCTTGTTAGGAGCTAAGTATTACGTAGTACATTTCCTTGTTAGAGGAATGCTTTAACCCTGTTAGAGGTATACAAAAACCCTGTTAAAGGTATAGTGAGCTTACAACTCTTACAATCAAAATTTTGTTACAAAAGGTATTCTTCAAGAGTGAACAATACAAGCATCTGCTATGCTTTGATAGTTCTAGTTATGATTCACAATAGCCTCTTTCAATCCCTAATCTTGCATATGCTATCAGCTCTCTCTAATATCCCAAATTTGCATCTATCACATCATCATATCTATCACACTTATTGCTTCCATAAAATACTCTATACTTATATCAATTATGTCATCTAGTCGGCTCTCAAATACACTACAAAACATAATAATTACTTATGCAAATCATAAATATAGATTCAGAGATCTTATATTACCAAAGTGTCGGCAATACACATACTTTATCTGACTTAGCACACTACCATTCCGCCTAGCTTTCCCTTAATCATCACAACTATTCATATGCCTTGTTTCATTATTTCTTTGTCTTCGCATACCTTTGTATTATTGTATCTTACTAATATCAACACCAAAACATATGCGACCTTAACTGAAGCTTATATATATCCCAAACTATCTTCCTCTAAGTTTGCAAGCCATAATATAATGTATATCACCTTCACTGACCAAAATAGTACTACAATATACTGCAACTCTGATTCTGTACTTAGTCATTTTCATGACTATGTCTCCAAGAAAATGACTATTTCTCCACCACTTTCACTTGCCTCATGCGATCACTATAACATAAGTGTTGCCATAAATGAAAACCCTTAAGTGATCCATAGTGCTCTCAAAACATCACTTGCCAGCACTTATTAAAGGCAATAAAAAAAATAGTAATGGCCTTCAATGAGTAGTTTTAGATGAGTTGTTGATCATAAATTTACAATGGATAGATAATGTTTCATTTCTTTAGCTACTTATTGGTAGATTGTTTTTTATTAAGTAAAATAGGTTACGGGGTGCCTGAAACCCAATACAGAGCGAAAGATAGAAACATAAGTCCAAATGAAAAACAACAGGAACTAAGAGTGAAACAAGACACTACTAGGGCCAAAAGTTAAATCAAGATAGAGAAGAAACAATAAAAAGTAAACAACACACAGGGGCAGCCAGAAGAAAGATTGTTATTATAATGTTAGTTGAAATAATTAATTAATATTATTTATGTTAAAAATTTAGAGCTTAAATTAATTTTATAATGTAATAAAAATAATAATTAATGTGATATAAATAAAATGTATTGGTTGTTCCTTAGTTGGTTGGGAGGGCAACTAAACTCATTAAAGGATGAGTAACTTTCTAGTGGTTCGAATGGACAATTATACTCATTGATTTGTGAGAGAGAAGAAACTATCTTGTCAGTTAAACGAATTCATTAACTAAGACAAGTAACTCTTCCTTAAGTTAGAGGAATTCATCTAATTGTAAGGGAGAAGCATCATATAAAAGACAATAAAAAAATAGTAGTATCTATCAATGAGTAGTTTTAGGTTATCATAATTTTAGTTGAAACAATTAATTAATATTATTTACGTCAAAAATTTAAAGTTGAGATTGATTTTTATAATGTAATAAAATAATAATTAATATAAGATATAAATTAAATAAATAAAAAGCATTAGGTGTTCCTTGGTTAGTTGGGAAGGCGACTAAACTCATTAAAGGCTAAATAACTTTCTAGTGGTTCAAAGAGACTATTATACAAGAATTCATTAAGAGAGAAGAGGCTCTTCACTAATTTTGAGGAATTCATCAAATAGTAAGGAAGAACATCTTATTCAAGGCAATAAAACAAAATAGTGATAGCTATCAATAAATATTTTTAAATGAGTTGTTGATCATAAATTTACAATTGTGAATTATTATTATAGTTTAGTTAAAATAATTAATTAATATTATCTTTTTGTTAAAACATTAGAATTAAAATTGATTTCAAAATTTAATAAAAAATAAATTAGTATGAAAATTAAACAAAATAATCAAAAGATATTTAGTTTCTAATTTAATGAAAAAAATGTCACAAAATGATTATCATTATATCAAGTAACTTAAATATTTTCATTTTCAAGGTCCACTCTTTCAAATCTAAATTATGTGCTTATGGAAATAAACCAAGCAGAAAAATATATGACAATGTGTAGAAGTGATATGTTCAAAATATGTTTATTGTGAATAACTCACTCTAATCTAATGCACTTGCATATGGGGAAATGGTGTAAGAGAATATTTGTAAACTTATTAAACAAAGGATTATTTTTCTTAGCAAGCTTATAAGAGGATTGGCTCAATGATAAATCATGCATTAGTTGGATTCTTTACATTGTTGAATAAATTCTAATTAGATAATTTGAATGGGTTAGGGCTAAATGATTTATACCTTCATCAACTCATTACTAGTAAGAGAGGGAGATATGGACCATTTTTTTTAAATTAGAATGGACCAGTTTTTTAAAAAAATCAAATTTAAAAATTGACTATACATATATATATATATATATATATATATATATATATATATATATATATATATATATATATATATATATATATATATGAATTTTAAAAAATAATATGAATAGATTATTTAATAATAGATTAATATATAGATAATAGATTTTTTAGAATCATATAAATTGAAATTTGGTTGAAACTAATTAATTTGTAGATGTGGTATTGAATAAATATGTATGTATGTGTATGTGTATGTGTATGTGTATGTGTGTGTGTGTGTGTGTGTGTGTCTATATATATATATATATATATATATATATATATATATATATATATATATATATATATATATATATATATATATATATATATATATATATATATATATATATATATATATATATATATATATATATATATATATATATATATATATATATATGTTAGCTAGATATATATGTATAACATTATGTTTATTATTTATGTATAACAATTTATTTAGCCAATGAAATAAAAGGAAATTAAGATCTTTAAGACTAATCAATGCAACATAAAGATACCAAAAAATATTTGTATAACATTAAGAATACAAATAGACCTACATCACTTTTTATATCAATTATACATGGTTTTCATTATCTCTTTTCTGGAAAGGAGTTTTTTCTTATAAGGTTTTCTCCTTTTTCTCAATTTTGAGAGATTATTTGCAAGTTGCATATTTTCCTTAGGAATTTATTATTGTGCACTGATCATTTAATGTTTGTATCAAGAGTAGTTGTGTATACCTCATCACACCTTGCCTATATAATTGAAGTTCTTGTACATAATACATCTCATTCATTTATCTTATAGAGTAATATTGATCTTAGCATTCATGCAAGATCATGTTGCAAAAATCTCTTGTGGACCATGCCTTTCTTGGTTGATCCTTTGAAGTTTGTACCTTCATTAGAAGATTATTAGAATCTCAAAAAATACCACATCCAAAAAAGGGGCATTTAGATTATGTAAGAGATAATCCTACCCAATACTAGTATAAGTATCCAACTCACACAAGAAATAACAAAGAACTTGCAAGTTTTTCTTTACAGAAATCTAACGGGTCATGATGCTCCAAAAGGCATTGTAAAAGAAAAATGTGTCAAATATTATCCATTTACAATCCTAGATAGAACCATGAAATATTGTTAGATAACTAAGAGGGGGGTGAATCAGGTAATTCTAGTTATCCTACACTCCCAAACCTCCCAAATGTATATATTTAAACTTTTCAATCAAATAATCAACTCGATAAGCTATCAACAATATCTTTCTCTTCATCTATCGATTGATAGTTAATTCAATACTGCATTTACCGATCTGTCTAGCTATGAAATGTGTAAAGGAAAATAATAATTCAATACATCAGATACATATAGTTCACATAGATTTTTAACGTGGAAACCCTGTTAGGGGAAAAACCACCTCAGACCGGTAACCCAAAATAATTCACTCTTCTGAAGTGAGCTCGGTTAGGAGCCAAACCTGTCAAAGGTTACAAAACACACTATAAGGGGTGACCTGGTTAGAGGATTTATCACTAACAGTTCTCCCTTGACCAACATCCACTATGGGGTCAACAAGAAAACAATCAACATTCATTAAATGACATATTGAAATACAAAAAGATAATTAAGTCCCACTCGGTTAAGAGATTTTGTTGTAACATTGGTTAAACTGATATAGTAAGGATCTAATTCAAATACAACTAAGATTTATAGATTTTCAGATCTATGCTAAGCTCAAAATACCTTTTGATCAATAATCAATTCAATCCTTCGTATCCTCCAACTTCATTCCACTTTGTGAATAATTCTTTGACACTCGATAATGTCTGTAGTTCAATTCAATTATGTCTTCAACCAGTTTGATCAACAGTGCATGAAACAATCCTTTTCATGTGAATTCTCCTGCAGTATCAATAATCACCCAGAATCAATAATGAATCTCATGTCTCTTTAAATAGAAAACATAAACCATTTTCTTTTCATCCATTAATTTTGCCTCTTAATCTTCATCATTCATTTTGTCACTTTAACCTTCCTTGACAGTTGTGTCTATAACACATTTTATTCTCCTTCATCCAATCAATCTTGAATTTTTTCAGTCGTTAGATCATCGTAACAAACACTATCTTCTACCTCATAATCATAAGCAATTGTCCAACTCATCAATTTAGTTGGATGTTATAAAATTTATTTGTTTCTTTCACTCGGTCAATACCAAAATGTGTTAGTGAATACCTGCTTAGTTAATACTATACTCAGTATACACTATATTAGCTCGGTGTATACAAAAATCTTCAATTACTGACCACATAAACTTATATAGTTTTGATCTTCAATACATAAAAAGATCATGTAATACAATCAAGTCAACAAAATGATTCCATAGACTCATCAATAATTTATCCAATGTATACTATAGCCATATCTTTTATATCCATCTCATTTTCATGTAGATATCTCATTCCTTTATCATTTTCCTTCTTCAGATGTTTGTAACCATCATGATAAGTACAATCAAAATTTAGTTGACGTCAATGACAATACATTGACTGATTTAATTGCCTTACATATCACTTTTAGTAGCTTGGCGACTGTTGGCGAACAGATTTGTTCTCTTATACTCTGATATGTATCTTCCGACTCTATGCCTCTGAAAACAAATCGTTTACACAACAGTTGGGTAAGCATTTACTTTGCTTCCCTCTGAATTTTGCAAAAAGGTACAGCTCCCTTTATAAGATATGCAATGAATGGAAAAAGTAATGTTAACATACAAGCTTTTAACTGAAAAGCAGTAAAAGGACTCTCAACCGTTCCTAGACGGATGAGGTAAAACAACAGAAACTTGTAAAAACCAATAGATGTAACAGAAGACTACCTTGCGAAAGAAAAATAAGCTTCAGCGGCCATTCAGAGAAATTTAGACTAACTAACAAAAATGCGTCTACAGAAAAACTATAACTCAGGAACTATAATAAATGACTGAAACTGAATAGCACATACACAAGATCGATATATAATTCCCAAGGTAGAACATATATATTTCACTATTTGATTCAAAGATCAAAATATTTTCATGCACAAGTATTCAGGTAAGACTGGCCCAAAGTCCAGTTATCATCAGTCATACAAACTACTGCAAAAATTAAAAAAAAATGGAAAGAACTTGTACTATTGCTTCTATTCCCTTCTATGTTTTTTCTATTCTAATCTATCCCCCTTTCCATGTCTTAAGCACCAGCTTAAATAGTTTAAACGGTCCGAGAAAGCCTCCCAAAAAACTCGGCTTCTCGGACCCCATTAAAACAAGAAACCGTTAACAGTTTAAAACCAGTTTCTAAAGAAGAGTTAAGGTAGGGTCAAATGAGTAAACAAAATTGAAATTGATTCAGTTTTCTTGAGCATCCTCTGATGTGGCAACCTTTACGAGCTTCCAGGACCGGTAAACTCGGAGCAGCTCCTGAGTAGGCGGGGCGTGCAGGTTCTTCAACGCGATCAACTTGGCATGCGTGGCATTTTTCTCCCATCTCATCTCCTAAATTTTCTCCGCTTGCTTTGGCAATTGACCTCGGTTTAAGATAAGCATTGCTTCTATGTTGGCGGTCCTCGTGAGGTCATGAACCATCGGCGCTTCACTTTCCTTGAAAGCGTTCATTTCATCCACAAAGGACTTCACTAATGCATCAACTCCCTGGTCTGCATCTTCCAATTGTAGAATACCTGAGGGATTTACTATTTTAATGTCCTTCAGGGTGTCAGAGTGAATCTCCTTCATGGCCTTTTCCATAACCCGCATCTGAGAAATGGCTGTCTCAAACAAAGTGTTCTTCCAGCTGAAGTTCTTCTTTAGGATGAACAGCATACATGGGTAGACCAGCTTCATGGGGTTCTCTGTCAGAAATTGCTTCACTCCATAATCTTCAATTTCTTGTACTCTTTTCACGATCTCTGAACAAATTTCAGCTTCACTTTCCCATATTGGGATCAATGTCTGAATTTCCCCTAAGAGCGCTTCACCATCTGTACGGGTGCTCACGAACTCTTTTATGAAGGCACTGCCTTCCGCTATGATGCCATCTGTCCATGCCTTCATTACCTCTATCCAAGTCCTCCCCTGCTGAACCTGCTTGAACAGCCTCTGACTTTCCATCGAATTAGGGTCGAACCCCTGATGAGTCTGCGCTAGAGGTATTGCACTATTCTCAGCAAGCGAAGATAGGAATTCCGCCATGGTCGAAACTATCTGTTTCAACTCCCGCTTCTCTCTGCCGTCCTTCTGCGACTGTCCGAGCATACGATCGGCAGAGAATTTGAAAATGTGATCATGGGAATCCCTATTCAGTACTCCAAAATCCATCTTCATTATCTCATAATCCTCGGGCTCAGGATCTTGGGTATTTCTCATAGATCTTACTGTAGCAATTTCAGCAGTGACTTTCCTGGTAGAAGGATCTGTTATTAGCCTCGCATCACTCTTCATCCTTTTAGCTTTCGGAGTATGAGCTGCGTATCTCGTCACTATTTCTTTAACTGGCATAGATAGAGGCTTGAAGCTTTTCCTTTTATTAACCGATTCCGTGAGCCAAGGTGGAATTGTGTTGGACACCATTCGATTGTCAGGGGTCTTGACAAGTGCATCTGCATTCTGAGATAGGTCTTGGCAGTGCGTGAGACCTTCCTGCATCTTCCCCTTATGATTGGGGGTGAAGGTGAGATCTTCATCGTTGAGGTCACCGACGTCATCCAGATAATCAGGCTCTTCTGAGGCCATTTAGATTTTCTTCTCAGATCTCGTCCTTGGTCTTGACCTTCGCGCGGTTGGATGTTTCACCGGGGCCGTTTTCTCCTTCACTAGTATTTTCTTACCTGCATTTGATGACAAAAGAGATTTATTAGCAAGGGCTTGTGTTACACTCTTAATGGGCGAACCAGTGTTATGACTTGTATCTGTAAGAGGTTGAACATCTTTCTTCTTCACCATGATCCAATTTTCTGTTTCCTCAAAAATGCTGCGGGCCCGGAGTCTGATATCACTAGACTCCTCTCTACTCCAATCGATGATCGAAACAGCATCCTCCTCGGAAAAGGTGGCGGATGGATGGGGAAAGTCTGAATCATTATCTTCTATATTTCTGGTATCAAACTTCAACTGCAGCAGTTTAATCTGAGATACCGTAAGCCTGGTTCTATCTCGTTCCCAGATCATTTTTTTATTGCCGAGATCTTCCCACAGGTCCTCCAGATGGTAACTTGGTGAAGGGCATTTTCCTAATCCCAGGGTCTGTCTGGCAAAGCCTTTACTATCGAACCCTGTTCTTGGTTCATAGAAAGGCATGTGGAAGTTCAGTAAATTACTCCCCACAATAGATGCGTCCAGCATGCTGTTACAGATTAAGTGGCCTAACTTCACTGGGAATAGAGAGTTCCATTTATCTTCCGGGAGAGCTGCTTTAATGACAATGAACAATTGTCTGCAAACTTCAGCAAGAATGAAACAGTCAAAAGCGTACCTAGGCAGCTTCAATGGTTCTTCTTCGAATCCTCCTACCCGAATATAAGTAAAATAGGGAAATTGAATATAAAAGCTGCCAAAGACTTTAACTAATCTATGCGCATTGTCTGAAATCCTCTGGTTAGGCCTGCCAGCCAATTCCTGACGCAATTTTCCCCAGAACATATCATGTATTATTCTGTAATCCTCCAAAACCTTATCTCTTCTCAGTAATGGACAGCACTCATAGATAAATAAATCTCCATTCCAGGGAGCTTTCTGAATAGGGTATAGGTCTTGAGTCCAGGCCAAGCAATACATCAAGTACGAAGACATGTAAAATCCTTCCTTGGTCATCTGAGTCTGTCTGAGCTGGTCCCGAAGAGATGCGGCTATAATTTCAGCCCAGTCAATGTGTTGACTGCCTTCTAGGATGATTTCTACAAAATGATACATCCACTCATCAAAGGATAGGGCCTGTTCTGAACCTTTTAATCGGTGAAGGAGAATAACTAAATCATGTATTAGGGGGTTCATATGGTCCTTGGTGAGAGTTTTGGGTAACCGCGACCCTCCTTTATAGTTGGTCTTTGTCCACCTTCTCGCTATGTGACTCCTATTTTTATCAGTATTTTCCCTGAATTGGGCCAGAGACTGGGTAGGCATGAAGTTGACGAGACCTTCATCTGGTATTTTGAAAATGACTGAAATAGTTTTGCGGTTAACAGGGATTAGGGTTTGACCATTCGTGTTCAAAATACTCTTCAACTTTACATCGTATCTATTGATACATTCTTGCACCAATTTCGGACAAACAGTAGCCGGTGGGAAAGCAGCCGCTTCTAACAACCCACTAGGCAGGACTTCTACAATGTACTCCTCGTCAACACGAGTTGAGAGTTTTAAAGGTATAGTATCGACTGAGACCCCTAAAAGATTCGTGTCTGTTATGACCAGGGCCTTACATTCAAGATTCTTCACATTGCCAAAGAAATGCATGACAGACCTCATGCTTGCCTAAAAATATGAAAGTCTACCAGCTCACTGCTTGAACTAAGGGAATTTGAAGGAATAACTAGAAAAGAGAAGGCAGAGCTTGAAAGAAGCTACTTGTACGCTTTGCACTTCGACCAGACCACCCTTCCAGTGCCCAGACCTCGCAGTGTACAATAGGGAAAGAAATGACTTACCCAGTTTCTATTTTTAGTTGCCACTTGAAGCACGAAATATACTCCATTACGCGTGTATTAATAAATTTTTTGACACCAAGTGGTGATAAGCAATAAATGCCTTCAAATCAAATTAACTCTTTAGGATCCGCCACCTTTTCAATCATCATAATTCAATCTTAAACCAAATATTTCCCAATCGTGCAAGTGATTGCCTCATTTTCTGCGCACTGGCCCGTCCAATGAAATCACGCCAGGTCTACACGGCGCATCTTTTCAGGACATACTATCATTATTGATCATGCCGGTAGTCCGTTTGAACTACTTTGAACTCCTTCGAACCAGAGCTCAAAGAGATTCAAACTTTCTGAAGAAGAAAATGCCGCTAGCTTTCCTGCATAACACATCGTTAGTAATAAAGGACTCAAGCCGCTTTTGAACTCCTTCGAACTACTTCGAACCGGAGTTCGAAAAGGTTCGAAGTGATTCAAAAGCTTTGAAGGGATATGTTATTGGCTTAAAATGGGTCAAACCGATACAAACAACGCCGTAAGCTCAGTTTTGACAAATTCAAATGCGCGAAGACTCGCGGGAAGACCAACAAGGTGGAAAAATGAACAGAGTGAAGCTTAACAAGAGAACTTGAAAAGTTCAAAATAAGGTGACTCTTACTCACCCAACATTGGCTCTGACTGGGGACTGCAAACTTCCCAATTTGCAGAGAACTTCAGAAAACTGGTTCCGCAAAACAACCCAAGCAAACAGAAGGGAAAAGAAAAGAGGGACACAACCAAAACTGAAACACAAGAAACTAACTACTATTTACAAAGGGGACGAACCCGGACACTTAGAGTTTGCATAACTTCAGGTCCTGCCCATTATAGGTGAAGGGCAGATTAACACCATCTGGATATGATAGTTTAAAGGCATTTGAGCCCAGGTTTTCTGAGATGATGAACGGGCCTTTCCAAAGAGATTCAAACTTTCCATGTGCCCCCTTTGGTGCTCTTCTCTTATCCCACAGCAGGACTTCATCTCCCACCATAAAACCGCGAGGCCTAGCTCTCATGTCAAAGATCCGTTTCACTTTCAGCTGATGTTCGGTAATATGGTCTACCATATTTTCCCTGTCTTCCTCCAACTTACTTAGGTGCATTATACGCCTCTCCAGGGGATTTTTAAAATATTCATCTTCAATAACTGCTTGAAGTTGTGCAGAGGATAGCTCGAGAGGCAGAGAAATATGAGCCCCGATCCCATACACCAATTCGAAGGGTGACATGCCAATGGCTCGCTTCAAAGTAATCCTGTCTGCCCAAAGTGCCTCGTGGAGCTTCTTATGCCATTCTCTGGGATTATCATCCATCAATTTTTTCATTATGACGATCAGGTTTTTGTTGCTGGATTCTGCTTGGCCATTTCCCTGAGAATTGGCTTTCTTCGTGGGTATTGCCTCCACCCATTTTGTGAAGTAATCGGTGGCAGTTAGAATGTAATTATCCCCGGCACTGGATGGTGGGTTCAAGGGCCCGATGAAATCAATTCCCCACTGCCTGAATGGTTCTTCTACTATAACGGGCTTCAGAGGTAACGCTGCTAGATAGGGTCTCCCAGAGAACAATTGACACTTGTCACAACTTCTTACATACTGGTAAGCATCTTTAAACATCCCTGGCCAGTAGAACCTGTTTCGAAGAATCTTATAAGCTGTCACGGTTGAGGAGTAATGCCCTCCGCATGCTTCATCGTGGAATGCTCTTAACAATTCTTTCCTTTGTCCTTCGTCCACGCACCTGAGGAAAGTGCCATCAACTCCCTTCTTAAACAAGGTGCCCTGGGAAATTACATATTTACTGGCTCTTAACCTTAGGTTCTACCTCTCCTTTTGATTCAGATGATCTAGACACTCCCCATATGTCAAGAAGTAACTAACATCTGAGAACCAAGGGTCAATTGAGCTAACCAGTAAGGCCATTGGAACTTCATCTATTTTTTCACAAATTTCATTATCCTCTGCTATCAACTTGCACAAACCTTTGCCTCTCACCAAATTCGTGGGCTTGATCGTCAGGTCATACTCTTGGATTTTTGCAATCCATACGGCTCTATTATTCATATCGATTTCTTTCTGAATCAAAATACTTTTCACGGCAGTCTCCAGTACATATACGGTACTATGTGAGTGAAGGATATAATACCTGAAATGTTTTACTGCCTTCACCACCGCATAAGCATGTTTTTCTATTTGAGGATATTTAAGCTCGTGCTTCTTGAGAGGCACGCTCATGAAAGCTATGGGTGCTTCTTGCCCGTCTTTATCCTTCTGCGTGAGCATGCTTGAAAGGGTATGCTGGGAAGCATAACAATATATAATGAAGTCTTTTTTAAAATTAGGACTTTTCAGCACTGGTGCTTGGGATATGGCAGTTTTGACTTCCTCAAATGCTTTCTTTCCGTCATCATTCCATTTAAAAGGAACCTTCTCGCTCATCATCTCAGTCATGTGTCTTGTTACCTCGGAGAATTCAGGGATGAAAGCTCGCAGAAAATTGATTTGCCCGAAGAAGGACTTCAGGCCGCTTCTGCTAGAGGGCAGGCTGAGCTGTTGGATTGCTTTGACCCGATCGGGATCTATTTTTATGCCATCTTTCGATATGATATGACCGAGTAGTTTTCCCTCCTCTACAAAAAATATAGACTTTTTGGGGTTCAAGGAGATACCATGATCCCTGCACCATTGCAAGACTCGTTCTACATCATTCAAGTGCTGATTCCTCTTTTTGGAGAAAACTATAAGATCATCCAAATAGATCACTATGATGTTATTCCTGAGATCTTCAAATGAAGAGTTCATTGCCCTTTGGAAAGTGGCGCCTGCATTGATTAACCCGAAGGGCATCCTGTTATAGGCGTAAGTACCCCATGGTGTGATGAAAGCTATCTTATGCTGATCGGCCTTTGCCACGCCTATTTGATTATAACCTAAGTAGCCATCCAACATTGACATGACTTCCGAACCGGAAACTGCCTGTAAAACATGTTCCATGACGGGCAGTGCATAATTGTCTTTTAGACTTGCCTGGTTCAGGTTACGAAAATCAACACAAATTTGCACTTCGCCATTCTTCTTCCTTACTGGGACTATGTTAGCTATCCACGTCGAATGGTGAATAGGGTAAATGATTCGGGCTTGTAACATTTTCTTAACTTCCTTCAGTATGGCTTCTGACACCTTGGGGTTATAGTTTCTTAGTTTCTAGCGAAAAGGAATAACCCCAGGCTTCAAAGGGATTTGATGCTCAAACCGACCGCCTCTGAAAATCTTCAGATCTCCATAATCCCAGGTGAAAACATCTCTGTATTCTTTCAATAACTTCTTCTAATTTTCTTTCTCAGATTCAGTACAGCTTTGACCGATGGAGATCCACCTAGGGGAGTCTTGATCACCTATATCGATCTTATCATACTCTTTTGGATTTGGGGCATGTGGGACTTTTTCTTTCGTCGTACTGTCATCTCTTCTTCTGAATAAGTGCTCCAGAGAAACCAAACCTTTAGGGATCTTATTACTTTTTAGCTGAATTACCCCTGCATTATCATTCTCATCCTGGTAAAATTCTATACATTCATTCTTTGAGCCTTCAAAATAGGTTTCAGCGAATCCAGCAGCACACTCAAGGAATTCCTTAAGTTATGCATCATCATCAAAAACCTGCCAGTTCTGGACATTGTCTGGTACCCTTGGCTTGTATATCATTTCAATCTGGTATTTTTCAGTTTTAAAATCAGGATGCGGCAAGAGCAAGGAGGCTGATACGGCCAAAGAATCTGCTCTAGTATTCTGATTTCTAGGGATATACTCAATGGAAAAAGCGTCAAAGGATTCTATATCATCCCAGACTAAATTTTTGTAATGCTTTAATTTTTCATTCTTTACAGAAAACTGACCCCAAACCTGTTTAACTATTAATTCAGCGTCCCCTTTCACAATCAGCTTTTTAACCCTTCTCAACTTGCATTCCTCCAGGCCCAACAACAAGGCTTCATACTCTGCAGTGTTGTTGGTGTTTTTGAAATCCAATTTGAAAGAAAAAGGAATGCAGTCTCCATTCGGGGGGAAAAGGACCACTCCGGCACCCGAACCTGAGCTAGAACAACTTCCATCGAATTCCATCTTCCAAATATCTTCTTCTCTATCAGGTTCGATCTGAATATCTTTATCTGGAGCAGACAGAATAACATAATTCCCGAAATTACATTCTTCGTACAGGATTTGGGCTCTGGGTTCAGCTGAAGGCATTACGGTATATTTATTCTTGGGTTCAGGTTCCAACTTTACTTTCCTTTTGCCTACAGGAATTGTAGCTTCGGACCAATCCATTTTTATATCCCCACCCAAGTCTTTACAGAAGGTTCTGCTGAGTAACATTCCGTAACTAGCAGGTATATCGGCTACTAAAATAGGGAGTTTTAGCCGCTTGTCCGGGTAGGCTGCCAGAACAGCCTGGCAGTCTTTGATCTGACCCTTCAATGGCACTTCTTTGCCATCCATAGAATAACAATGGCCGAAGGTTTTAGTTAAGGGTAAGTCCAAGGCTTTAGCTACGGGGGCAGGCATTATGTTGTCAGAGGCACCAGAGTCGATATTTCTTGGAGGCTTGCGAGCCCAAGTTTAGATATGCCTTTACAGTCCAACCAGTTGTTGGTTTTGGTATAGATCTGGACTAGCTAGGGAGAGTTGGATCATTATTGATCTTGTTGTATTTGGCCATAACTAGGAAGGCCTTATAGCCCGACATGTTGCTTGCAAGCTCGGTTATTGATGAATAAAAGTTGAATTTTCTATCAGGGATTGTTGTATGTTCATGTTTTCCATTGTGTGACTTTATTCGCTACATGTTTGGACATCGCCTATGGGGATTCTTCGACCATGACTATGTCAGGTGGTATTAGAGAAAAGTTTGATCTTGTTGGGATGAAGTTGACCTTGTTGAGCCAAAGCTTGATTGGGTTGATTTGTGCGAAAGTTGAGTTTCCTTTAGAGATCCGTGTTGTAGATTCATGTCCTTGGATTTGTGAAATCCTATCTGATTATTCATACAAGGTAGCAGGTTGTGATCTAACTTGCAGATAATTCAAAGGTTGCCACAAGGTGGTCATCTTAGGTTTTGTTGCAGAGGGTTTCTGAAAATCTTTGGAGATGCCTCTGAGAAGATTGGACCCTAGGGAAATTGAAGATCTTTGTGATACTGTGGAAATGAAGATAGCAGAGAAATTGAAATCAAATGTCATATCTGGGATGATGTTAATGAAAAAGGAAATGGTCACTGAGATTATGAGGGCTATTGCTAGTATGTCAAGGAATCTTGGAAGTGATGATGGTTATGAGGAAGTTTCTAAAGACTTTGAAGCTGCTAGATCTAGTGGTGATGACAGATTTGATCGAATGAATAGATCTGGTGGAGACAAAACTAATCGATTGCAAAGATCTAGAGCTCGGTTGAGTACATCTTATCAAATGGAGGTTTCTAATTTTTCATGTATAATGAAACTCGAGGACCTGATTGATTGGATCAGCGGGAAGATTACTTTGAGCTAGAAGACATTGGAGATCCTCTTAGAGTGAGGTTGGCATAGAAATAATTGAAAGGACATGTTGCATTATGGTGGAAAGAATTACAGAGAGATAAAGAGGAAGAAGGTGAAATGAAGATCAATCGGTGGAGGTTGATGGTGGAAAAATTAAATGCTAAGTTAATCCTTGTCGACTATGAACTTGAGTTGTTTAAGAAATTACCGAATCTGAAACAAAAGGAAATGACTATGGAAGATTATACTCAAGAGTTTTATAAGTTAACAATTCGATCTGGGCATAGAGAACTTTCTAAAGAAAAGGTGGCAAGGTATGTTAATGGTTTGAAATTCAATATCCAAGATGACAATGGTATGTTGAAGATTGGTTCAGTAGAAGATGATTATCAATATGCCCTGAAGGTAAAAGATAAGCTGAAGAGAAGAAATCATGGAAATTCTTGAGGGAATGAAAAGAAAGAACAGTTGGTGAAAGACAAACCAAAATCTGAAGATGGACCAAAACTTGTTGAACCAAGGAGAAGAGCAAGCAGAGGTGAATTCAAGGGTACTTGTTATAATTGTGGTGAAGAAGGACATCAATAATTTGAATGTTCCCATGCAGTTAAGAAGCTTGGTAATAGAAGGAATGTTGTGGTGAATGAGAACATACAGAATGAACCTGAGGTGGAGTCAAAAAACTTGTTGGTTCGAAGAACATTGCTTGGTACCAAAGTGGAACCTTTTTAGAGGAGGAATTTGTTCAAAAATCGGTACTAGTCAAGTGGTAAACTTTGTAATGTGATTATGGATAGTGGAAGTACTGATAACCTTATTGTTGAGGAGATGGTTCAGAAACTTGGTTTGAAGAGGGTGAGACATCCTTATCCTTATAAGATTATTTGGCTGCAAGATGAATATTCTTTAGAGGTAAATGAGTACTGTTTTGTTGATTTTCAAATTGGACAATGTGTTGATAAAGTGCTATGTGATATTGTGGTCTTGAGTTCTTGTCACATATTACTTGGTAGACCTTAACAGTATGATTGTAAGGTTGTACACGATTGCATCAAGAATGTATCTACAATTGAGAGGTATGGAAAAAAAAATTCCCTGATGCCTTTGCAGGATACAACACTCAATAAGAGGAACCTAAGTTTCAGTAGGAAGAGTGAATCAGAGGATTCTGAAAGGATTGGTGATCAGAATGGAAGACAAACCTATAGCATACCGAGGAAGGATTTGAAAAGGCAAAGAAAACAAAAGTGCAACCAAGGAAAATGTGTTATGAACTTGGAGGACATGTATATCAAGAACCATTTTGGGGTTTATGTGTTGAATCTCAAAAGATGTTCATTAAGCTGCTGAGAACATCTTTTCATACTTGGGGTATCTGATGCAAGAGCATCTTGGGGTAGTTGGCAATCTCATATCAACCAAAAACATGTTTGTGTTTGGTTCTGGATTTTTGTTGTATCTCGGTTGGAGACCTGAGATTCTCAGTCTCTTTGTGTTAGTTCTCAGTTGTAAGCTTGTTTGGCTTCACCGATGGAGCTCAGTGGTTAAGTCACTTTGGTGGTTGTTCTCAGTTGTAAGCTTGCTTGGCTTCACTGATGGACATACTGACTTGGTGTGTTGGTTGCTTAGTTGAGGAGTTCGGTGCTCAATTACCGACTGGGCCTCGGTGATATGTTATCGAATGGTTCTTGTGCTCGATGCTCTTTCTGACTGACTTGCTTGTTTCGAAAAATTAGCTTGGTCGATTTGTGCATTTAATTTGGGTTAGGCTCCTCGAGTTAAGGATTGACTGTTGGATGTGTGGGGACCTAAATTTGGCATGTTGCATTCTTCTATATGGATTTGATGACCATTTAAAGGCCGACATGAAGAAATATATTTTATAAAGGCTATGTTGAGAGTAGACTAATGTTTTGTAGTTAATTATTGTTGTAAAGTTGACTTGTGGTCGAGCAGTATATAACGAAGGTATGGGTAATGTTTAGAGGAAGTTTAGGAAAAGGAGGTAGCTGAGGATATTCTGATTATAGTAGAGATAGCATTGTTTTGGAACAAGGAGATTTCTTGGAGGCTTGCGAGCCCAAGTTTAGATGTGCCTTTGCAGTCCAACCAATTGTTATTTTTGGTATAGATATGGACTAGCTAGGGAGAGTTGGATCATTGTTGATCTTGTTGTATTTGGCCATAATTGGGAAGGCCTTACAACCTGACATGTTGCTTGTAAGCTCTATTATTGATGAATAAAATTTAAATTTTCTATGAGGGATTGTTGTATGTTTGTGTTTTCCACTATGTGACTTTGTTTACTACATGTTTGGACATCTCCTATGGGGATTCTCTAACCATGACTACGTTAATATGTCTATATACATGCATGAATCTTCTCATTTCTTCTTTCTTTCTTACTCCTTTCCTCATCATTGTCTTTATCTATTTTGAGCCCTAATTATCCTCATTGAGCTCAATCTCATCTCTCTCCCCCTCCCTCTTCTCTCTTTGTCTCAAGTATCTCACACTCTTCTCCTTCTCATGCTCTCTCTCTCTCTCTCTCTCTCTCTCTCTCTCTCTCTCTCTCTCTCTCTCTCTCTCTCTCTCTCTCTCAGGTTTCTAGTTTTACATAACACATATGGGTTATGCAGAAGTAAAGCCAATATTGTTTGTTTTACATAATCTCTATGGGTTATGATAAATTATGGACATTGTAACTCGTATAGGTTATGAGGAAATCTTTATATTTTACTCCCAATGGCCTAAAAACTAGCATTGCAACTTGTTTGGAGGTCTCACTACTATTTCACATGACTTTCTACAACAGTAACAATCAGGTTTGCATTTTTTATTGTCAAATTTTCTTTGCAATGATTGATTAATCTTGTTTTTTGGTTTGTTCTTGAGGTTAATTTATCAGTATTACTTGATATTATAACCAAATGATGCTAATTTGTTTCTTTCTTGGTATTTGATTATGTATGTTATGTGTAGGATAATAAATATTGAAATAATGGAAAAGAATAAGAGATGATTGATGCAATAATGAGAGGCAAGAAATGAAAAACAAAAGGAGCGTATGAGGAGGCATAATTTTTGGGTACCATCCCCATCGAGGTTTTCCCTTGGTCAAGGTTTCCTCGAGAAAAAATCATGGTCTTATGGGTTATTTACTTTATGTGTATGTTATTCTTATTTCAGTTATTGCATGGTTAAGTTTAAATTGATTTAAAAACTATAAAAGTGTTGCAATTTTGATTCACCCCCCTCTCAGTATTGCTTGATCCTAACAATTGCAGGTATCAGAGCTTAAGGCCCTTCGAAAGAAAGTCTAACAACTTAAGGGAGATCCTGATGGATTCAAGCAGCTTGAAAGATAAACCCTACCTCAATTAAAATGCAAACAAAAATAATCAAAATAATGAATTCTTACCTATTTGACAGGGTCATGACATTGTTGGAAATTTCTCTAAAGACCGATAAAATGAAATTGCAAGCAGAACACACATGAGTTTTAAGTTTTTTGCTTCCTCCAAGTCACTATTTCAAAAATTTTGGCATTGAAAAAGGCCAAAATCCATAGCCTTTGAAAAATATGTAATGTTTCTCATAACTCGTATGGGATATGAGAAAAATTTTGTTCCTCAAAACCCACATGAATTTTGAGAAGATTTTTCTTTTTTTTTTAATGTTTTCTATTAGGCTTGTTGTTACCAAGCCAAGGACATTTTTAAATTTAATGAACCTGATCAATTTATGAAAATTTAGCTCTTTTTTTTGCATGTGGCCACTTCTTTGACTAGCATATTGGTGCACTTACCCTAATAAAAATAATAATTAACACAAGATATTAAAAAAAAGTATTGTTTACTCTTTGGGTGGGTGTAAGGAAACTAAATTCATTTAGTAGTGAGGAGAAAGTAACTTTTGTTGGAAAAATGGTCAACACTCCCCTCGAGATTCGTGGCATGGCTTAACCACCTCTTGTGTCTTCTATAAGTCTAGTGGTTGTATCGGGCATTAACAAGTCAATCTTTTGGTGCAACGACAACCACTACTTGTAACAAGTGGTATCAGAGCTTGGTCACAAGTTCAAATCCCCTCGGGTAATGCTGAGGGGGAGATTGTTGGAAAAATGGTTAGTGCTCCCCTTGGGATTCATGACATGGCTTAACCACCTCTTGTGTCTTCTATAAGTCTAGTGGTTGTATCGGGCATTAATAGGTCGATCTTTTGGTGCAACAACAACCACTACTTGTAACAACTTTTTAAGGTTTCAAAGGGAGTATTATACTCATTGAGTACCTAGTAAGAGGAAAAAACTATCTTGTAGTTTAACGGAATTCATTAAGTAAGAGACTATTTAGTAATTTAGATGAATTCATCTAATAGTAAGAGAGAAGCATCTTATTGTTAGGATTAAGTAATACTAAGAGGGGGGTGAATCAGTGTTACAATACTACAAATTATACTTAAACCAATTGAATATAAATTACCATATAAATGCTGAAATGAAAAGAATATAAAAACTCAACACATAACTCATAACACCATTATTTATTTTCGAGCAAACCCTGGCCAAGGGAAAACCCCGGTGGGGATGGTACCCACAACTATGTACTAAAATATAGAATCCTTGTTAGGAGATCTAGCCTTGTTAGGAGCTAAGTATTACGTAGTACATTTCCTTGTTAGAGGAATGCTTTAACCCTGTTAGAGGTATACAAAAACCCTGTTAAAGGTATAGTGAGCTTACAACTCTTACAATCAAAATTTTGTTACAAAAGGTATTCTTCAAGAGTGAACAATACAAGCATCTGCTATGCTTTGATAGTTCTAGTTATGATTCACAATAGCCTCTTTCAATCCCTAATCTTGCATATGCTATCAGCTCTCTCTAATATCCCAAATTTGCATCTATCACATCATCATATCTATCACACTTATTGCTTCCATAAAATACTCTATACTTATATCAATTATGTCATCTAGTCGGCTCTCAAATACACTACAAAACATAATAATTACTTATGCAAATCATAAATATAGATTCAGAGATCTTATATTACCAAAGTGTCGGCAATACACATACTTTATCTGACTTAGCACACTACCATTCCGCCTAGCTTTCCCTTAATCATCACAACTATTCATATGCCTTGTTTCATTATTTCTTTGTCTTCGCATACCTTTGTATTATTGTATCTTACTAATATCAACACCAAAACATATGCGACCTTAACTGAAGCTTATATATATCCCAAACTATCTTCCTCTAAGTTTGCAAGCCATAATATAATGTATATCACCTTCACTGACCAAAATAGTACTACAATATACTGCAACTCTGATTCTGTACTTAGTCATTTTCATGACTATGTCTCCAAGAAAATGACTATTTCTCCACCACTTTCACTTGCCTCATGCGATCACTATAACATAAGTGTTGCCATAAATGAAAACCCTTAAGTGATCCATAGTGCTCTCAAAACATCACTTGCCAGCACTTATTAAAGGCAATAAAAAAAATAGTAATGGCCTTCAATGAGTAGTTTTAGATGAGTTGTTGATCATAAATTTACAATGGATAGATAATGTTTCATTTCTTTAGCTACTTATTGGTAGATTGTTTTTTATTAAGTAAAATAGGTTACGGGGTGCCTGAAACCCAATACAGAGCGAAAGATAGAAACATAAGTCCAAATGAAAAACAACAGGAACTAAGAGTGAAACAAGACACTACTAGGGCCAAAAGTTAAATCAAGATAGAGAAGAAACAATAAAAAGTAAACAACACACAGGGGCAGCCAGAAGAAAGATTGTTATTATAATGTTAGTTGAAATAATTAATTAATATTATTTATGTTAAAAATTTAGAGCTTAAATTAATTTTATAATGTAATAAAAATAATAATTAATGTGATATAAATAAAATGTATTGGTTGTTCCTTAGTTGGTTGGGAGGGCAACTAAACTCATTAAAGGATGAGTAACTTTCTAGTGGTTCGAATGGACAATTATACTCATTGATTTGTGAGAGAGAAGAAACTATCTTGTCAGTTAAACGAATTCATTAACTAAGACAAGTAACTCTTCCTTAAGTTAGAGGAATTCATCTAATTGTAAGGGAGAAGCATCATATAAAAGACAATAAAAAAATAGTAGTATCTATCAATGAGTAGTTTTAGGTTATCATAATTTTAGTTGAAACAATTAATTAATATTATTTACGTCAAAAATTTAAAGTTGAGATTGATTTTTATAATGTAATAAAATAATAATTAATATAAGATATAAATTAAATAAATAAAAAGCATTAGGTGTTCCTTGGTTAGTTGGGAAGGCGACTAAACTCATTAAAGGCTAAATAACTTTCTAGTGGTTCAAAGAGACTATTATACAAGAATTCATTAAGAGAGAAGAGGCTCTTCACTAATTTTGAGGAATTCATCAAATAGTAAGGAAGAACATCTTATTCAAGGCAATAAAACAAAATAGTGATAGCTATCAATAAATATTTTTAAATGAGTTGTTGATCATAAATTTACAATTGTGAATTATTATTATAGTTTAGTTAAAATAATTAATTAATATTATCTTTTTGTTAAAACATTAGAATTAAAATTGATTTCAAAATTTAATAAAAAATAAATTAGTATGAAAATTAAACAAAATAATCAAAAGATATTTAGTTTCTAATTTAATGAAAAAAATGTCACAAAATGATTATCATTATATCAAGTAACTTAAATATTTTCATTTTCAAGGTCCACTCTTTCAAATCTAAATTATGTGCTTATGGAAATAAACCAAGCAGAAAAATATATGACAATGTGTAGAAGTGATATGTTCAAAATATGTTTATTGTGAATAACTCACTCTAATCTAATGCACTTGCATATGGGGAAATGGTGTAAGAGAATATTTGTAAACTTATTAAACAAAGGATTATTTTTCTTAGCAAGCTTATAAGAGGATTGGCTCAATGATAAATCATGCATTAGTTGGATTCTTTACATTGTTGAATAAATTCTAATTAGATAATTTGAATGGGTTAGGGCTAAATGATTTATACCTTCATCAACTCATTACTAGTAAGAGAGGGAGATATGGACCATTTTTTTTAAATTAGAATGGACCAGTTTTTTAAAAAAATCAAATTTAAAAATTGACTATACATATATATATATATATATATATATATATATATATATATATATATATATATATATATATATATATATATATATATATATGAATTTTAAAAAATAATATGAATAGATTATTTAATAATAGATTAATATATAGATAATAGATTTTTTAGAATCATATAAATTGAAATTTGGTTGAAACTAATTAATTTGTAGATGTGGTATTGAATAAATATGTATGTATGTGTATGTGTATGTGTATGTGTATGTGTGTGTGTGTGTGTGTGTGTGTCTATATATATATATATATATATATATATATATATATATATATATATATATATATATATATATATATATATATATATATATATATATATATATATATATATATATATATATATATATATATATATATGTTAGCTAGATATATATGTATAACATTATGTTTATTATTTATGTATAACAATTTATTTAGCCAATGAAATAAAAGGAAATTAAGATCTTTAAGACTAATCAATGCAACATAAAGATACCAAAAAATATTTGTATAACATTAAGAATACAAATAGACCTACATCACTTTTTATATCAATTATACATGGTTTTCATTATCTCTTTTCTGGAAAGGAGTTTTTTCTTATAAGGTTTTCTCCTTTTTCTCAATTTTGAGAGATTATTTGCAAGTTGCATATTTTCCTTAGGAATTTATTATTGTGCACTGATCATTTAATGTTTGTATCAAGAGTAGTTGTGTATACCTCATCACACCTTGCCTATATAATTGAAGTTCTTGTACATAATACATCTCATTCATTTATCTTATAGAGTAATATTGATCTTAGCATTCATGCAAGATCATGTTGCAAAAATCTCTTGTGGACCATGCCTTTCTTGGTTGATCCTTTGAAGTTTGTACCTTCATTAGAAGATTATTAGAATCTCAAAAAATACCACATCCAAAAAAGGGGCATTTAGATTATGTAAGAGATAATCCTACCCAATACTAGTATAAGTATCCAACTCACACAAGAAATAACAAAGAACTTGCAAGTTTTTCTTTACAGAAATCTAACGGGTCATGATGCTCCAAAAGGCATTGTAAAAGAAAAATGTGTCAAATATTATCCATTTACAATCCTAGATAGAACCATGAAATATTGTTAGATAACTAAGAGGGGGGTGAATCAGGTAATTCTAGTTATCCTACACTCCCAAACCTCCCAAATGTATATATTTAAACTTTTCAATCAAATAATCAACTCGATAAGCTATCAACAATATCTTTCTCTTCATCTATCGATTGATAGTTAATTCAATACTGCATTTACCGATCTGTCTAGCTATGAAATGTGTAAAGGAAAATAATAATTCAATACATCAGATACATATAGTTCACATAGATTTTTAACGTGGAAACCCTGTTAGGGGAAAAACCACCTCAGACCGGTAACCCAAAATAATTCACTCTTCTGAAGTGAGCTCGGTTAGGAGCCAAACCTGTCAAAGGTTACAAAACACACTATAAGGGGTGACCTGGTTAGAGGATTTATCACTAACAGTTCTCCCTTGACCAACATCCACTATGGGGTCAACAAGAAAACAATCAACATTCATTAAATGACATATTGAAATACAAAAAGATAATTAAGTCCCACTCGGTTAAGAGATTTTGTTGTAACATTGGTTAAACTGATATAGTAAGGATCTAATTCAAATACAACTAAGATTTATAGATTTTCAGATCTATGCTAAGCTCAAAATACCTTTTGATCAATAATCAATTCAATCCTTCGTATCCTCCAACTTCATTCCACTTTGTGAATAATTCTTTGACACTCGATAATGTCTGTAGTTCAATTCAATTATGTCTTCAACCAGTTTGATCAACAGTGCATGAAACAATCCTTTTCATGTGAATTCTCCTGCAGTATCAATAATCACCCAGAATCAATAATGAATCTCATGTCTCTTTAAATAGAAAACATAAACCATTTTCTTTTCATCCATTAATTTTGCCTCTTAATCTTCATCATTCATTTTGTCACTTTAACCTTCCTTGACAGTTGTGTCTATAACACATTTTATTCTCCTTCATCCAATCAATCTTGAATTTTTTCAGTCGTTAGATCATCGTAACAAACACTATCTTCTACCTCATAATCATAAGCAATTGTCCAACTCATCAATTTAGTTGGATGTTATAAAATTTATTTGTTTCTTTCACTCGGTCAATACCAAAATGTGTTAGTGAATACCTGCTTAGTTAATACTATACTCAGTATACACTATATTAGCTCGGTGTATACAAAAATCTTCAATTACTGACCACATAAACTTATATAGTTTTGATCTTCAATACATAAAAAGATCATGTAATACAATCAAGTCAACAAAATGATTCCATAGACTCATCAATAATTTATCCAATGTATACTATAGCCATATCTTTTATATCCATCTCATTTTCATGTAGATATCTCATTCCTTTATCATTTTCCTTCTTCAGATGTTTGTAACCATCATGATAAGTACAATCAAAATTTAGTTGACGTCAATGACAATACATTGACTGATTTAATTGCCTTACATATCACTTTTAGTAGCTTGGCGACTGTTGGCGAACAGATTTGTTCTCTTATACTCTGATATGTATCTTCCGACTCTATGCCTCTGAAAACAAATCGTTTACACAACAGTTGGGTAAGCATTTACTTTGCTTCCCTCTGAATTTTGCAAAAAGGTACAGCTCCCTTTATAAGATATGCAATGAATGGAAAAAGTAATGTTAACATACAAGCTTTTAACTGAAAAGCAGTAAAAGGACTCTCAACCGTTCCTAGACGGATGAGGTAAAACAACAGAAACTTGTAAAAACCAATAGATGTAACAGAAGACTACCTTGCGAAAGAAAAATAAGCTTCAGCGGCCATTCAGAGAAATTTAGACTAACTAACAAAAATGCGTCTACAGAAAAACTATAACTCAGGAACTATAATAAATGACTGAAACTGAATAGCACATACACAAGATCGATATATAATTCCCAAGGTAGAACATATATATTTCACTATTTGATTCAAAGATCAAAATATTTTCATGCACAAGTATTCAGGTAAGACTGGCCCAAAGTCCAGTTATCATCAGTCATACAAACTACTGCAAAAATTAAAAAAAAATGGAAAGAACTTGTACTATTGCTTCTATTCCCTTCTATGTTTTTTCTATTCTAATCTATCCCCCTTTCCATGTCTTAAGCACCAGCTTAAATAGTTTAAACGGTCCGAGAAAGCCTCCCAAAAAACTCGGCTTCTCGGACCCCATTAAAACAAGAAACCGTTAACAGTTTAAAACCAGTTTCTAAAGAAGAGTTAAGGTAGGGTCAAATGAGTAAACAAAATTGAAATTGATTCAGTTTTCTTGAGCATCCTCTGATGTGGCAACCTTTACGAGCTTCCAGGACCGGTAAACTCGGAGCAGCTCCTGAGTAGGCGGGGCGTGCAGGTTCTTCAACGCGATCAACTTGGCATGCGTGGCATTTTTCTCCCATCTCATCTCCTAAATTTTCTCCGCTTGCTTTGGCAATTGACCTCGGTTTAAGATAAGCATTGCTTCTATGTTGGCGGTCCTCGTGAGGTCATGAACCATCGGCGCTTCACTTTCCTTGAAAGCGTTCATTTCATCCACAAAGGACTTCACTAATGCATCAACTCCCTGGTCTGCATCTTCCAATTGTAGAATACCTGAGGGATTTACTATTTTAATGTCCTTCAGGGTGTCAGAGTGAATCTCCTTCATGGCCTTTTCCATAACCCGCATCTGAGAAATGGCTGTCTCAAACAAAGTGTTCTTCCAGCTGAAGTTCTTCTTTAGGATGAACAGCATACATGGGTCGACCAGCTTCATGGGGTTCTCTGTCAGAAATTGCTTCACTCCATAATCTTCAATTTCTTGTACTCTTTTCACGATCTCTGAACAAATTTCAGCTTCACTTTCCCATATTGGGATCAATGTCTGAATTTCCCCTAAGAGCGCTTCACCATCTGTACGGGTGCTCATGAACTCTTTTATGAAGGCACTGCCTTCCGCTATGATGCCATCTGTCCATGCCTTCATTACCTCTATCCAAGTCCTCCCCTGCTGAACCTGCTTGAACAGCCTCTGACTTTCCATCGAATTAGGGTCGAACCCCTGATGAGTCTGCGCTAGAGGTATTGCACTATTCTCAGCAAGCGAAGATAGGAATTCCGCCATGGTCGAAACTATCTGTTTCAACTCCCGCTTCTCTCTGCCATCCTTCTGCGACTGTCCGAGCATACGATCGGCAGAGAATTTGAAAATGTGATCACGGGAATCCCTATTCAGTACTCCAAAATCCATCTTTATTATCTCATAATCCTCGGGCTCAGGATCTTGGGTATTTCTCATAGATCTTACTGTAGCAATTTCAGCAGTGACTTTCCTGGTAGAAGGATCTGTTATTAGCCTCACATCACTCTTCATCCTTTTAGCTTTCAGAGTATGAGCTGCGTATCTCGTCACTATTTCTTTAACTGGCATAGATAGAGGCTTGAAGCGTTTCCTTTTATTAACCGATTCCGTGAGCCAAGGTGGAATTGTGTTGGACACCATTCGATTGTCAGGGGTCTTGACAAGTGCATCTGCATTCTGAGATAGGTCTTGGCGGTGCGTGAGACCTTCCTGCATCTTCCCCTTATGATCGGGGGTGAAGGTGAGATCTTCATCGTTGAGGTCACCGACGTCATCCAGATAATCAGGCTCCTCTGAGGCCATTTGGATTTTCTTCTCAGATCTCATCCTTGGTCTTGACCTTGGCGCGGTTGGATGTTTCACCGGGGCCGTTTTCTCCTTCACTAGTATTTTCTTACCTGCATTTGATGACAAAAGAGATTTATTAGCAAGGGCTTGTGTTACACTGTTAATGGGCGAACCAGTGTTATGACTTGTATCTGTAAGAGGTTGAACATCTTTCTTCTTCGCCACTATCCAATTTTCTGTTTCCTCAAAAATGCTGCGGGCCCGGAGTCTGATATCACTAGACTCCTCTCTACTCCAATCGATGATCGAAACAGCATCCTCCTCGGAAAAGGTGGCGGATGGACGGGGAACCTCTGAATCATTATCTTCTATATTTCTAGTATCAAACTTCAACTGCAGCAGTTTAATTTGAGATACCGTAAGCCTGGTTCTATCTCGTTCCCAGATCATTTTTTCATTGCCGAGATCTTCCCACAGGTCCTCCAGATGGTAACTTGGTGAAGGGCATTTTCCTAATCCCAGGGTCTGTCTGGCAAAGCCTTTACTATCGAACCCTGTTCTTGGTTCATAGAAAGGCATGTGGAAGTTCAGTAAATTACTCCCCACAACAGATGCGTCCAGCATGCTGTTACAGATTAAGTGGCCTAACTTCACTGGGAATAGAGAGTTCCATTTATCTTCCGGGAGAGCTGCTTTAATGACAATGAACAACTGTCTGCAAACTTCTGCAAGAATGAAACAGTCAAAAGCGTACCTAGGCAGCTTCAATGGTTCTTCTTCGAATCCTCCTACTCGAATATAAGTAAAATAGGGAAATTGAATATAAAAGCTGCCAAAGACTTTAACTAATCTATGCGCATTGTCTGAAATCCTCTGGTTAGGCCTGCCAGCCAATTCCTGACGCAATTTTCCCCAGAACATATCACGTATTGTTCTGTAATCCTCCAAAACCTTATCTCTTCTCAGTAATGGACAGCACTCATAGATAAATAAATCTCCATTCCAGGGAGCTTTCTGAATAGGGTATAGGTCTTGAGTACAGGCCAAGCAATACATCAAGTACGAAGACATGTAAAATCCTTCCTTGGTCATCTGAGTCTGTCTGAGCTGGTCCCGAAGAGATGCGGCTATAATTTCAGCCCAGTCAATGTGTTGACTGCCTTCTAGGATGATTTCTACAAAATGATACATCCACTCATCAAAGGATAGGGCCTGTTCTGAACCTTTTAATCGGTGAAGGAGAATAACTAAATCATGTATTAGGGGGTTCATATGGTCCTTGGTGAGAGTTTTGGGTAATCGTGACCCTCCTTTATAGTTGGTCTTTGTCCACCTTCTCGCTATGTGACTCCTATTTTTATCAGTATTTTCCCTAAATTGGGCCAGAGACTGGGTAGGCATGAAGTTGACGAGACCTTCATTTGGTATTTTGAAAATGACTGAAATGGTTTTGCGGTTAACAGGGATTAGGGTTTGACCATCGGTGTTCAAAATACTCTTCAACTTTACATCGTATCTATTGATACATTCTTGCACCAATTCCAGACAAACAGTAGCCGGTGGGAAAGCAGCCGCTTCTAACAACTCACTAGCCAGGACTTCTACAATGTACTCCTCGTCAACACGAGTTGAGAGTTTTAAAGGTATAGTATCGACTGAGACCCCTAAAAGATTCGTGTCTGTTATGACCAGGGCCTTACATTCAAGATTCTTCACATTGCCAAAGAAATGCATGACAGTCCTCATGCTTGCCTAAAAATATGAAAGTCTACCAGCTCACTTCTTGAACTAAGGGAATTTGAAGGAATAACCAGAAAAGAGAAGGCAGAGCTTGAAAGAAGCTACCTGTACGCTTTGCACTTCGACCAGACCACCCTTCCAGCGCCCAGACCTCGCAGTGTACAATAGGGAAAGAAATGACTTACCCAGTTTATGTTTTTAGTTGCCACTTGAAGCACGAAATATACTCCATTACGCGTGTATTAATAAATTTTTTGACACCAAGTGGTGATAAGCAATAAATGCCTTCAAATCAAATTAACTCTTCAGGATCCGCCACCTTTTCAATCATCATAATTCAATCTCAAACCAAATATTTCCCAATCGTGCAAGTGATTGCCTCATTTTCTGTGCACTGGCCCGTCCAATGAAATCACGCCAGGTCTACACGGCACGTCTTGTCAGGACATACTATCATTATTGATCACGCCGGTAGTCCGTTTGAACTACTTTGAACTCCTTCGAACCAGAGCTCAAAAAGGTTCAAACTTTCTGAAGAAGAAAATGCCGCTAGCTTTCCTGCATAACACATCGTTAGTAATAAAGGACTCAGGCCACTTTTGAACTCCTTCGAACTACTTCGAACCGGAGTTCGAAAAGGTTCAAAGTGATTCAAAAGCCTTGAAGGGATATGTTATTGGCTTAAAACGGGTCAAAGCGATACAAACAACGCTGTAAGCTCAGTTTTGATAAATTCAAATGCGCGAAGACTCGCGGGAAGACCAGCAAGGTGGAAAAATGAACAGAGTGAAGCTTAACACGAGAACTTGAAAAGTTCAAAATAAGGCGACTCTTACTCACCCAACAGTGACCTTCAATCACTATCTTTCACTTGTCCATTCATCTCATCAAGATATTCAATCAGTTGTAGGTTATCAATCTCTCCCTTTCACATAGATGGCAACACAATATGAAATATTCCATAGAATACCAAACATTTATTCTAAAACTTTATAAGTAAATGCTATAGCTTGGTAAGCTCTCTCTAGCTTGTGTATTTAATATGTTTAATCACTACACAACATTCCATGCAAACTCTCTCTGTGGATTTGATCTTCTTCTTCTCCTTGTGTTTCTCTCTGATTCTTCTCTCCCACTAGATAAATATTTCATTTATTCCTTTTCTCCCTTTGACAACAATTCCAAAAATAATAAACAACTCTACAATAGCCAAAATATTACTCCTGGTGTTTGGTTCAGATTAAGTACCTTCATGTACTGATATGCAGTGTCATTTGATCTAGCTTTCATAACCTTAGGGAACCTAAAGTGTGAACAATATGCATCAACATCATCTGATATTCTAATAAAGCACAGGTTGATGAAACCTCCTGATCACCTTAGTGACTGATAGATAGGGGATGGACCCCTAGTCTAGTCCTCAAGTACCCAAATGTATCCTTAGGTAAGGGTTTGGTAAATATATCTGCAAGTTGTTATTTTGATTTCACAAACTCAAGTTTCACTTTCTTTTCTTGTACTTTTCCCCTCAAGTAGTGATATTTTGTAGATATATGCTTTTTTTTAATGCATCACTGGATTCTTAGAAATATTTATAGCACTTGTGTTGTCACAATATATTATCACTAGATCAATGATCTCTTCATTCATCCCTTTCAATAGTTGTTTTATCCATGCAATGTTTGAACAATTAGCAGCAACAACATATTTTTCTTCGACAGTGGACTGATAAATGCATCCATGTTTCTTGCTTATCCAAGTAACTAATATTTCCCCTAAAAAGAATGCTCCACCAATAGTATTTTTTTTATCATCAATGTTTCCAGCCCGATCTGCATATGTATAAACATTTAGTTCAAAATTTCCCTCTTTCTTGTATTATAAACCATAATTTTATGTGTTCTTCAAGTATCTAAGAATTATCTTAACAACAGTCATATGCAATTATTTAGGATTAGCAAAAAATCTTGCTACAATCCCAACTGCATGTGCAATATCTGGTTTACTATGCATAACATACATCAGTTTTCTAATCATTGATCTATATAGTGTCTGATTTACCCTGGTTGACTAATCATCCTTTGTTAATTTACATCCTGTGACCATTGTTGTAGCAACTAGTTATGAATCTTCCATTCCAAAGGTCTTCAACACTTCTTTGATGTACTTTAATTGTGTAATGAATATACCTTCACTTTGTTGTAGAATTTGCAAACCAAGAAAAAATTTAATCTCTCCAAACATTGACATTTCAAACTCTTTTCTCATTTCATCAATAAATGATTTGCATAGATTATCATGTCCTCCAAATATGATATCATCAACAAAAATCTCAGCAATAAGAATCTTATCATCAATTTCATCTTTCAAATATAAATTGATGTTGTCACTTGTTCTTACAAATCTAATACTGATAAGATATGAATGCAATCTTTCATACGATGCTCCCGGTGCTCGTTTCAGTCCAAATAGTGCTTTGTGCAACTTACATATCATGTTTTTCTGATTTGGATCAATAAAACCTTCAAGTTGTTCAATGTATACCTCTTCCTCAAGTATTCTATTCAAAAATACAAATTTGACATCCATTTGATATACTTTGAATCCTTTGTAGGAAGCATATGAAAGCAATATTCTTACTCCTTCAAGTCTTGCAACTAGTGCAAAAGTCTCACCATAATCAATACATTCTTCTTGTGCATACCCTTTGCATACAAGTCTTACCTTATTCCTAGTGACTTCACCATTTTCATTTAACTTGTTTCTAAATATCCATTTGGTTCCAATTACATTCTTATCATTTGGTCTTGGTACCAATGTCCATATTTTGTTCTTCAGTATTTGCTCAATTTCCTCATGAATGGCTTTAATCCATTCATCATTTTCAAGTGCATCCCTAACAGTTTTAGGTTCAAATTCACAAACTAAACATATGTTATTTCTCAACTTACTTTGTGTCATCATGTCAGCTTGCTTGTCACCAATAATCTAATTTTGTGAATGGTGTCTCCTCACAAATTTTTCTAACACTTGTTCTCTTCTTTGTTCATCATTCGGTGTAAGATCAAGATCTTCCTCAGTAACTATTTCCTAATTATTAGTCTCTATAGGCCAATGCTTGGTGTCATTATCCTACTGCTTGGTAATTTCAGCTTATTTCTCGGGTAGAATGTCAGGTTGCTCAATATATCTGAATCTACCATAGTCTTCTAGTTCATTTTTTCTTTCTTCATCATTTTTCTCAACAAACTCATCAACCCTCACATTTGCACTTTCAATCATTTTGTTAGAAACCTTATTCAAACATTTGTAAGATTTACTTTTAGTAGAATATCCTAAGAATATTCCTTCATCACCTTTTGAATCAAATTTCTCATTTCTATCATCTTTCAAAATGTAATATCTACTTCAAAATATTTTGAAATAAATTACACTCAGTGTGTACCCATACCATAATTAATAGGGTGTCTTTTTTGAATCTTTCTTTAGTTGTACTCGGTTCAATGTGTATACAGTAGTGCTAACAACTTCTCTCCAGTACATTTATACAACATCTTTTTCAATCATCAGTGTTTTAGCACAATCAACTATGGATCTATTCCTCCTTTCAGTAATTCCATTCTATTGTGGTGTTCTCGGTGAAGAAACATATCTTTTAATTCCATGATCATTACAAAAGTTAGTGAACTCATCAGAAATAAATTCACCATCTCTATCTGATCTCAAGCATTTTAACTCCTTTCCACTTTAGTTTTATACCATTTAAACATCTTGAAAGCTTCAGATTTTTCTTTCCAAAACATAATAGTCATCATCCTAGAGTAGTCATCAACAAATAAGATAAGATAGTTGTCACCATAATAACTTTGAGTTCTCATAGGACCACACAAGTTGGTATGAACTAACTCCAAAATAGCTTTAGATGAATAGTTCTTGGTCTTGAAACTAGATTTTGACATTTTTCCCATTTGACATTGTTTACACATGACACAGTCAGGTTTAGATAAGCTTAGCAAGCCTCTAACTTTTCTTTTATTACTGATCTTTGTAATACCCCAAAAATGGGCTTCAGAACCATTGACCTTCTACATTGATACATCGATAAATCGATTGAAATTGACATAAAAGTCATAACCTAAGACACATCAGCACATCAAATCATTAAAACCCTAATCGATCCTATCCTAATTCTACATCAGGGAATATTCCTCAATATTCCTAATTTATCCTAATTCTCTTTAATTAAATATTATTTGGTGATAAATGATATTATTTTATTTATCCTAAAGTTAATTAATTAAATATGTCAAATATTTGATTAATTGAATTTAATTCTGCCACTTAATCATTTAATTACATTTATTCCTAATTAATATTATTTTTATTTGACAATAAATCAAAATTGTTAAAAATTATCAATTGAACATTTATTTAATTGATTAAATCAAATTGTCAAATTTAATGATATAGTTTTGGGATAAAGTTTGATTAAATAATTGATTAACCCATAAATCAGTTATTTTTATTCAAAAATCAGTTAAGTTGAGAATAAAACACTTGGAATATTAAATAAATTCATAATTATCCATGCATATTCAGAAAAGCAGTTAAACTCTAAATCAACAAATCAATTCAATTTGTTAACTTTTTGAGCTCAACATGTGATTGTGAGTTGAAAAAGTGATTTGAACTTCTAATTTGAGTGCGGTATGTGCAGTATCATGGTATGCCAAACTAGACCCTTAAGTGGCAATGAAAATTTAGAAAATCAGGTTTAGGCAAGTTGACATAAAAAATTGAACAAGTTATAAATATTATATCAAAAATATGTTATAGGAGAATCTGTAGAAAATTGAATTTAGTTTCTAAGAAACTAGGCCTTTTTTGAAAAACAATTATTCTATATGTTGAAATTTTAAATTTTAATGAGTAGTACAAAAATTTCAGGAAAAAAATAAGTAGATGTATGTCTGACCACCTTAAACACAATCAAATGATAATTTTTTTTACAACATTCTAGATATAGGTAGTAGACTCATGTACATATGTGACACATTTTTTTAAAATTTATTTCGAAGTAAATAATTAATTATGATTTTTCTTCTACAACTTTTCCAGAAAATAAAAACTCTCGTGTTTGACCACGTTAACTTAGTCTAAACTTTATCAAATTGAAAACTTTTTTTATTTTTCTTGTAGTAGGAAAATCATAGATTGTGACACATATTTTGGATTTCAAAAATGTTATATAGTTTGAAAGTTGTAGCTATTTTTTAATAAGTCTATCAATTAGGATTAGAAAGATAACAAGTAGGTGTATGTCTGACCACACTAAACAAAATCAAATGATAATATTTTTTTATAAGATTCTAGATAAAAGTAGTAGACTCATGTCCAGATGTGATCTATATTTTTTTGTATTTTTTTTTTCAAGTAAATAATTTATTATGATTTTTCTGCTACAATTTTCTTGAATATAAGAACTCTCATGTCTAGCCACCTTAACTTAGTCTAAACTTCATCAAATTGAAAGAATTATTTATTATTATTGTATTAGGTGAAGCATAGAATGTGATGTATATTTCAGATTTCAAAAATGTTATATTATTTGAAAGATATAGTTATTTTTCAAAGAGTCTATCAATTAGGACTTCTTTTTCACATCACCACTTTTTGGCATACCATGATCCTGCACATACCTAGTTAAAAAGCTATTTTGCATGATTTTATGAGTTAACTCTTTCTGATTTTTTGATAAATCAACAATCAATCTGAGTTGATCAAGGAGAGATTTTTGGCTTTTCCATGAGTTCTCACAAACCCTGGATTTCTATATAATCGAGGCTTAGTCTAATCTTAGACATTTTATATCCAGACTATTTTCAACTTTAGCTTTGAATATTTTAATAAACTTCTCAAATGCTTTAGATTTATCTCTTAAGAACGCAACCCTTATCATTCTAGAATAATCATCAATAAATAAAATAAATTAACTTTCACCATAGTATGATCTTGTTTGAGTAGGTCCACATAGGTTTGTATGCACTAGATCCAATTTGTTTTCTGCTGAATTATGCTTTCTTTTGAATGAGTTCTTTACATGCTTTCCCATCACACATTCCTTGCACATAGTATCAACTAGTCTTGCAATACTACGTAGGTCTCTTACTGCCTTTACATTGCTTATCTTTACTATATTGTCAAAATTGATGTGACATAGTCTTTTCTGCCATAACCAATTGTCATCTACTTTTGCAACAAAACAACTTGCTTCTGAATTAAGCTAAACAACATTACCTTTAGTCTTTGAACCTAATGTGATCATTAATCCTTCTTTGTTATTAATGATGCACTTATTGTCTTTGAGTTCCAACTAATATCCTTTATCAAGTAACTGATCAACACTCGGTAAGTTATGTTGCAAACCATCAACATATAGAACATCATCAGTGTTATTCTTTCCATCCAAAGTGATAGCTCCTCTACCTATGATAGGTTTAGGAGTGTTATCTCCAAATCTAACCATGCCACCTTTGTACTTATTCAGATGTACAAATCTATCTTTTTCTCTTGTCATGTGATGTGAACAACCGCTAGTAATGATCCAGTCTGTCCTGATGTCTGCTTGTGAAATCAATGCTAACTCTTGTGTTTTCTTTTCATCTTCAATATCCATTTCATCAAACATTTTTTCCATATCTTCAATTGCAATAAATCCAATTTCATCTTCTCCTAAATCTTCATCTATCACTTCATCTTCAACATAGTAACATTCTTTTGTATACTTAGGCTTGAAATTAGTTTTGTACTTCTTAACTCTTGTAGGGCACTTAGATGCAAACTGACCAATCTTGTTACATGAAAAAAATTTGAATGGTATCTGACCTTCATATTTTATTTTTCCTTTTCTTTCTTTATTAGAAATCATAGCAATGAATTCTTCTAGTTCTTTATCCTCATCTTCATCATCAAAATTACCAGAAGTGTTCAAAGATTTCTTACCATGGACTAAGGCTTTGAAAGTTGTTTCACTTTTAGGCTCTGTCTTCAATGTTGATATCTCGGATGCTGAAATCTTGTTGATTAAGGTTTCTCTCTTGAAGTCTTTTGAAAGCTGCATAGTCTCATCTAGGATGTTTATCTTGCTCTCATAATCTACTGTCAGAGTAGTCATCAATTTATCCATTATGTCTTCTTCCTAAATCTGACCACCATTATTTCTGATTCCTGCAACTACTTCATTAATTCTTTGATTGTAGGCTCTAATGTTCTCTTCAGGTAGCATCTCCAAAGTGTTATATCTTTTCTTCCATGTCTTTCTGTGCACATTCTTGGCTTGGATATCTCCTTCAAACATGTCTTCTAGATACTTCCATATGATGTAGGCTCTATCTACTTTCTTGATCTCTAAAAACTCACTGTCAGATAAGGCACTGATAAGGGCTTCTTTGGCAATTGCAATTTGAGTGAACATTTCCTTTTGTTTAATAGTTGCATCATCTTTTGCAAGGTCTTTTAGAGAGGGAACAACATCTTGAGTGGCTACTTCAAAAATCTCAAAACCAACGTAGTGCAAATGTGTTATCATTTTGTTCTTCTAGTCTAGATAATTCTCGCCATCAAAATCATGACTTTCTTTTCTAAAGAATGCCATCTGATCAACCTCAAGCTGTTAAACTTTCTCTCCAAGGCACTTGGCTCTTATACCAATTGTTAGGAATAGTCCCAAGAGATAATTGAGAGGGGGGGGGGTGGGGGTGAATCAGTTATCTACAAGACTCAATTCTCTATCCAATTAAGTACAAAAGAACATTAAGCATAAACACAATAAGATAACACTTAACACAACACCATACTTTTGGTTATGGGGAAACCCAAAATAGGTAAAAACCCTGATGGGAATAAGGACCCACTATAAACTGCACTAGAGTATAATGATCCATGTTAGAAGATCTTACAACCTTGTTAGGAGTTGATCTTTACAATACATGAAGTACAGTGACCAGGTCAAAAGTCAGACCCTGTTAGGAGTCTTTGATAAATAACCATGTTAAAGGTTAGGACACACTGTCTGGGAGCACACTGCTCAAATGTTGTAGGCTGCAACCTTCTGCACAATAGATACACACTATATTTGGATCTTGGTGAATTGTTAATTATTTTAGGATTGAATGCTGAATAAAACCTATGGGGGAGTATTCATAGCCATTCTATACTAGTTGTTGTTGCATTCATGACTGTGATTGTCATTGATGTCAACGCGGTGATCTACTAAAGATTAGCAGAGAAGAAGACAGAGTTTGAGTTAGTGTACGTGAGATATTGAATATCTAGCTATGTGGAGTTGGGGAATTACTCTATGATTTTTTATATGATTGTGGTTAAGAGGGCATACAAAAATTCATCTATTCATGATAGTTATGAGGAAATTAGTGGAAGCAGTATTCAGGGAGTGTTCCTAAGTAGCAGTTTGTGGAAATCAAATAATATCTCCTAATCGGGATTGAATCTAATCATGCGCGGTTATGAAGCAGTTGAAGACATGTTTTTAGTGATGTGGAAGTGAGTGCAAGGTCCGATGTCACACAAGTGAAGAATTATCTTAATTGGAAGCCGACAATTTTATGTATTTTTTTGTGTAACGTATGGAAACTTTTATTTTGTAATATGTATGCCGACTCATTTGTAATTACTTGAGTTTGGTATAAAGGAAGGAATGTTTTTCTTGTTGTAATAAGAAGAATGTGGAATTGAATTGTAAGATTGTGAAAGTGAATTGCGGAATTTTGCAATACTTGTTGAAAGAGGATATGCGAAGTACAGAGATCTAGTATTGAGATCTGATGAAGTAGTTGGTGCGGTTTGGCATAGTTAGAGGAGAAGTAATATGTTGTTGAGATCAATAATATTTTGACATTATTTTGTTGAATAATATAGAGATCAGTTGGATAGTGTGTTCATTGATCTTGCCATTGAAGTTGTTTGGGCAGAGGGTCCTTCTATCTTCCATAACTCCTAATAGAGTTAGAATCTTTTAGAAGGGATTCAAAGTCTCCTAACAAGGACTCATATGTACTAAACATATGTCATAAGTCTCCTAACAGAGTCCAACTTCTCACAAGGAACTTTCATATTAGTGCATCTTTTGTGGGCATCATTCCCACCTAGGTTTACTCTTTGATCAAGAGGTTCCCTAGTCAACATATCTTATGTCATTGTGTGATTGTGTATGTATATCTTTCTATGGTTGTTGGTTATATTGCTTACATGGTTAAAATCTATTGAAGTTGATAAAATTTATATTTATCTGATAACTTATTCACCCCCCCCTCTCAGTTATCTTGGTGGACTTTACTTTCTAACAATTGGTATCAGAGCAGCAGGTCCTTGAAGGAAAATTTTAACAACTTAAGGAGATCCATGGTGAGTCATTTTAGGAAAGAAAGCCCTAAGTTTGATGGAGTAAATTTTGACAGCTGGAAAAAAAATATGAAGACACATTTACTTTGTTTAGGATCAGGATATTGGTTAATCACAAAGAAAGAGAAGACTATCATTGATGAAGACAAAATTGAAGAATGTACTACTGAAGAAAGAGATCTATTCATGTGTAACATAATTTCCAAAGAAACACTTTTGTTAGCCCTTCTGGAAAATGAGTACAGTCAGGTAAAATATTTGAAAATATCTTATGAAATTTGGTTAGCTTTATAATCTACTTTTGAAGGTGATGAACATGCAAAGAAAGCCAGATTACATAATTGGATATGTGCATTTGAAGATATAAGAATGATGGAAGATAAATATGTTAGAAGCTATATTGGTAGAATGTCAGAGATTATTGTAGGTAGACAATCTTGTGGAGGAACCAAGACAAAGAATGAAGTGATATGGAAAATTCTGAGGACATTGACTCCTGCATTTAAGCAGACAACATAGATGGTTGAAAAATTTATACCTTGTACTACAAAATTTACGAGAGAAACTCTTCTTGAAAGATTAGAAGTAGTAGAGATGAACTTTAGGCTATCAAGAGATTTACCTAGAATGGAGACAACATTCAGTGCACTTAGTGTTTTCCCTACTTTGTCAAGAAGCATCAATATAAGTGGAGATTATGCTAGTAGTAGCAGATCTAGAAATGAAGAAGACAAGAAGATTGAAGAAGGTATTTCCTTGCTTGTGAAAAGAGAACCACACGGTAAGAAAATCTTTAAATGTTGGACTTGTCAAGAATTTGGTCATTTTGCATCTAAATGTCCTAAGAGAGTTAAGAATTATAGAAACAAATTTAAACCTAGAATATCTAAAGAATGTTATTATGCTAATGATGAAGAACTTGAAGCTAGCTTGGATAAATATTTAAGTGAAAGTGATACTGAGAATGATGATATAGGATTTGTAGCAATAAAAAAAGAAAATCCTAAAACAAAAGTTAAGGAAGAAAAAACCTTAGTTTCTCAAGTAGAAAAGAAATCTAATTGGATTATAGACAATGGTTGTTCACATCATATGATTGGAGACATAAAAAAGTTCATAAACTTTAACAACTATGATGGAGGAATTGTTAGAGTTGGAAACCATGCACCTTGTTTGATAAAAGGTATAGGATCTATTCCTCTTGATGGAAAGACTAATACTAATGATGTTTACTTTGTGGATGGATTGAAACATAATCTTTTGAGTGTTGCACAACTAGTTGACAAAAGATATCAAGTTTGGTTCACTGAGAAAACTTTTGTAATCAAAGACAAGGATGGTAATTTGATTGATACTAGATCAAGAACCAGAGGTAATGTATTTCAATTTAATCCTACTGAGATGACATGTTTGATTAATAAGATTGATGATAGTTGGTTGTGGCACAGAAGATTTTTTCATATAAACTTTGATAACATTGTGAAAGTAAGTACTATACTTGTAGTAAGAGATTTGCCTAAAATTATGAAGCCTACTAACATGATTTGCAAGGAATGTGTGATGGCTAAATAGAAGAGAAGCTCAATTCCCAGAAAGAATTTTACAACAGCAGAGAAGTTGGAAATTGTTCATATAGATTTGAGTGGTCCCACAAGGACTAGAGGATTCTATGGAGAAAGGTACCACTACAACATTTGGGGTCAAATTTTGATGCCAATTTGTGACACCACTACAATTTGTGTTTGTTTTTGTATTTTTTTTGCAAGTGCCCCTGATGGTGTCATAATAGCAATGCTATCATCATAATTGCGACACCCATTTGGTTATAAACAAAAAAAAAGAAAAAGAAAGTGTCATTTGTAATTTGTGAATTTGAAGAGCTGCCACAAAGATGACACTGCAATTTTGCATGGTGCGAAGAGGGCATTGGATTTTGGCGTGCACAAAGAGGCTGACACTTGAGGTAAGCATTCAAGCTTTGTCTTCTCATTAAATCAATTTCAGTGGCATTGTTTACATCTTAGCATTGTTAATAGTGGCATTGTTTACATCTTAGCATTTGGAATGCTCGATGACCCATCAGCTTTGAGAGCTAGGGCATCATTGCTATTACCTTCAAGACATTGTGTGTAGTGTTTGATCTCTCTTTATTTTTTTTTCTATTGATATTTACTATGTGCATACTCCTCGTTTATGATCATTTCACAAGGAAATGTATTGATGGCTTGTGGGCTGCAAGCTAGGGCATGATACATTGTTTAGGAGCTCACTGTTTAATACTGGCATTGTTTACATCTTTTCATTTGGAATGCTTGATTACATGTGAGCTTTGAGAGCTAGGGCATCATTTCTATTACCTTCAAGGCATTGTGTGAAGTGTATGATCTCTCTTTATTTGTTTTTCTATTGATATTCACTATGTGCGTACTCCTTGTTTATGATCATTTCATGAGGAAATGTCTTGATGGCTCATGGGCTGCAAGCTAGGGCATCATATATTGTTCATGAGCTCACTATTTAATAGTGGCATTATTTACATCTTTTCATTTGGAATGCTTGATGACCCACGAGCTTTGAGAGCTAGGGCATCATTTCTATTACCTTCAAGGCATTGTGTGAAGTGTTTGATCTCTCTTTATTTTTTTTATGTTGATATTCACTATGTGGTACTCTCTGTTTATGATCATTTCATGAGGAAATATCTTGATGGCTCGCGGGCTGCAAGCTAGGGCATCATACATTGTTCATGAGCTCACTGTTTAATACTGACATTGTTCATGAGCTCACTATTTAATATCTAGCCAGGCCATGTAAATGGTACCAAGCCAACCCAATCAGCCCAACAAAATGTGTCATGTTTATCTTTTTCAAATACACTCGTTCACCATTTTGTTCTTGTTCTTCACACAAATATTGCATCAAAAGTAATTGTAAACAATGATTCAAAGAAAAAAGAAACAACTACAATAGATCAGACCCCAAAAGAATACAATCAACTACAATAGCTCATAGTCTCAATGAAATAAATAGTGTATAAAACAATATATGGTGCACAACAGTAGCAAGCATGCAATGACAACAATAACATTGCATGATAAAATTCAATACTCTTAGTTTTTATTCACATTGCACATGCATAATTGTAGATGAGGATCAATAATAGGGTGCCAGACATTGCTTAGATCCTTTGGATCTAACCCCATCTTTTCCTTCCTTGTAGGTTTTGGATCATACAAGAGCATACTGGATTGAACCCTGGGTCAACACTTCATTACTTCAAGCAATGTTTGATACCTTCATTATTTATGTTCATCCACTTATGTATGTTTTCATTCATTCATATTCTTCTGAAATTTGGCTATTAGTGACCATATATGATGATTCTTGATGTTTTTGGGTCATTTGCTGAAAAGATGTAAAAGTTTCTTAAAAGTTCATATTTTTTATTTCAATTTTTAAAATCATAAAATGAATAAAATTTAAAGATAACAAATTAAGATAATCTTTGTCTTCACTTAAAACAAAAACATAAAGCTCATAAAGCATGGTAAAAACATAAAGCTCATAAAGCATGGTAAAAGAGGGCCCTAACTGTGGTAAAATGGGAAAGTTGCCACCTTGAACTGCTCTTCATATGACAGCTGTGAAGGAACTATGTTGTAAAATTTCAAGGCATGAAATTTTATACTTTTTGACATCATACTTTTTCCTCCTTAGCATTGAGTTTACAATGTGGGGGGCTCGAAGAAAATATATGTACAGTTATAAAATTTCATGCCTTGAAATTTGGCATGAAAGTTTATAACATAGTTCCTTAGCATTTGATCTTTATATGGCAATCATGACTTGAGGTAGGCATTCGAGCTTTGTCTTCTCATTAACTCAATTTCATTTTGATGGCATTTCTTAATTTAATGGCAAAATATGGATGTTAATAATGGCATTGTTTACATCTTTGCATTTGGAATGCTCGATGATCCGCGAGCTTTGAGAGCTAGGGCATCATTGTTATTACCTTCAAGGCATTGTGTGTAGTGTTTGATCTCTCTTTATTTGTTTTATTGTGTTAGGAATGAATTTTGAATGTTTGGCAGCCATTCTGTAGTAGTTGTTGTTGCATTCATGATTATGATTGTCATTGATGTCAACACAGTAATCTTCTGGAGATTTGTAGAGGAGCAGACAGTGTTTGGATTAGCGCACGTGGTATATTGTAGTTGGAGCTATGTGATGTTGAGGATATACTCTTTGATATGTTATATGTTTATGGTTAAGAGCGCAAACAACAATTCATTTATTCATGGAAGTTATGAGCATTTTGGTGGAAGTAGTATTCAGGCAGTGTTCCTGAGTAGCGGTTTGTGGAAATCGGATGATATCTCCTAATCAGGATGGAATCTGGTTTTGTGTAGTTAAAAGGAAGATGAAGACAAATTGATAGTGATGTGGATGATGGTGCAAACTTTGAGGTTGCACGGATGGAGAATTATTATATTTGGAAGCTGACATTTTTGTGTAATTTTGTGTAGTGTGTGGAATCTTTTATTTTGTAATTGGATGCCAACTCATTTGTAATTACTTGAGTGTGGTATAAAGGAATGAATGTTTTTCCTTGTTGTAATATGGTTGAATGTTAATATATGCATGAAGTGAAGAAAAGAGCTAATGAATTGTGAAAGTGAAATTGTGAAAGAAGACATGCGAGGTACAAAGATCTGAAATTGAGATATGGTGTAGTAGTGAGTGTAGTTTGGCACAGTCAGAGAAGAGGTAACTTATTGTTGATCAGTAATCTTGTGGTATTATTCTATTGAGTAATACAAAAATCAATTGGACAGTGTGTTCAGTGATCTTACCCTGAAGTTTTTTGGGCAGTGGGTCCTTCTGTCTTTCATAACTCTTAACAGGGTTAGAATCTTTTAACAAGGATTCAAAATCTCCTAATGGGGATTCATATGTAGTGAATGTAATTCATAAGACTCCTAACAGAGTCCATCCTTTCACAAGGAATATCCATATTAGTGCATCTTTTGTGGGCATCATTCCCACCGGGGTTTACTCTTTGATCAAGAGGTTCCCTAGTCAACATATCTTGTCTCATTGTGTTATTGTGTATGAATATCTTTCTATGGTTGGTAATTATATTGATTTCATGGTTAAATGTTGTTGAAGTTGATAAAAGTTATAATTATCTGATAATTGATTCACCCCCCCTCTCAGTTATTTTGGTGGACTTTACTTTCTAACAATTGGTATCAGAGCAGCAGGTCCTTCAAAGAAAAGTTTAATAGCTTAAGGAGATCCATGGTCAATTTCAGGAAAGAAAGCCCTAAGTTTGATGGAGTAAATTTTGATAGCTAGAAAGAAAAGATGAAAACACATCTACTGTGTTTAGGACCAGGTTATTAGTTGATTACAAAGAATGAGAAGACTATCATTGAAGAAGATAATCTTGAGACATGTGCTGGTGATGAGAGAGATCTATTCATGTGTAACATACTTGCTAGAGAAGCACTTTTGACAGCCCTTCTAGAGAATGAGTATAGTCAGGTAAAATGTTTGAAAATATCTCATGAAATTTGGAAAGCTTTACACTCTACTTTTTAAGGAGATGAGCATGCAAAGAAAGTTAGATTACATAATTGGATTTGTGCATTTGAAGATATAAGAATGATGGAAGATGAATCTGTTAGAAGCTATATTGGTAGGATGTCAAAAATTGTTGTAGGGATAAAATCTTGTGGAGGAACAAAGATAGAGAATGAAGTGATATGAAAAATTTTGAGGACATTGACTCCTGTGTTTAAGTAGACAACATAGATAATTGAACAAGTTATACCTTGTACTTCAAACTTTACAAGAGAAAGTCTTCTTGGAAGATTGGAAGCAGCAGAAATGAACCTGAGGTTATCAGGAGACTTGCCTAGAATGGAGATAATGTTCAATGCTCTTAGTGTTCGCCCTACTTTGTCAAGAAGCATTAGTGTGAGTGAAGATTATGCTGGCAGCAACAGATCTAGAAATGAAGAAGATAGGAAGAGTGAAGAAGGTATTGCCTTGCTTGTGAAGAGAGAACCAGACGGTAAGAATTTTTTTTAATGTTGGACTTGTCAAGGATATGGTCATTTTGCATCTAAGCGTCCTAAAAGAGTTAAAAAGTATAGAAACAATTTCAAGCTGAGAAGATCTAAGGAATGTTATTATGCTAATGATGAAGATCTTGAAGCTAGTATAGAGAGAACTCTAAGTGAAAGTAATACTGAAAATAATGATGACATAGGATTTGTAGCAATTAAAGAAGAAAATCCAGAAACTGATGTTAAGGAAGAAAAATCCTTAGTTTCTCAAGTTGAAAAGAAAGCTGACTGGATTATAGACAATGGTTGTTCACATCATATGACTGGAGACATGAAAAAATTCACAAAGTTTAACAATTATAATGGAGTTGTTAGAGTTGGAAACAATGCACCTTGCTTGATTAAAGGTATAGGATCTATTACTCTTGATGGAAAGACTAATACTGATGATTTTTACTTTGTGGATGGTTTGAAATATAATCTTTTGAGTGTTGGACCGTTAGTTGATTAGGGATATCAAGTTTGGTTTACTGAGAAAACTTGTGTGATAAAGGATAAAGATGGAAATCTGAGTGGAACCGGATCTAGAACCAAAGGTAATGTATTTCAGTTGAATCCTACTGAGATGACATGTTTGATTACTAAGATTGATGACAATTGGTTATGGCACAAAAAGTTTTGTCATATAAATTTTGATAACATTGTGAAAGTAAGTACTACACTTGTAGTAAGGGATTTGCCAAAAATTATGAAGCCTACTAACATGATTTGCAAGGAATGTGTGATGGCTAAACATAAGAGAAGTTCATTTCCCAGTAAGAAGTTTACATCTACAGAGAAGTTGGAGATTGTTCATACAGATTTGAGCGGTCCTGCCAGGACTAGAGGATTCTATGGAGAAAGGTATTTTATGATTCTTGTTGATGATTTTAAAAGAATGATGTGGATTGCATTTCTTAAAGAAAAGTTTGAAGCATTTGATAAGTTTCAGATCATTAAGATTAAAGTTGAGAATGAATCTAGAATGAAGATTAAATTTTTGATATCTAATAGAGGTGGAGAATTTACTTCTAGAGAGTTTAACACCTTTTGTGAAGTGAATGACATTACGAGATAGTTTTTAGCCCCTAGAACACCTGGACAAAATGGTATTCCAGAAAGAAGAAATATATCAGTGACTGAAGCAGCAAGAGCTATGTTATTTGAGAATGAATTGGCAAAGATATTCTAGAGAGAAGTAGTGAACATAACAGTGTATATGTTGAATAGAGTAAAAATCAAAGCAAACACAGACAAGACACCCTATGAATTATGGTTTGGACATGCACCCTTAGTTAAGTATTTTAGAATTTTTGGAAGAAAATGTTATATAAAGAGAGATGATGATATTGGAAGGTTTGATCCTATAAGTGATGAAGGTATATTTCTTGGATATTCTTTAAAGAGAAAAGAATATAAATGTTACAATAAGAGAACTAAGACTATTGTTGAGAGCACAAATGTTAAAGTTGATGAAAAATTCAAAATTCAAGAAAGAATGCTTGATTATGAATTTGATGAAGAAACTCATCCTAAGCCTAACACTAAAACTATTGAATTATTCTATGAGACTGACAATGACTTGTTGAATGAAAGCCATAGTGAAGTTACTGAAGAACCGACACCTGAAGTGAGATCTGAGACAGTGACACCTAATAGGAATTTATCAAGGAACCTTCCTACTGAGTAGATTATTGGAAGCATTGACATAGGAGTTTTAACTCAAAATAAGGTACAAGAATAGCTATGTTTAATTTCTCAAATTGAACCTAAATCTACTAGTGAAGCTTGTGAAGATGGACATTGGATTAAGGCTATGAAAGAAGAACTAGATCAGATTGAAAAGAACAAGACATGGGAATTGGTCCCTAGACCTAAAGATAAGAATGTTATTGGAACTAAATGGGTATTTAGAAACAAGATGAATGAATAAGGAGAAGTAGTAAGAAACAAAGCAAGATTGGTATGTAAGGGATACTCACAACAAGAAGGAATTGACTATGAAGAAACTTTTGCACCAGTAGCAAGAATTGAAGTAGTAAGAATGTTTTTGGCCTATGCGGCTTTTTAGAAATTCAAAGTATATCAGATGGATGTGAAGTCAACATTTTTGAATGGTGAATTGGAAGAAGAATTCTACATTGAGCAGCCTAAAATTTTTCCTTTGACTCAAGAAGGAGACATGGTATGTAAACTAAAGAAAGCGTTATGTGGACTAAAGCAAGCACCTAGAACTTGGTATGCAAGATTGGACAAGTATTTGTTAAAATTCAGATTTACAAAAAGAACAATTGATAGCAATCTGTACACAAAATAAATTGAAAATGGTTTGTTGATTATAGTTATTTTTGTTGATGACATTATTTTTGGAGGAGAAGATGAAGCTAGTTACAAATTTGCTGATGAAATGAAGACTGAATTTGAAATGAGTATGATTGGTGAAATGAAATACTTTTTGGGATTACAGATATCACAGAACAATGATGGTATTTTTGTAAGTCAGAAAAATTACCTGAATGACTTGTTGAAAAGATTTGAAATGGAGAACTGCAAACCAGTTGGAACACCTATGGTAATTGGACATAAATTGTTAGAAAGTAAAGACCACCAAGATAATTGAGAGGGGGAGGGTGAATCAGTTATCTGATAATTAAACCATTTATCATCATTAACTTCAATATCAACTTCAATAACTTTAAACCATGTAATTAATGTAGTAACCAACCATAGAAAGATAATCATACACAATGACACAATAACACAAGATATGTTAACAAGGGAACCTCTTGATCAAAGAGTAAACCCCGGTGGGAATGATGCCCACAAAATGATGCACTAATATGAAAGTTCCTTGTTAGAGGATGGACCCTATTAGGAGTCTTATGAAATACATTCAGTACATATGAATCTCTATTAGGAGATTTTGAATCCCTATTAAAAGATTCTAACCATGTTAGGAGTTATGGAAGACAGAAGGACCCACTGCCCAAACAGCTTCAAGGTAAGATCTCTGAACTCATTGTCTAACAAATCTTAGGATTATTCAACAGAATAATATGAAATATGTTACCTCCTTCACACTATGCAAAAACCACACTCTCTGCTACACAAGATCACAAATCCAAATCTCTGTACTTCGCAAGTCTTCCTTCATCACTGAATTAGCTCTTTTCTTCACTTCATGCATATATTCGCATCATAACTTTCAAAACTTCATATTACAAATATTACAATCCACTACATAGCAAGGAAAGCATTCCTTCCTTTATACCACACTCAAATAATTTCAAATGATCGACATGCAAATACAAAATAATAATTTCAACATGCTACATCAGAATTACATAAAACTGGTGGCTTCCAGATACAATAACTTTCCAATCGTGTGACCTCAAAGTTTGTGCTATGAACCACATCACCAAAAATGAGTCTTAAACTTCCCTTTAACTGTGCAGAATCAGATTCCATCTCGGTTAAGAGATATCCTCCGATTACCAAAAACTGCTGCACAGGAATACTGCCAAAATACTGCTTCCACCAAAATGCTTATAACTTTTATGAATAAATGAATTTATTTTTGCACTCTTAACCATAGGCTAATAACATACCAAAGAACATACCATCAACTGCACATAACTCAATCTGCAATATAACATGTGTGCAAAACAAAACTGTGCCTACTTCTCTGCTAAACTCTAGAAGAACACTGTGTTGACATCAATGACAATCATAGTCATGAATGCAACAACCACTACTAGAGAATGACTGCCAAAGGCTTCAAGATTCATTCCTAACAATCTCCCCCATTAGCATTGATGGCAACATAGATGAAAAACATCCAATGTTCCAAAAATCCAATCACTACTGCTCAACTACACTACTGCTCATCATCAATCAAATATTGCTTCGTTATCCTATTCAATCTCTCCAACAAATGTAGTTCTTCAATGTTTTTCATGATTCTCTCCCCCATTGACATCAATGATAGAAATTCTATCACTATGTCAAACAATAGTTCAATGTCAAAAGACACTATTCAGAAAATACATTCACAAGAGTCCTCAATGACTCAGCTCAGATACACATACTCCCCCATAGAGGAAGTACCAACATCCAATCTAGAAAATAGATAGGGCCATAAACCACTGGACAGATGCAACCAACTACATCATTACTCAAAAGTAGGTTGGGGCATAACCCCAAGCATACCTCTCAGATAATCAAATGTATCCTTAGGCAAAGGCTTAGTAAATATATCTGCTATCTGCTCCTTTGTGCTTATGTACTTCAATTTGACTTCTTTTTCTACAACTTTCTCTCTTACAACATGATACTTGATCTCTATATGCTTTGTTTTAGAATGTAAAATAGGATTCTTAGACATACTAACTGTACTTGTATTGTCACAATATATGACAATAGGCTCATCAAACTTGATTCCAATGTCCATCAACATCTGCTTCATCCAAATTATCTGATTACATTTGTTTACTGCTGCTACATATTCTGCTTCTGTTGTACTCTGTGAGATACAATTCTACTTTTTTCTCAACCAAGAAACTAATCTTCCTCCAAGAAAAAAGGCTCCACCACTAGTGCTTTTCTTGTCATCAACGCTGCCTCCCCAATCAGCATCAGTATATGCACATAGGGTAAAATCATCAGAATTTCCATACCACAATCCATAGTCCATTGTGCCTCTAAGATATCTCAATATCCTTTTTACTACTGCATAATGTGACTCTCTAGGTTCAGCTTGAAATCTTGCTACCATTCCAACTGAATGTTGTATATTTGGTCTAGTGTGTGTCAAGTACTGCAATCCACCAATCATAGATTTGTATTTTTTTTGCTCAACTTCTGGTGTCTCATCTTTACTAGATAGCTTATGTCCTCTAACCATAGGTGTTCCAACTAGTTTACAATTCTCCATACCGAATCTTTCCAAAAATCATTCAAGTACTTTGTCTGACTTATAAAGATACCATCTTTGTTTTGTGTTACTTGTAATCCCAAAAAGTATTTCATTTCTCCAATCATACTCATTTCAAATTTTGTCTTCATTTCATCAATAAATTTGTCACTAGCTTCATCTTCTCCTCCAAAAATAATGTCATCAACAAAAATAACCAAAACTAACAATCCATTCTCAATTTTTTTTGTGTATAAGTTACTATCAGTTGTTCTTTTTGTAAATCCCAATTTTAACAAATACTTATCTAATCTAGCATACCAAGTTCTAGGTGCTTGCTTTAGTCCATACAATGCTTTCTTTAGTTTACATACCATGTCTCCTTCTTGAGTCAAAGGAAAACCTTCAGGCTGCTCAATGTAGACTTCTTCTAATTCACCATTTAGGAATGCTGACTTCACATCCATCTGATACACTTTGAATTTCTTAAATGCTGCATAAGCCAAAAATATTCTTACTACTTCAAGTCTTGCCATAGGGGAAAAAGTCTCTTCATAGTCAATTCCTTCTTGCTATGAGTATCCCTTACATACCAATCTTGCTTTGTCTCTAATTACTTCTCCTTTTTCATTCATCTTGTTCCTGAATACCCATTTAGTTCCAATCACATTTTTGTGTTTAGGTCTAGGGACCAATTCCCATTTCTTGTTCTTTTCAATTTGATCCAATTCTTCTTTCATAGCTTTAATCCAATGTTCATCTTCACAAGCTTCATTAGTAGACTTAGGTTCAATTTGAGAAATCAAACATAAATGTACATTTTTTCTAGTCATAACTCCTCCGTCCAAACTTCCAATAACTTGCTCAACAGGATGATGTCTAGATATATACTTGTTAGGTGTCATAGTCACTGATCTTTCTTCAATTGTAGATTCTTCTATGTTTTCTTCAGCATGACTTTCATTCAACAATTCACTATCTATCTCAAAAAATTGTTCAGTAGTTTCAATGTTAGGCTGAGGGTTAGTTCCTTCATTAGATTCATAATCAAGCATTCTTTCTTGAATTTTAAACTTCTCATCAACTTTTACATTTGCACTTTCAACAATAATTTTAGTTCTCTTATTGTAACATCTATATGCTTTTCTTTTCAAAGAATATCCAAGAAAAATTCCTTCATCGTTTCTAGGATCAAACTTTCCTATATCATCATCTCTCTTAATATAACATTTGCTTCCAAAAATTCTAAAATACTTAACTGAGGGTGCATGTCCAAACCACAATTTATAAGGTGTCTTGTCTGTGTCTACTCTGATTTGTACTCTATTCATTGTATATACTGCTATATTCACTGCTTCTCTCCAAAATGTCTTTGCCAAATCACCTTCAAATAATATGGCTCTAGCTGGTTCAGTCACTGATATGTTCCTTCTTTTTGCAATACCATTTTGTTCAGGTGTTCTAGGGGTTGATAACTGTCTCTTAATACCATTTACTTCACAAAAAGTGTTAAAATATTTAGATGTAAATTCTCCACCTCTATCCGATCTCAAACATTTAATCCTCATTCTTGATTCATTCTCAACTTTATTTTTCATGACCTTAAACTTATCAAATGCTTTAGATTTTTCTTACAAAAATGCAATCCACATCATTCTTGTAAAATCATCAACAAGAATCATAAAATACCTTTCTCCATAGAATCCTCTAGTCCTAGTAGGACCACTCAAGTCTGTATGAACAATCTCCAACTTCTCTGTAGATGTAAACTTCTTGCTAGGAAATGAACACCTTTTCTGCTTAGCCATCACACATTCCTTGCAAATCATGTTAGTAAGCTTCATAATCATAGGTAAGACTCTTATTGCAAGTGTAGAACTTACTTTCACAATATTATCAAAGTTTATATAACAAAACCTTCTATACCATAACCAACTGTCATCAATCTTAGTCATCAAGCATGTCATCTCAGTAAGGTTCAACTGAAATACATTACCTCTAGTTCTAGATCCAGTTCCAATTAGATTTCCATCTTTATCCTTAATCACACAAGTTTTCTCAGTAAACCAAACTTGATATCCTTTATCCACTAACTATCCAACACTCAAAAGATTATGTTTCAATCCATCAACAAAGTAAACATCATCAGTATTAGTCTTTCCATCAAGAGTAATAGATCCTATACCTTTAATCAAACAAGGTGCATTGTTACCAACTCTAACAACTCCTCCATCATAATTGTTAAACTTTATGAATTTTCCTTTATCACCAGTCATATGATGTGAACAACCACTATCTATAATCCAATCAGCTTTCTTTTCAACTTGGGAAACTAAGGCTTTTTCTTCTTTAATATCAGATTCAGAATTTTCTTCCTTAATTTCTAAAAATCCTATGTCATTAAAGTTATCATTATCATTGTCACTCAAATGTCTTTCAATTCCTACTTCAATTTCTTCATCATTTATATAATAACATTCTTTAGATCTTCTAGGCTTAAAATTGTTTCTATACTTCTTAACTCTCTTAGGACACTTAGATGAAAAATGACCATATGCTTGACATGTCCAACACTTAAAGATTTTCTTACCATCTGGTTCTCTTTTCACAAGCAAGGCAATACCTTCTTCAATCTTCTTATCTTCATCAGATTTGGATCTGCTACTGCTGGCATAATCTCCATTCACACTTGTACTTCTAGACAAAGTAGGTCTGATGCTAAGAGCACTGAATGTGATCTCCACTCTAGGTACTTCTCTAGATAATCTTAAATTCATCTCTACTACTTCCAATCTTCCAAGAAGATTCTCTCTTGAAAAGTTTGGTGTACAAGGTATCACTTATTCAATCATTTGTGTAGTCTGTTTGAATACTGGTGTCAATGTTCTCAAAATCTTCCATATTACTTCATTCTCTATCTTTTCACCTCCACAAGACTTTATTCCTGCAATAGTTTTTGACATCCTACCAATATAGCTTCTAACAGATTCATCTTCCATCATTCTTATGTCTTCAAATGCACAAATCCAATTATGTAACTTAGCTTTCTTTGCATGTTCATCACCTTCAAAAGTAGAATGTAAAGCTTTCCAAATATCATGAGATTTAGTTAAATCTGTTACCTGACTGTATTCATTCTCTGGAAGTGCTAATAAAAGTGCTTCTCTTGCAAGTATGTTACACATAAATAGATCTACCTCATCTTTAGAACTTGTTTCAAGATTGTCTTCTTCAATTATAGTCTTTTCATTCTTTGTAATCAAACAATAACCTGGTCCTAAACACAAGAGATGTGTCTTCATCTTTTCTTTCCAGCTGTCAAAATTTACTCCATCAAACTCAGGGCTTTCTTTCCTAAAATTCACCATAGATCTCCTTAAGTTGTTAAACTTCTCTTTCAAGGACCTACCGCTCTAATACCAATTGTTAGAAAGTAAAGACCACCAAGATAACTGAGAAGGGGGGGGTGAATCAGTTATCTAATAATTAAACCATTTATCATCATTAACTTCAATATCAACTTCAATAGCTTTAAACCATGTAATTAATGTAGTAACCAACCATAGAAAGATAATCATACACAATGACACAATAACACAAGATATGTTAACTAGGGAACCTCTTGATCAAAGAGTAAACCCCGGTGGGAATGATGCCCACAAAATGATGCACTAATATGAAAGTTTCTTGTTAGCGGATGGACCCTGTTAGGAGTCTTATGAAATACATTCAGTACATATGAATCTCTGTTAGGAGATTTTGAATCCCTATTGAAAGATTCTAACCCTGTTAGGAGTTATGGAAGACAGAAGGACCCACTTAGATCTTTGAACTCATTTTCCAATAGATCTTAGGATTATTCAACAAAATAATATGAAATATGTTACCTCCTTCACACTGTGCCAAAAACACACTCTCTGCTACACAAGATCACAAATCTAGATCTCTGTACTTCGCAAGTCTTCTTTCATCACTGAATTAGCTCTTTTCTTCACTTCATGCATACATTTGCATCACAACTTTCACAACTTCATATTACAACTATTAAAATCTACTACATAGCAAGGAAAAAATTCCTTCCTTTATACTACACTCAAATAATTACAAATGAGTCGGCATGCAAATACAAAATAATAATTTCAACATGCTACATTAGAATTACATAAAACTGTTGGCTTCCAGATACAATAACTTTCCAATCTTGTGACCTCAAAGTTTGCATTGTGAACCACATCACAAAAAATGAGTCTCAAACTTCCCTTTAACTATGCAGAATTAGATTCCATCCCGGTTAGGAGATATCCTCCGATTACCAAAAACTGCTACACAAGAATACTGCCAGAATACTGCTTCCACCAAAATGCTTATAACTTTCATGCATAAATGAATTTCTTTTTTTGCTCTTAACCATAGGCTAATAACATACCATAAAACATACCATCTACTATGCATAATTCAATCTACAATATAACATGTGCGCAAAACAAAACTATGCTTCCTTCTCTGCTAAACTCCAAAATAACATTGTGTTGACATCAATGACAATCATAGTCATGAATGCAACAACCACTGCTACAGAATGACTGCCAAAGGCTTCATCATTTATTCCTAACATAAATTATCTAGCAAAGATGAAATATCAGTAGTTGAAAAGAAGAAGTATAGATCCATGATTGGAGGATTGGAGTACTTGACACATACAAGACCTAATATAGCACATTCAGTTGGAATTGTAGTAAGATTTCAAGCTGAACCTAGAGAATCACATTATTTATCAGTAAAAAGGATACTGAGATATTTAAGATGCATAATGGGCTATGGATTGTGGTATGAAAAATCTAATGATTTTACCCTATGTGCATATACAGATGCTGATTGGGGAGACAGTGTTGATGATAAAAAGAGCACCAGTGGTGGAACCTTTTTTCTTAGAGGAAGATTGGTTTCTTGGCTAAGCAAGAAGAAGAATTGTATTTCACAAAGAACAATAGAAGCAAAATATGTAGTAGCAGCAAAAAATTGTAACCAGATAATTTGGATGAAGCAAATGCTGAAGGATATTGGAATAAAGTTTGGTGAACCTGTTGTTATACATTGTGACAACACCAACACAGTTAGTATGTCTAAGAACCCTATATTACATTCTAAGACAAAGCATATAAAGATTAAGTATCATGTAGTAAGAGAGAAAGTTGCTGAGAAAGAAGTCAAACTGGAGTACATAAGCACAAAGGAGCAGATATCAGACATTTTTACAAAGCCTTTTCCTAAAGATACATTTGAGTATCTGAGAGGTATGCTTGGGGTTATGCCCAGCCTACTTTTGAGAAGTGATGCAATTGGTCCCATCTGTTTAGTGGTATATGAGCCTTATCTTTCTTTTGGACTAGATGTTGGTACTTCCTCTATGAGGGAGTATGTGTATCTGAGCTAAGTCACAAGGACTCTAGTGAATGTATTTTCTGAATAGTGTCTTTTGACATTGGATTTTTTTGTTGGCATAATGATGAAATTTTTTGTCATTGATGTCAATAGGGAAGAATTGTACATGAAAAACTATTTGTACCATCTTTTGGAGAGAACTGAATAGGAAAATGAACCAAGATTTGATTGATGCAGCAGTGTTGTAGTATTGGATTTTTGGAACATTGGATGTTTTTCATCTATGTTGCCATCAATGCCAATGGGAGTGATTGTTAGGAATGAATTATGAATGTTTGGCAGCCATTTTGTAGTAGTTTTTGATGCATTCATGACTATGGTTGTCATTGATGTCAACACAGTGATCTTTTGGAGATTTGCAAAGGAGCAGACAGTGTTTGGATTGGCGCACGTGGTATATTGTAGTTGGAGCTATGTGATGTTGAGGATATACTCTTTGATATGTTATATGTTTATGGTTAAGAGCACAGATAGTAATTCATTTATTCATGGAAGTTATGAGCATTTTGGTGGAAGTAGTATTCAGGCAGTGTTCCTAAGTAGCGGTTTGTAGAAATCGGATGATATCTCCTAATCGAGATGGAATCTAGTTTTGTGCAGTTAAAGGGAAGATGAAGACACATTGATAGTGACGTGGATGATAGTGCAAACTTTGAGGTCACATTGATGGAGAATTATTGTATTTGGAAGCTGACAGTTTTGTGTAATTTTGTGTAGTGTGTGGAATCTTTTATTTTGTAATTGGATGTCGACTCATTTGTAATTACTTGAGTGTGGTATAAAGGAAGGAATGTTTTTCCTTATTGTAATATGGTTGAATGTTGATATATGCATGAAGTGAAGAAAAGAGCTAATGAATTGTGAAAGTGAAATTGTGAAAGAAGACATGCGAGGTACAAAGATCTGAAATTGAGATCTGGTGTAGCAGTGAGTGCGGTTTGGCACAGTTAGAGAAGAGGTAACTTATTGTTGATCAGTAATCTTGTGGTATTATTCTATTGAGTAATACAAAGATCAATTAGATAGTGTGTTCAGTGATCTTACCCTAAAGCTATTTGGGTAGTGGGTCCTTCTGTCTTCTATAACTCTTAACAAGGTTAGAATCTTTTAACAGGGATTCAAAATCTCCTAACATGGATTCATATGTACTGAATGTAATTCATAAGACTCCTAATAGAGTCCATCCTTTCATAAGGAATATTCATATTAGTGCATCTTTTGTGGGTATCATTCCCACCGGGGTTTACTCTTTGATCAAGAGGTTCCCTAGTCAACATATCTTGTGTCATTGTGTTATTGTGTACGAATATCTTTCTATGGTTGGTAATTATATTGCTTTCATTGTTAAATGTTGTTGAAGTTGATAAAATTTATAATTATCTGATAACTAATTCACCCCCCCCCCCCCCCCTCTCAATTATCTTAGTGGACTTTACTTTCTAACATATTATTGATATTCACTATGTGGTACTCCCCATTTATGATCATTTCATGAGGAAATGCCTTGATGGCTCGTGGGCTGCAAGCTAGGGCATCATGCATTGTTTATGAGCTCACTGTTTGAGCACCTCATGTCCCTATTCGATTGGCTGGTGCTCTATTTTTTATATTGATGCTATTAGATCAAATAGGGACATCAGTAATAAAATAATACACTTATTGTTTTGAATTTGAGCTCTGGCATCATGCAATCTTATTACTGTCAAAACAGTAAGTGTATTAATGTATGATCTAATAGTAGCAACCTCATTGATCATTACCTTTGACCCCTCCATCATTATAGAAGAGATATGATGTAGAGCTGGGAGAGGATATGATGGATCCAAGGTCCAAATACAGAAACTCAATCAAATGCATAATTCAATCTAGTGACCCAAGATGGTTTCAATAAGTGAAATGGTAAATTATCTGCCAACCAGTCTTATGGTGTGATTCAATAGCCCCAATTTATGTAATCCAAAGTAATTAAACAGGTTCCAAAATTTCTTCAAATGTTCAAGCACCAAAACTTCAAAATTCACCAAGTTAGGACTAACAATTTGTCTTGTAGCCCTACAACAACACTCACAAGGATTTTCCTTCAAATTTTCCCAAAACACCAAGAAAATAAATCATATATTGGAGTACCCTTTATGGATTAACTTAACATACCGAAAGTACAAGGTAGGTTGTTTTGGAAGATATATGACTTCTCACATTGTTTCTCAGATTTTTAAGGCCTAAAACTCATGCATTTACAAAGGAAGTACTAACCAGTCAAACTCCCAGGCTCTAAATCTTTGCATAGTGTCTTGAATAGGTTTTAATTAGAGTAATATGGAACCAATTTGATTCCAAGAGACTTCTAGACACAAAAGCCCCAATTTGCACTCTCCAAACCCTTAAAACTAGGGCTTCTCCAATGTCACGCTTCCCAAAGCTTGCTGCAACAAATAAAGGTTGGAACACCTTGTCCTCAACATTTATATACACATTCCATCATAAAATAGTGCCCTTTTTTGGCCAAGACTCTCTATCCTTCACCCTACCCTCCAAATTCACCTAGTTTTTTTTAGTATTCCCTATGGTGATCACCACAACAGTCAATCAAAATGGCATTCCTAATGTTAGAGGAATAGAATAAATTTTAATTGAGTGCCATTCTATGAGAATAAATATTCTACATCCATAGAATGACATTCATAATGAACAAAAACTCAATAAACTGTCCTAGATCAGATTTCTAATGACTGTACAGTTCCAAGGTAGAATAACAATGATTAGTATGGGATTCTTAGAGCATGAATGAATTCAAAGACATGAAATAATAAGTTCAAAACATTGTAGAAACCATTCCAAATGCTATCAACATTGTTTCATACCAAAAACCCTTAAAAAATTGCAAGAAAATCAGACTTTTTTCTCCAAAATTGGGTACAGTCCATACAACAGAGTCTCATGCCCGTATAATGGATTTGTGAGACATTTAATAAACCCCTATCAACTACCCCAACTGATCCAAATTGGTTGGATGGCTTAATTTTTCCTAAAATAATAACAAAACTAATTCCCTCCTAAATGTCCGTAACCGTTATAATTTGAAAATTCAAATTTATAACTTTGTAACTTTTGAATATTTGAAATTGCCAAGTGATGAAACTTTACCAAATTATCTAAATGGAATTATTATTAACCTATTATTAAGACTAATTTATCCTATTTGAAACTTGTAACACCTAATTCTATCCTAGACTCCAAATTTGGTCCTAAGGCTTATTAGGCCTTTTAGGACTGATTACACATTCAACATTCTTATTGCATGAAATGACCTCATAGGCCATTATAGGTGCCAAAATCCTCCAATTGATGTCTTTGGATGTCTTTATAATCTATGATGGCTCCAAGTGTGTCTTCATAGGTATTTGGGTTTCTTTGTGTCTTCTCATTAAGTCTTGCCATTAAAATATATCACTCCTCCTATTATATAATCTATATGCATAGTTGTTTAAAATGCCATACTTGTTGCTCTTAAATATTATTACCATTTCTCTCAAATTTACATGACATTAAAGCCAAGTCCAAAATGTATACATACCTATACGTATAGGAGAAGCTAGATTCTGCAACTATTAAAAAAAAAAACACTATACCAATAGCAGCTTATGAGAAACTATACTTGTGCTTACCACACCATACCTCAGCATCATAATGCTTATCACTTTCAAGCTTCAGTGAAGCTTCATACCAAGCAACATCCACAAATTTTTATGCAACACTAATTTAGGCTAGAGGTAAACTACATGTGTTATGTAAACAACATGGTTGAACGCAATCTCTTTTGCACGTTTTCAAGAGTTTTCCCACCAATACAAGTGTAAATAATGCATTGAACGTAATCTATGAACACTGCGTGGTATGAAATTTCACTAAAGCTTGAAATATATCACTCCTCATGTTATTGTCACAATTAAATTCAAATATTTCTCAAAACATTTATTCTTGTAGACTTAAGATATCCTTATTTCAATAATAAAACAATCTTGCATAATAGATTTTGAATCACATTGACACACACCCATATTATCTGTAGCATAGTTCATTTTAGAAGTGTATGGCTTGACTATGTACATGCATAATTGTAGATGAGGATCAGTAATAGGGTGTCAGGCATTGCTTAGATCCTTTGGATCTAACCCCATCTTTTCCTTCCTTATAGGTTTTGGATCATACAAGAGCATACTGGATTGAAGCCTAGGTCAACACTTCATTACTTCAGGAAATGTTTGGTACCTTCATTATTTATGTTCATCCACTTATGTATGTTTGTATTCATTCATATTCATCTGAAAGTTAATTTTTATGAGTTCAAATTCAAAACTGTATGTGTGTTATTTTATTACTGATGTCTCTATTTGATGTCCCTATTTTATTACTGATGTCCCTATTTGATCTAATAGCATCAATATAACAAATAGAGCACTGACCAATCAAATAGGGACATGAGGTGCTTAAACAGTGAGCTCATAAAATAATATATTTAGTCTTAATAAAATCTTATAAAACAACATATATTGTGTGAAGTGTTTGATCTCTCTTTATTTGTTTTGGTGTTGATATTCACTATGTGGCACACATCGTTTATGATCATTTCATGAGGAAATATCTTGATGGCTCACAAGCTACAAGCTAGGGCATCATACATTATTCATGAGCTCACTATTTAATACTAGCACTATTTACATCTTTTCATTTGGAATGTTTGATGACCCGCGAGTTTTGAGAGCTTGGGCATCATTTCTATTACCTTCAAGGCATTGTGTGAAGTGTTTGATTTTTCTTTATTTGTTTTGTTGTTGATATTCAGTATGTGGTACTCCTTATTTATGATCATTTCATGAGGACATGTCTTGGTGGCCTGTAGGCTGCAAGCTAGGGCATCATGCATTGTTTATGAGCTCACTGTTTGAGCACCTCATGTCCCTATTTGATTGGCTAGTAATCAAACAGTGAGCTCATAAACAATGCATGATGTCTAAGCTCAAATTCAAAATAGTAAGTGTATTATTTTATTAAAACTAAATATATTGTTTTATTAAGATTTTATTAAGACAAAGTATTTTGGGTTAGTTTTATGTTGTTTTATAAGATTTTATTAAGACTAAATATATGATGTAAAATCATAATTATACTTGATATATATATACTTCAAAGGAGGAATTATGAAATATAGTTGTAGATAGTTATCTCTTCTATAATGATGGAGGAGTGAAAGGTAATGATCAATGAGGTTGCTGCTATTAGATCATACATTAACACACTTACTATTTTGAATTTGAGCTCGGTCATCTTGCAATGTTATTGTTGTCATTGCATGCTTGCTGCTGTTGTGCACCATATATTGTTTTATACACTATTTATTTCATTGAGACTGTGAGCTTGGTTTTTCTTTCAGAAGTGTATGGCTTGATTATGCACATGCATAATTGTAGATGAGGATCAGTAATAGGATGTCATTCATTGCTTAGATATTTTTTTATCTAACCTCCATCTCTCTTTTCTTTGTAGGTTCTGCATCACACAGGGGCACACTAAATTCATACTCGGGTAAAAAATTCATCACTTCAAGCAATGTCTGACACCCTTATTATTTATGAACTCATCCTCTTATGTATGCTTGTACTCTTGTATTTTTTTCTTAAAGTTATTTTCCTTGTATAGTATATACAAGTTATTTTTCATATATATATACATGTAATCTTTAGATGCAAAAATTTCTTTTTCTTTACATGTATCTTTGCATGAAATGAACACAAATTAAACAAGATCATCTAATAATGCAAACTAGGGTACTATAGTCACTCATCTAGTAATTAGTTCCCCAAACCATTACTAAGGATTGAACATAAGTCTAAGTCCCCAAATCTATTGTTCTATGTGTATAAAATAATATATGGTGCACAACAACAGCAAGCATGCAATGACAACAATAACATTGCATGATGCTCAAGCTCAAATTCAAAATAGTAAGTGTATTAATGTATGATCTAATAGTAGCAACCTAATTGATCATTACCTTTCACTCCTCCATCATTATAGAAGAGATAACTACCTACGACTAGGGCATCATGCATTATTTATGAGTTCACTGTTTGAGCACCTCATGTCCCTATTTGATTGGCCAGTGCTCAAACAGTGAGCTCATAAATTGCGACATCCATTTGGTTATAAACAAAAAAAAAAAGAAAAAGAAAGTGTCATTTGTAATTTGTGAATTCGAAGAGCTTCCGCGAAGATGACACTGCACTTTTTCATGGCACAAAGAGGGCGTTCAAGTTTGGCGTGCACGAAGAGGCCGACACCATGTCGAAAGAGGGAACTGACACTTGAGGTAGGCATTCGAGCTTTGTCTATTTGATCATAAACGGGGAGTACCACATAGTGAATATCAACAACAAAACAAATAAAGAGAGATCAAACACCTCACACAATATATGTTGCTTTATAAGACTTTATTAAGACTAAATATATTATTTTATGAGCTCACTGTTTGAGCACCTCATGTCCCTATTTGATTGGTCGGTGCTCTATTTGTTATATTGATATTATTAGATCAAATAGGGACATGATACATTGTTCATGAGCTCACTGTTTAATACTGGCATTATTTACATCTTTTCATTTGGAATGCTTGATAACCTATGACCTTTGAGAGCTAGGGCATCATTTCTATTACCTTCAAGGCATTGTGTGAAGTGTTTGATCTCTCTTTATTTGTTTTAGTGTTGATATTCACTATGTGGTACTCCCCGTTTATGATCATTTCATGAGGAAATGTCTTGATGGCTCACGGGCTACAAGCTAGGGCATCATACATTATTTATGAGCTCACTGTTTAATATCTAGCTAGGCCATGTAAATGGTACCATGCCAACCCAATCAGCCCAACAAAATGTGTCATGTTTATCTTTGTTAAATATACTCGTTCAACATTTTATTCTTGTTCTTCACACAAATATTGAATCAAAATTAATTGTAAACAATGATTCAAATAAAAAAGAAATAACTACAATAGATCAGACCTCAAAAGAATACAGTCAACTAAAATAGCTCACAGTCTCAATGAAATAAATAGTGTATAAAATAATATATGGTGCACAACAGCAACAAGCATGCAATGACAACAATAATATTGCATGATTCCCGAGCTCAAATTCAAAACAGTAAGTGTGTTAATGTATGATCTAATAGTAGCAACCTCATTGATCATTACCTTTCACTCCTCCATCATTATAGAAGAGATAACTACCTACAACTAGGGCATCATACATTGTTTATGAGCTCACTGTTTGAGCACCTCATGTCCTTATTTGATTGGATGGTGCTCAAATAGTGAGCTCATAAATAATGCATGATGCCCTAGCTTGCAACCCGCAAGCCATCAAGACATTTCCTAATGAAATGATCATAAATGGAGAGTACCACATAGTGAATATCAACAACAAAATAAATAAAGAGAGGTCAAACACTTCACACAATATATATTGTTTGCATAACAATAGCAAGCATGCAATGATAGAAATAACATTGCATGATGCCTGAGCTCAAATTCAAAATAGTAAGTGTGTTAATTTATGATCTAATAGCAGCAACCTCATTGATCATTACCTTTCACTCCTCCATCATTATAGAAGAGATAACTACCTACAACTAGGGCATCATGCATTCTTTATGAGCTCACTATTTGAGCACCTCATGTCCCTATTTGATTGGTCGGTGCTTAAACGTTGAGCTCATTAATAATGCATAATGCCCTAGCTTGCAGCCTGCAAGCCATCAAGACATTTCCTCATGAAATGATCATAAACGGGGAGTACCACATAGTGAATATCAACAACAAAACAAATAAAGAGAGGTCAAACACTTCACACAATATATATTGTTTGCACAATAGAAACAAGCATGCAATGATAATAATAACATTGCATGATGCCCGAGCTCAAATTCAAAACAGTAAGTGTGTTAATGTATGATCTAATAGCAGCAACCTCATTGATCATTACATTTCACTCCTCCATCATTATAGAAGAGATAACTACCTACAACTAGGGCATCATGCATTGTTTATGAGCTCACTGTTTGAGCACCTCATGTCCCTATTTGATTGGTCGGTGCTCAAATAGTGAGCTCATAAATAATGCATGATGCCCTAGCTTGCAGCCCGCAAGCCATCAAGATATTTTCTCATGAAATGATCATAAACGGGGAGTACCACATAGTGAATATCAACAACAAAATAAATAAAGAGAGATCAAATGCTTTACACAATATATGTTATTTGCACAACAACAACAAGCATGCAATGATAGCAATAACATTGCATGATGCCCAAGCTCAAATTCAAAATAGTAAGTGTGTTAATGTATGATTTAATAGCAGCAACCTCATTGATCATTACATTTCAATCCTCCATCATTATAGAAGAGATAACTACCTACAACTAGGGCATCATGCATTGTTTATGAGCTCACTTTTTAAGCACCTCATGTCCCTATTTGATTGGTCAGTGCTCAAATAGTGAGCTCATAAATAATGCATGATGCCCTAGCTTGCAGCCCGCAAGCCATCAAGACATTTCCTTGTGAAATGATCATAAACGGAGAGTACCACATAGTGAATATCAACAACAAAACAAATAAAGAGAGATCAAACACTTCACACAATATATGTTGTTTTAAAAGATTTTATTAAGACTAAATATATTGTTTTATGAGCTCATTGTTTGAGCACCTCATGTCCCTATTTGATTGGTCTGTGTTTTGTTTGTTATATTGATGCTATTAGATCAAATAGGGACATGATACATTTCTCATGAGCTCAGTGTTTAATACTGACATTCTTTACATCTTTTCATTTGGAATGCTTGATGACTTGCGAGCTTTGAGAGCTAGGGCATCGTTTCTATTACCTTCAAGGCATTGTGTGAAGTGTTTGATCTCTCTTTATTTGTTTTGGTGTTGATATTCACTATGTGGTACTCCCCATTTATGATCATTTCAGGAGGAAATGTCTTGATGGCTCGCAAGCTACAAGCTAGGGTATCATACATTGTTCATGAGCTCACTGGCTAATACTAGAATTGTTCATGAGCTCACTGTTTAATATCTGGCCAGACCATGTAAATGGTACCAGGCCAACCCAATCAACCCAACAAAATGTGTCATGTTTATCTTTGTCAAATACACTCGTTCACCATTTTGTTCTTTTTCTTCACACAAATATTGCATCAAAAGTAATTATAAACACTGATTCAAATAAAAAAGAAACAACTACAATAGATCAGACCCCAAAAGAATATAGCCAACTACAATAGATCATAGTCTCAATGAAATAAACAGTGTATAAAACAATATATGGTGCACAACAGCAGCAAGCATGCAATGACATCAATAACATTGCATGATGTCCAAGCTCAAATTCAAAACAATAAGTGTGTTAATGTATGATCTAATAGCAGCAACCTCATTGATCATTACCTTTCATTCCTCCATCATTATAGAAGAGATAACTACCTACAACTAGGGCATCATGCATTATTTATGAGATCACTATTTGAGCACCTCATGTCCCTATTTGATTGGTCAGTACTCAAATAGTGAGCTCATAAATAATGCATGATGCCCTGGCTTGATGGCAATAACATGCTCATAAATAGTGTATATATATGGTGCACAACAGCAGCAAGCATGCAATGACAACAATAACATTGCATGATACTTGAGCTCAAATTCAAAATAGTAAGTGCATAAATGTCTTACTTATGTCCCTATTCAGTTTTAATTTTATAGTGAATTCATGATTTATAATTCAATTGTAGCAGCTCAATGTGTTTGAACTCAATAATACCCCTTACTTGGTTTCCTACAAAGCTTTTGGCGAAATCTATTAAAAAATGGGAAGCTACGAGAAGGTGACATGAAGCTAATGAAAGGAGGCATCTCCAATTTATTTTGCAGATAGACAAATTAAGGATCATGTCAGATAATACAAGAGAATTCGATCAAAATAGGGAGACAATTGCTAGATTGTTGTCTAACTTTCAAAGAGAAGGCGATGACAAATGTTATTGTCCATGGAAGAGTTGTAATGGCTTAAAGACAAGAAGAATCAAAATCAAAATAGCAAAGAGACATTGTAGGGAGAATGGTCACATAGAAGGGGGGTTTGATTATAATTCAGTGGTAAGTTGTTTGTTATATTGTTTTTACAATTAATATACATATGAACCATGGAAGGAGGTTTGATTATCATCATTTTTATATAGGTCGATCTCCCCAGTGTGAATATAGAGAAACATGGAGGTGTGAATATTGAAGTTAAAGATCATGATCCCATGGAAGATGGCGATCATGCACCAGAAAACATATTTGAAGATGATGGTATGAATGCATTGATCGTTGACACATTTGGTACTGGTGTTGCTGGTGCTATTGCTGCTGTTGATGAGGATGACATTGACAACATCCATGATATACCTCTACTTGAGAAGGCAGACACAACACTTTACGAAGGCTCCCAATCTACTCTTCTCACTGTTGTATTGTTGTTGCTGAATTTGAAGGTTATGAATGGTTTATCCAGCATAGAAATGTCATGTATGCTAAGGTTTGTCATATATGTCATTATAGTCTATAAAAGGTGAAACATGTACCATTAAGATTGTTTATAGTAATGACTTATATTATTTTTTGTAGATTGATAGGTGACTTTCTGTTACCACCATTAAATGTTCTCCCTCGCTCGTACTGAGAATTATGTGCCACTATGAAACATATTGGAATGGAGTATCAAACAATAGATGGTTGTCCTGAAGATCATAATATTTATTATAAAGAACACGAAAATGCAACAAAATGCCCTGAATGTCATATGAGCAGATATCGATATGATCAAGTGACAAAAAAGGTGTCTCACAAGGTTCTTCGTCACATCCCCATTATTCCACGTCTGAAATGATTATTCAGGTGCAATAGCTTGGCACAATTTATGAATTACCATGCATGTGGCAGGAGTCAAGATGACATTATTTGAATGCCTGTAGATGGTTCATCATTTATGGACATAGAGGAAAAGTGGCCACACTTTAAAGAGGAACCTCGAAATCTCAAGCTTTCTCTGGTAGTAGATGGTGTCAATCTGCATGGAGAGATGAGATCCGTTTGCTCAGTGTGGCCTATTTTTGTTATAAACAATAACCTTCCTCCATGGATGTCAAGAAAGAGGGAGCACATTCTGTTGGCAATAATTGTTCTAGGTATCTTATTATTTTATAGTTATCTACATGTAATTATAAGTCTTGGAGTGAAATGACCACAATAATTATCTAATGTTGTTGTTAGTTCAACTAGGTAAGTACCAAGTGAAAGATATGAATGTATATATTGCACCTCTTATCGACGAGTTGTTGGTGTTATGAAATGGTTTCACTATGCATGACATCTCTTGACCAATTGGACAAAGAGAATTTCAATTCCATGTAATGCTTGTGGGAAAAATTCATGATGCTCCAGGGTTGACACATTTCTGTGGTATGTTATGGTGAATTCTAGTTGTACAGGATAATTCAAATTATAAAAATATACATATTTAATCCAATTTTATCGTTATCTTGTAGGTCTTCAAACAAAGGGAAAATTTTCATATCCAATGTGTGGTCCAAAGATGAAATCTTGTCATTCCAAAAGTTTAAGAAAATAGGTGTTTGATGAGTATAAGCAGTTCCTCCCAGAAATCATAAGTATCGAAGTGCAGAAAGTTATCTTTTCAATGGGAAAGAAGAGACTGTAATACCCCAAAAATGGGCTATAAGTTCATTAATCTCCTATATAAACAATTCGAACGAAATCGACATCAAAGTCCTAACCTAAGGCACATCTAAACATCATCGAATCCTAATTGATTATCTTAAATTCTACATCGGGGAATATTCCTAGTAATATTCCTAATCATCATAATTATCTTTAATTTTATAATTATTTGGCAATAAATCACATTTATCCTAAAATTTGATTAATTAAATATTTTGCATATTTAATTAATTAGATTTAATATTTGCCACTTAATTATTTAATTAAATTTAATTCTATCTATTATTAATTGTATTATTTAATTTTGACAATAAATCAAAATTCCTATGAATAATTGATTAAATTCTTATTTAATTAATTAAAGCATGTTGTCATTATTTAATAATATAATTTTTAATAAAAGTTTGATAAAATAGTTAATTAACCCATAAATTAATTATTTTATTTTTAAAAGCAGTTAAGTTGGAAATAAATCACTTTATTATTAAATTAATTCATAAATAAAACATGCACAATCATAAAAGCAGACAACTATCAATTATCAATTAAAGCTAAACTCTATTTTGAGTTAAAACTTAGCTTTTGCATGTTTTTGTGAGTTAATTATCCTTTATTTAAAAATAACTCAAAAATCAACCTGATTTATTTGAGTGATTTATGGATTTTTTTTCCATGCACCTCCAAAGCCCTAGATTTCTATAAAAATAAGGCTCAGCTCTTCATAATTCATCTCTCAAATTTGCATCCACAGGATCTCATAATTGTGCAAACTTATGCTGGAGAATTGGAATTGAAGAATCAAAGCTCTTGCGAATCGACATCTTTGTGAGATCAATCTTATTTTTGCATTCATATTGCATATCATTGTTAGATTAGCATTCATTGCATATCAATTTTCAATAGCATTCATAGCATATCAATTTCATCTAGCATAGATTTCATATCAGATTAATCATTGTTATTGCATAAAAAATACCAAAAATATAGATTAATTGCATTCATATTTCATATCTAGAACAATTGCATTCAAATCCTTCATTTAGGTGTCGTCTAGGTCACTGATCTCGATTACAATTTGAGAACATTAATCTCGCACCTACTAGAAGGTAATAAATCACTTGGTTAAATTAGATTTCAATTTTGCACGATTTTGATTATAGCTAACCTCTAATGTTTTACTGAGTGTTGTGTCTACAGATCAGGTACAATTTTCACACACACAGAGACTACATCAAAGCCCCGAAGAATGACACCTCACCTATGGCAGTTGGAACATAATAGAATTCAAGGTAATATCGTTCCATGTAATGGTCGATGTTTGAAAATTATATATTTTGATTGTGTTTTGTTGGCTAATTATGTAGTTGATGATCTTGAAGGTCATGAAGACATCACCGACTAGCTTCCAAAGGGACTAAAATTTTATCCCAGAGAATTTAGTAGGCTGCCCTACTATGAGCATCTACAAATTGTGCATTTGTTTGATACTATGCATATTGCAAAGAATGTAATAAAGACGTTGTGGAAAATATTAGACGGAAGGCGTGATAAAGAAAAACTTGGCAAAATTTGTAGTGACATTCATGATTCCAATCATGCAATGAAAAATATCATTGAATCAAATAGCAATGGAGACCGGATTAATGCAAGTGCTCTTCCTTGGTTATTAACAGAGAAACAAAGTAATGCCATAAAAGAAGTGATCCGAAAAATTTGATTTCCTACAAAATTTGTTGCGGATATAAGCAATCTCATATCAAAGAAAAATGATTTTGGGTCAGGGATGAAAATGCATGATTGGCATACCTTCATCAAGGTAAGTCATAGTCTTTTGTATTTATAATATATTTGTGTAATTGCATTCAATTTTCATTGTATGAAATGATCAGTTGACTATTGTTGCAGTATTTGTTACCCCTATCTGTCCCAGAGAACTTTGACAACAATATCAAATAAGTGATATATGATCTTGGAAAATACATGAGGTAAGCAGTGATATTTGTTCAATATATCAAACAAGTAATATATTGTAAAGTCTCGTATTTATATATTTATGTCTTGAATCCCTTGTAGGTGGTTGTCATCTAAAAAAATTCATAAAGAAGATATAAAATATTGGAAGAAAAGAATTTGTCGATTAATGTGTGAAATGCAAAAGTGTTTACCTCCAGCTTTTTTCAATGCACAAGAACACTACCTCATACACCAAGTTGAGGAGATTGAATTGTGTGGACTTGTACATGCTAGGTCAATGTGGATGGTTGAGAGACACTTGAAATTTTTGAAGGGTTTGGTACGACAAAAAGCATGTCTCGAGGGTTCTATGGTTGAGGGATATATACTATATCAGATGATGGTGTACGTTACTCAATATCTTCCTAATCTTGCAACAAGGACCCATATAGATTGCATTTGGGATCTCGACTCAATTAAAAAATTTGAAGGGGAGTACTTGGAGGGCAACGGTAGATTTAGGAAACTGAAAGGTAATAAATTATGAGATGTTCTTGTAGTAAATTAATTCTTAGTCTTCAAAATAAATCTAGTGTAAGTCATCTATTTACTTTTGTACAGCTGCTAAAGAGTGAGATGCAATACATTTGTTTATTGCAAACAATCAAGATTGGATGATGACATAGATTGAACGATGTCAACATGATGGTCATAGATTAACATGGGAATCCATGTCTTCATTGGTTATACAAGTTCATCGCAATGGAGATCCCAATGTTACACAAAAAGAAATAGATTTAGCATATGGTTTAAGAGATCACCAGGTACTTATAAATTTGTTAATTAATCAATCGTATGTTTTTCAACTCATGATGCAATAATTTATACATGTTTGACATTATTGCAGGTGAAACACCACAAGGCTATGTTTTGTAGTGGTTATAAATTTTGTGTCAAAAAGTTGGATGACATGAAGAGAACTTGTGATTATGGGATAAGTGCAATGTTTCAGGTGACTAATATTTCATCTAGAAATTACTTACATCCTCGAGAGTCACAAAATTGATACTATGGTATTTTGGTTGATATACTTGATTGCGACTTCAATTCCTTCAAATTAGTTCTCTTCATTGTGAAATGGTACAAATTACGACTCAATAAAAATGATCTTGATAGAACTATTATTGAACATGACAATGGATTTCCAATAATTAATACAAGATTGTTTGAGGCAGTTGGAGAAGAGCCCTATGTTCTTCCAAGCTAATGTGAGCAAGTATTTTACTCAGAGGTTCCACATAAACTAGGTTGGTCATTTGTTGTTAGACATGATCTAAGAGGAAAACTGATAAAGTATAATGCAATGAAAGAAGATATCGAGGAAGATGAAGAAGTGGAAGATGATGTAGAACTAGATCACGATCGAGAGCTAGTCAAAGAAGAATATGAAGAAGAAGATGACGATGATGCTGCTACTAATGAGGATGATGATGAGGATGGTGATGATGATGATGCTGATGTTGATGACGATGATGATGATAATAGTGGTGGTGATGATGTCGTCGATAATGATGATCTTGATGATGAGATGGATGAAGAAGAATATTAATGACATGAATGAAATGTACAATTATGCCAGATGTTTGGCATGTTCTAATGATTGTTTTATAAGTACTACTCTTATTCACCTTGTTTTATATGTCCTACTTATATATCTTTGATCTTTTGTTAAGAGAAATTTCATTCTAAAAGATTGTATTTAATCTCTATATGCTTAAACAACTTTATTAGTTAACACTGTTCTCATTTGTAGTGGGCATGAATAGAATCAAATCACTCGAAAGACACCAGTATTTAGACATGCACAAATTAGTGACGTGATTAAGCAAATTACCTTTCTTTACAATTGCATGGTTGTCTTTGGTTTGTCATTTTGTCTTGAGTGTCTAGTGATTTGAACCAAAGACTTCAAATTAGCCAAAAAATGTGCAAGTATACATTAGTATGTTTCTTTTTATTGTAATTATAATTAGTATGAATGAACAAAATAATGACAATGCAATATTTGTGATAATGCAATATTTGTCAAAATAGCGTCGATGACTTCGGTCAATGTGCCTATGTGTCAATGTGGTGTTGGCCCATGCATGTTAAAGACGTCACGCACAACAAGTAATCTTGGGGGTCAATTTTGGGTTTGCCCAAATAGGAAAAAGGTCTAGATACGTAATTATATTTTATGTTTAAAAATAATGTGACAACTAATCATTTTATGAATAACTGATGTACATTTGGTATTGTCAGGGAAATACCAGATGTCAATACTTTTAGTGGGTCGATCAAGCTACATTTACATCTACCCTATCTACATCTATATCTGATGTAGGAAATGAGTGCAACTTGTGCAAGGCTCGAGAGGTAGCTAGTGCCGCCAAGATTGCTTCAATGGCGAAAGAAGAAATCATATTTCTATGATGCCTTCTTTGTGTAGTTTGTGCACTACTCTGTTGGGACCATATGCATAAATGTGGTTAATAGAGGGCTATTATAGATACTGATTTATTTTTTAGAATTTCTAGTAGATACACATAAAGAACATGCACATAAACATGACAAATGAGAAACATAAATGTAGATATCACAATAGCTGAAAAACATAAATGTAGGCATCATAATCACAATTTTTTGGAGACGCGACATAATTGAATGGTATACCCAGATGATGGAACTAGAGGAGTAGTTGTGTTGCATCATCTGGGTATACCACTCAATTATGTTGTGTTTCCAAAAAATTGTGACCATGATGCCTACATTTATGTTTCTCAATTGTTGTGTTCCAAGACCCCTTATGACCTTTTACGACCATTTATGATCTCTAAGAATACATCTTAGATATCTTAAAATGTCATAAAGGGTCATAAGAGGCTCCTAGGAGGGGTCAGATGAGCTTCCACCTTCACATGGTTGGCCTTGTTAAGTAGAGAATGTTAAACTATTCTCAAAACAAAGAGAAGCTCAATAATTTAACATCTCAATCCACGTACGACAAATATATATTGATCCATCTCAATGGCTACCAAATCAATAGATCTCTGTCAAAAACCCAGTCATAAAGAAACACCATAGACCACACCGTGAACCCACACATCAAATTTAGACCAAAGAAGTCAAGAAGTCACTTGAATCATATCTGAATGCAATCAGGTCCGCATATATCCCATGAACACATAAGGAAGAATGCATCTTTGATCACTGCACTAGCTTCTTGTGCTGGAGCAGTCACTGTCACAAGTCTTGATTTGGTAGGATCGATTCCAAATCCAAGTCTCTAGACTTGACTCAATAATCTACGAGCCACTACCGAATCTATTGCAAAGTTATCTCCGAATTGTGTTGGAGCAGTCACTGTCACAAGTCTTGATTTGGCAGCATCCATTCCAAATCCAAGTCTGCAGACTCGACTCAATAATCCATGAGCTGCTACCGAATCTACTACAAAGTTATCTCTGAATGATCCATAACCAAATCACAAGCAGGAACCAACTTTGCAAGAACATCGTTCTAAATCAATACCAACTCAATCAAAATATATATATATATATATATATATATATATATATATATATATATATATATATATATATATATATATATATATATATATATATATATTAAAAAATTGATTATTGTCATAACTATGATGGCTTCAAAACAATGACGGTTGTCCGTCACAAACATCCGACATCCATCCGTTGCAATAATAGAATCACTATCAAAAAATAACCATAAACGATGGATATCCGTCGTAAATGTCCAATGCATGTCCATTGCATGTACAGCATAGTCATTGTTACAAACCAAAAATGGTGGATATGCATCATAAACTTCCAACGGATATCCATTGCATTAAAATAATTTTCATCGGTGAACATGTTACAAATGATGGCTACCCTTCAGAAGATTATGACGGGTTGCCATCGTTTGTTATTTTTTGCAACGTATAGGCGTCACAATTGCGATGGCCACAAATAGGTCCAACAATAGGTTCTTTATGTTGGCACCCTCTTTTTGCGATGACCATGGTTGTCATAATTATGACGCCTAACAAAACTGTCAGTCTTTTCAACTACAAACTGCGATGTCGGGTGGTGTCAGTTAATCAATAGTTTACTATCTAAATTTGGACGTTCAGCCATCGAAAAAAGGTCTCAAATGTACTAGTGTACTTTATGATTCTTGTTGATGATTTTACAAGAATGATGTGGATTGCATTTCTTAAAGAAAAATCTGAAGCATTTGATAAGTTTAAGATTATTAAGAACAAAGTTGAGAATGAATCTGGAATGAAGATTAAATGTTTGAGATTAGATAGAGGTGGAGAATTTACTTCAAAAGAATTTAATGGTTTTTATGAAGTGAATGGTATAAAGAGATAGTTTTCAGCCCCTAGGATAGCTGAACAAATTGGTATTGCAAAAAGAAGGAACATAACAGTGACTGAGGCAGCAAGAGCTATGTTATTTGAAAATGACTTGGTGAAGATATTCTGGAGAGAAGCAGTGAACACAACAGTGTATCAAATGAACAGAGTACAAATCAAAGCAAACACAGACAAGACACCCTATCAACTATGGTTTAGACATGCACCAACAGTTAAGTATTTTAGAATTTTTAGAAGCAAATGTTATATTAAGAGAGATGATGACATTGGAAATTTTGATCCTATAAGTGATGAAGGTATATTTCTTGGATATTCACTGAAGAGAAAAGCTTATAGATGTTACAATAAAAGAACTAAAACTATTGTTCAGGAAAGAATGCTTGATTATGAATCAGATGAAGGAACTCATCCTAGAACTAATCCAGAGAACATTGAATTATTCTATGAAAATGACAGTGATTTGCTGAGTGAAAGCTACAGTGAAGAAATCATTGAAGAACCTACAACAGAAACAAGAACTGAGACTGATGAACTACAACTGATTTGAATAAACTGAATGACTTGAAGATTAGTGATTAGAGATCACCAAGTTACTGATTAGATTTGTAAGATGATTAAATCAGTAATATGTTGTCATTGATGTCAACTAGTTTTGACGGTACTTATCTTGTAAGTTACAAATACCCAAACATCTGTAGAAAGGAGGAAAAGAGGTGAAGAATAAATATATCTGTATAAGGAAGATGGATATAATAGACAAGGATAAGGAATACATTGGGTAATTTATTGATGAGTCTATGACCTTATGTTATTGACTTGATTATGTTGCATTCATCTATGATGAAGAAAAGAGAAAAAATGTACAAGACAATGTGGTTGGTTAAAGAAGCATTCCAGTATACACCAAGCAATGTAGTGTATACCGAGCGACAGTACTAACTGAGCTTTTTTGCACCAACACATTTCTTTGTTAACTGAGCATGAAGAAAGGAACCAAATGATCATTTTAGCCGACATAAGTTGATGAGCTGGAAAGTGTATGAGTTCGAGGTTGGAGATAAAGTTTGTTTCCAAGATCTACTGCTAACAAAATTCAAAGAAGATCTAAAGGATGGAAACAAAATGTGTTACTGACACATCAGCCGAGGAAGGTTTAAGTGGAAAAATCAACGAAGGAGAATAAGTGGCAAAATCTGATGGATGAAATTAACATAGTTTACTTGTCTATTTAAGGGACATTGATTTCATTGTTTATGTATGCTGAAAGAAGGAGACTGCAGAGATATCACGTGAACAAAGCTTCATGCATGCTTGATCAGATTGGTTAAAGGAGAACTGAATTGTAGAGATTACCAAGCGTCAGAAAGCTATAACCAAGAGACAATAAGTTACTGAATATTGTTGAACAAAATTGATATATTGATCAGAGGATTTGAATGAGATTAGTATAGATCTGAACATCTGTAAAATAAGTTGTATCGTAATCAGATCACCTACTATTATAGTTTAACCATTGAAAATAGATAAATCTCTTAACTGAGTGGACTTGAAAGTCTTGTATGTCATTCATAGAATGTACATTGTTATCCTATCAACCCCATAATGAATGCTGGTTGGACGATAACTATTAGTGTTAAATCCTCTAACAAGCTCACACCTTACAATGTGTTTTGTAAGCTTTAACAAGGTTGGCTCTTCACCGAGCTCACTTTAAAAGAGTGAACAATATTTTGGGTTGCCGGTCCCAAGTGGTTTTCCCCTTTACAGAGTTTTCATGTTAAATCTCTTGTGTTATGTGTTGACTGTGATGATTGTTGGTTATCATACTTTTACATGTTGCATATTTGATTTGATCGGTAATCCCTATAAGTTATTAACTGGTAATTGGTAAAAGCACAGACAATTTACTATTTTATGTTATCGAGCTACAGAAGTTTGATTAAATTGTTTTTGGATATACATTTTGTATTTGGGATTGTGGATAACTAATTCACCCCCCTCTTAGTTATTCTAACAATTGGTATCAGAGCATATTGGTTTCTTGGAACAGAGTTTTAAGGACTTCGACACAAAGATTACAAAATGTATAAGAGGGAAGTGTCAAAGCTAACCAAGGATAACTTCACAATATGGAAAAGCCGAATGAAGCTACATATATCTAGAATTGGGAATTCTGCCCTCACTCTATTGGAGAATGGCTACCTTGCACTGCCCATTGGTTCTTTGACCCTTAATCAGCTAAGAGATAGACATGAGCATAATGTCACTATGATGGAGATTGTTTCTGCTCTGATAGATGCCACATTTGAAGATATCAAGGACTGCTCTACTGCTAAGGCTATGTGGGATAAACTTGCTCAAGTTTATAGTGGTGATGCAAACGTAAAAAGATCCAGAGCTGAATGTTTAAGAGGAGGATTCGATGATATGAAGATGAAAGAAGGTGAAAACATAGTGTGGCATACAAACCGAATAAAGGAGGTTGTTAATACAATAAGAGGATCTAGTGGTACCATAGAAGAAGACACTGTGGTAAGCAAAATTCTTAGAACCTTATTACCGGTTTATGAAGTTAGAATATCTACAATACATGAAATGAGATCTGCACTTGGTAATACTCTCACTCTTGATAATCTAATTGGTAAGCTAACAACATTTGAGCTTAACAACTATGATAATAGTGTTGTACCGACTATTGAATATGCTTTTATGACTTCTCGAAAGATTGGTAAATTTAGTAATAGACATGATGATAATGACAATAATATTGATAATGATCTTGATAAAATTAAAGCTCTTATGGCCAGAAGATTACCTAAAGGTAAAGGTAGATATAAGGGTAAATTACCTTTAGCATGCTTTAACTACAAAGAAGTTGGTCATATTGCTACGAGATGTCCAAATAGGAAAGAAGATGATAGAAACAAAGACTTATTTGGTGAAGGAAGCTATGGGAGAAGAAACAACAAAAGTTACCAACACTACAACAGAGACAACCGAAACAAAAATGATAAAGGTAAAAAGGTATGTTACATTGCTGAAGAGAATGATACTGACACTGATTCTGATAATGACTCTGAAGTAGTATTTGTTGTGATGAAGAATGATTCTGAGGAAGAAGAGAGGTATGTAGAAACAACACTGATTTCTAAAGTTAATAAAAATGATACATGGATCATAGGCAGTGGCTGTACACATCACATGACTGGTGATGGAGAAAAAATTGATCATCTTGAGCAATACAATGGAGGATCTATAAAAATGGGTAATGATACACCTTGTATGGTTAGAGGAAAGGGATCCTTGCTAATAAATGATAAAATCCAATGTGATAATGCTTATTGGGTAGAAGGAATAAAACATAATTTTCTAAGTGTGGCACAACTGAACAATTCAGATCACCGAGTAGCTTTTGAGAGCAATGAGGTAAAGATATTTGATGATGGAGGAAAACTTGTTGGAACAGGAGAACAATCGAAAGGTAATTTGTTTTATCTTGACAATGGTGAGTCTTCTTGTTTAATGATGAAAATGAGGATGCATGGTTGTGGCATAAAAAGGTTATGTCATGTGAATTGTGATAACATGATTAAGATCAGTAAAAAGAAAAAGGTTAGAGGTCTACCTAACTTAACAAAGCCTGATCATGTTATGTGTCATGAATGTCAGAAAGGTAAAATGACAAAATTTAGTTTCAAAAGAAAAGATTATTCCACAAAGAAAATAATTGAGTTAGTTCACACCGATCTATGTGGTCCTATGAGAACTCAGAGTTACTATGGAGATAGATATTTCATTCTTTTTGTTGATGATTAAACTAGATTAATGACTTTCATGTTCTTGAAAGAAAAATCAGAGGCATTTAATATGTTCAAATGGTATAAAGAAAAGGTAGAGAAAGAGACTGGTAAAGAATTGAAATGCTTAAGATCTGACAGAGGTGGTGAATTTATTTCTGATGAATTTACTAACTATTGTAATGAGCATGGTATAAAAAGATAGGTCTCTACACCGAGGACACCTTAGCAGAATGGAATTGCTAAAAGGAGGAATAGATCAATTGTTGATTGTGCAAGGAAATTGATGATAGAAAATAATGTAGCTCAAACATAGTAGAGAGAGGCAGTTAGCACAACTGTTTATGTTCTAAACTGAGTACAATTGAAGAGGGACACTAACAAAACACCCTATGAGTTATGGTTTGGTCACAAACCCACTGTAAGTTACTTCAAAATTTTTGGAAGTAAATGCTTTATTTTGAAAGATGATAGAAATGGAAAGTTTGACTCAAAAGGTGATGAAGGGATATTTCTAGGATATTCCACTAAAAGAAAAGTATACAAGTGTCTAAACAAAGTTACTAATAAAATAATTGAAAGTGATAAAGTCAAGATTAATGAGTTTGATGATAAGAATGTAGAAGAAACACAAAGGAGCAGGAAGACTATGGTAGATTCACTTACATTGAACATCCAAAGTATCTACCGAAGCCATAGACTGTGACAACCGGTCAGCAGGAAAACAACACCGAAGAACAGGAAAGAGAAACCAACGAGCAGGAAGGACCTACTGAGCAAGTAAATGAACCTACACAAGATGAAAAATAGAGAAGAGATCAAGTACTGGCAAGATTTGTCAGAAGACATCACCTGAGAACCAAATCATTGGAGACCGACAAGCTGGCATGATGACAAGAAATAAGATGAGACAAGGTACATGCTTACTCTATGAATATGAACTGAAGAATGTCAATGTTGCACTGGAAATTGATGAATGGGTAAATGCAATGAAAGAAGAAATAGAACAAATATATAAAAACAAGACATGGATTTTAGTACCTAGACCTAAGGATAAGAATGTTATTGGTACTAAATGGATTTTCAGAAACAAACTTAATGAGAATGGAGAAGTGACAAGAAACAAAGCTAGACTAGTATGCAAGGGATATGCGCAGGAGGAAGAAATAGATTATGGTGAAACTTTTGCACCTGTTGCTAGATTAGAAGGAGTTAGAATGTTACTTGCATATGCTATACACAAAAAGTTTAAAATTTATCAAATGGATGTTAAATCTGCTTTTCTAAATGGGATACTAGAAGAAGAAGTCTACATAGAACAACCAAAAGGGTTCGTGGATCTAGACAAGAAAGATATGGTATGTAGATTACATAAAGCTTTATATGGTTTGAAGCAAGCATCGAGAACTTGGTATGAAAGGCTGCATAATTATTTGTTGAGTATTGGTTTTGTTAGAACTAGTGAGAATAGCAATCTGTATATGAAAGGAAATTCAGATGATACTATCTCTATCGCTAAAATATTTGTGGATGACATAATTTTTGGAGGACAAGATCACATCTGTAAATCATTTGCTGATGAAATGAGAAATGAATTTGAATTGTCTATGTTTGGAGAAATTAAGTTCTTTCTATTACAGGTTATTCAACAGAATGATGGAATATTCATCACATAATCCAAGTACATAAAGGAGGTATTGAAAACATTGGGCATGGAAGATGCTAAACCTATTGGAACACCGATGACTACATGATGTAAACTGACCAAAGATGATGAAACTACAGAGGTAAACCAAACATTGTACTAATCCATGATTGGTAAATTGATGTATGTAGTACATAGTAGACCAGATATAACACATGTTGTTGGGATAGTTGCTAGATTTTTTGCAAATCCTAGGGAGTCACACATGGTTGCTACAAAAAGAATCTTGAGATACCTGAAAAATAGAGGATTATGGTTTATGGTATCCAAAGGAAGGCAAGTTTGAACTCAAAGTCTACATCAACACAAACTGGGCTGGAAATATAGATGACAGAAAGAGTACAACCAAAGGAGCATTTTTCTTTGGTGAAAGACTTGTTACATGGACAAGTAAGAAACAACCTCGTATTTCTCAGTCCACTACCAAAGTAGAATATGTTGCTATTGCTACAAACTGTTCAAATATTGCTTACATCAAGCAAGTGTTGGAAGGTATGAATGAGGTAATCACTGACCCGATGATTATATATTGTGACAACACTAGTGCAATTAATATTTCAAAGAATCCAATGATGCACTAAAAAACAAAGCACATACCTATCAAGTATCGCTACTTAAGAGAACAAGTACAAGAGAAGCAAGTTAGGTTGGAGTATGTTACATCAAAGGAACAACTTGCTAATATTTTCACAAAGCCTCTACCAAAGAAAATTTTTGAATATTTGAGGACTAGACTTGGGGTTCCTCCCCTGTCTACCCGTCACGAATGTGATCTAGAGGTTACATCAGCCTTATCTTATCAGAAGATAATTCATGTTGACCCAACATATTTCAAACTTTGGACTCTATCTAAGGTTGTGAAAGGTTTGCAAAACTGGAACAGATTGGCATATCAGTATATAGAGATACACAAAATGAACCGAACAATAGTGAGTTAATTGGCTACTACAGAGCTATATGTTTATATTGTTCTTTGGCATTGTTGTCAAAGGGAGAGAAATTCAATGAAATATTTGATAAAGGGAGAGAGATCACAAGGAAGAAAAGGAGAGAAATCTAAAATGAAAGGGAGAGAACTCTTATGAACCAAGATCATGATACATCTATCTAAGGGAGAGATAAATTGAAGAAGTCAGGGAAAGCATTGCAGACTTGTTGCTGAAAATAGAAGGAGCTGAAAATATCAAATCTACAGAAGAATGTCTGCATATGTTGTGATGTTGTAACATAGTAATTAAACACATTAAATCAAATCTAAATAGAGCTTGCCAAGTTACAACATTTGTTTGTATAGTTGTAGAATACATGTTTGGTATGTGTATGACATATTTGATATTGCTTGTGTTGCCATCAATGCCAAAGGGAGAGATTGATGAACTACAACTGATTTGAATAAACTGAATGACTTGAAGATCAGTGATTAGAGATCACCGAGTTACTGATTAGATATGTAAGATGATTAAATCGGTAATATGTTTTCATTGATGTCAACTAGTTTTGACAGTACTTATCTTGTAAGTTACAAATACCCAAACATCTGTAGAAAGGAGGAAAAGAGAAAAAATGCACAAGATAGTGTGGTCAGTTAAAGAAGCATTCTAGTATACACTGAGTAGTGTAGTGTATACCAAGTGATAGTACTAACTGAGCTTTTTTGCACCGACGCATTTCTTTGTTAACCAAGCATGAAGAAAGGAACCAAATGATCAGTTTAGATGACATAAATTAATGAGCTGGAAAGTGTATGAGTTTGAGGTTGGAGATTTAAAGTTTGTTTTGAAAATCCACGGCCAACAAAATTTGAAGAAGATCTAAAGGATGGAAATAAAATGTGTTACTAACACATCAGCCAAGGAAGGTTTAAGCGGCAAAATCAACGAAGGAGAATAAGTGACAAAATTTGATGGATAAAATTAAAATGGTTTACTTGTCTATTTAAGGGACAGTGATTTCATTGTTTATATATGCCGGAAGAAGGAGACTGCAGACATATCACATTAACAAAGCTTCATGCATGCCTAATCACACTGGTTAAAGGAGAACCGAACTATAGAGATTACCGAGTGTCAGAAAACTATAACTGAGAGACGGTAAGTTACTGAATATTGTTGAATAGAATTGATATATTGATCAGAGGATTTGAATGAGCTTAGTATAGATCTAAATGTCTGCAAAAGAAGTTGTATTGTAATCAGATCACCTACTGTTACAGTTTAACCATTGTAAATAGATAAATCTCTTAACCGAGTGGACTTGAAAGTCTTGTATGTCATTCATAGAATGTACATTGCTATCATGTCAACCTCATAGTGAATGCTAGTTGGATGATAACTGTTAGTGTTAAATTGTCTAATAAGCTCACACCTTACAATGTGTTTTGTAACCTTTAACAAGGTTGGCTCTTCACCGAGCTCACTTCAGAAGAGTGAAAAATATTTTGGGTTGTCGGTCCCAGGTGGTTTTTCCCTTTACAGGGTTTCCACATTAAATCTCTTATGTTATGTGTTGACTATGATGATTGTTGGTTATCATAATTTTACATGTTGCATATTTGATTTGATCGGTAATCACTATAAGTTATTAACCGGTAATCAATAAAAGCACAGACAGTTTACTATTTTATGTTACCGAGCTATAGAAGTTTGATTAAATTATTTTTGGATATACATTTTGTATTTGGGACTGTGGATAACTGATTCACCCCCCTCTTAGTTATTCTAACAGAGACAATGACACCTAACAGAAATCTATCAAGAAATCATCCTGTCGAGCAGATTATTGGAAGCATAGACATAGGAGTTCTGACTCAAAATAAGGTACAAGAAGAGTTGAGTTTAATTTATCAAATTAAACCTAAATCTACTAGTGAAGCCTGTGAAGATGAACATTAGATTAAAGCTATGAAGGAAGAACTAGATCAAATTGAAAATAACAAGACTTGGGAATTGGTCCCTAGGCCTAAAGATAAGAATGTTATAGGAACTAAATGGGTATTCAGAAACAAGATGAATGAACAAGGAGAAGTTGTAAGGAACAAAGCAAGATTGGTATGTAAAGGATACTCGGCAAGAAGAAATTGACTATGAAGAAAATTTTGCACCAGTAGCAAGAATTGAAGCAGTAAGAATGTTTTTGGCTTATGTAGCTTATAAGAAATTCAAAGTGTATCAGATGGATGTAAAGTCAGCATTTTTGAATGAAGAATTGGAAGAAGAGGTCTACATTGAGCAACTTGAAGGTTTTTCTTTAACTAAAGAAGGAGATATGGTATGGTAAACTGAAAAAAGCTTTATATGGATTAAAACAAGCACCTAGAACCTGGTATGCAAGATTGGATAAGTATTTGGTAAAATTAGGATTTACAAAAGGCACAGTTGATTGCAACTTGTATACAAAAGAAATTGAAAATGGTTTGTTGGTTGTAGTTATTTTTTTTGATGATATTATCTTTGGAGGAGAAGATGAAGCTAGTGATAAATATGCAGATGAAATGAAGACTGAATTTGAAATGAGTATGATTGGTGAAATGAAATACTTTTTAGGATTGCAGATAACATAGAATAGTGATGGTATCTTTGTAAGTCAGACAAAGTACTTGAATGATTTACTAAAGAGATTTGGAATGGAGAACTATAAACCAGTTGGAACACCTATGGTAATTGGACACAAGTTATCTAGCACAGATGAGACTCCTGCAGTTGAACATAAGAAGTACAGATCTATGATTGGAGGATTGCAATATTTAACTCATACAAGACTAGATATATCACATGCAGTTGGAATTGTAGCAAGATTTCAAGCTGAACCTAGAGAATCACATTATGTAGCAGTGAAGAGGATACTTAGGTACTTAAGATGTACAATTGAATATGGATTGTGGTATGAAAAATCTGATGATTTTACCCTATGTGCATATACAGATGTAGATTGGGGAGGTAGTGTTGATGACAAAAAGAGCACCAACGGTGGAGCATTTTTTCTTGGAGGAAGATTAGTTTCTTGGCTAAGCAAGAAGCAAAATTGTATTTCACAAAGCACAACAAAAGCAGAGTATATGGTAGCAACAAACAATTGTACTCAGATAATTTGGATGAAACAAATGTTGAAGGATATTGGAATAAAATTTGTTGAGCCTGTTGTTATACATTGTGACAACACCAACACAATTAGTATGTCTAAGAATCATGTACTACATTCTAAAATAAAGCATATAGAAATAAAGTATCATGTAGTGAGAGAGAAAGTTGCAAAGAAAGATGTCAAACTTGAGTACATAAGCACAAAGGAGTAGATTGCAGACATATTTACAAAACCTTTGCCTAAGGATACATTTGAGTATCTGAGAGGTATGCTTGGGGTTATGCCCCAGCCTACTTTTGAGAAGTGATACAGATTGTTGCATCCATTCAGTGGTATATGAGCCTTATCTTTCTTTTGGATTGGATGTTGGTACTTCCTCTATGGGGGAGTATGTGTTTCAGAGCTGAGTCATGAGGACTCTAGTGAATGTATTTTTTGAAAAAGTGTCTTTTGATATTGAAGTGATTGTTGACATAGTGATGAAGCATTTGTCATTGAAGTCAATGGGGGAGAAGTATACATGAAAAAACCATCTATTGGAGAGAATTGATAGGAAAATGAAGCATGATTTGATTGATTGATGAAGAGGACTTATAATAATTTTCAGAGCAGCAATGTTGCAGTGGTTGGTATTCATGGAACTTGGATGTTTTTTTCATCTATGTTGCCACCAATGCCAATGGGGGAGATTATTAGGAATGAATGTTAAATATAACCTATGGGGGAGTATTTGTAGCCATTCTATAGCAGTTGTTGTTGCATTCATGACTATGATTGTCATTGATGTCAACGCAATGATCTACTAAAGATTAGTAGAGAAGCAGACAACGTTTGAGTTAGCGCACGTGGGATATTGAAGATCTAGCTATGCGGAGTTGGGGAATTACTCTATGATGTTTAATATGATAATGGTTAAGAGAAAATACAGAGATTCATCTATTCATCACAGTTATGAGGAAATTAGTGGAAGCAGTGTTCCTGAGTAGCGGTTTGTGGAAATCAGATGATATCTCCTAATCGGGATTGAATCTAATCATGCACAGTTAGAAGCAATTGAAGACATGTTTTTAGTGATGTGGACATGAGCACAAGGTTTGAGGTTGTACGAGTGAAGAATTATCTTAATTGGAAGCCGATAGTTTTGTGTATTTTTTTGTGTAGTGTATGGAAACTTTTATTTTGTAATATGTATGCCGACTCATTTGTAATTACTTGAGTGTGGTATAATGGAATGAATGCTTTCCTTGTTTTAATAAGAAGAATGTGGAATTGAATTGTAAGATTATAAAATTGAATTTCAGAATTGTGCAATACTTGTTGAAAGAGGATATGCGAACTACAGAGATATGGTATTGAGATTTGATGAAGCAATTGGTGCGGTTTGGCACAGTTAGAGGAGAAGTAATATGTTATTGAGATCAGTAATCTTTTGACATTATTCTGTTGAATAATATAGAGATCAGTTGGACAATGTGTTCAGTGATCTTGCCATTAAAGTTGTTTAGGCAGTGGGTCCTTCTGTCTTCCATAACTCCTAACAGCGTTAGAATCTTTTAGCAGGGATTCAAAGTCTCCTAATAGGGACTCATATGTATTGAATGTATTTCATAAAAATCCTAACAAATTCCATCCTCTCACAAGGAACTTTCATATTAGTGCATCTTTTGTGGGCATCATTCCTACTGGGGTTTACTCTTTTATCAAGAGGTTCCCTAGTCAACATATCTTGTGTCATTGTGTTATTTTGTATGTATATCTTTGTATGGTTGCTGGTTACATTTCTTACATGATTAAAATCTATTGAAGTTGATAAAAGTTATATTTATTTGATAACTAATTCACTCCCCCACCTCTCAGTTATCTTGGTGGACTTTACTTTCTAACAAATTAGACTTGTTGTCTTGATCAGTTCCAATGAATAACATACACTCTCTACTTCTTCACATGGATCTTCAAATGATGATTGATATAGCTTTACTGGCCCAATACTTCACACCTTCTGCTCTGCTTCTTTTTTCTCTACTCACTCCTTTTCTTTAGTGATCACAACTGATCAGCTATAAGAAGCCTTCTCCAAAAGATATAATCAAGTCAATCTGTTAGAACCTTCTTGAAATCATATTAGATAAATATTACAACTCTCCAACAACATCTCCAAAGGCTAAACTAAGCACGCAACACAAATGGGACCATGCAACCCAAAATGAGTAGACGCATCGCTTCACACTATCAGCTCCACCAAATTAACTCAAACTTTTCTCTCAAGCTGAAATACATTATGCGCTCTTAACCAAACATCCTTAGCTCATCACCAAACACAAAACCAAACATGCATACCATAATGATAGGCGCAACTACTAAAACAATCTAAACACTATTGGCTCTCAACAAATAAACTCCTGAAACTGTAACTAGCAAATAGAAACATCATAACTCAACTTCAGCTGCACAACTAACTCTGTGTCCATGAACATAGCTTCACAAACATTTCTAAAACACAAATATAAATGCACAAGGCTCCAACATAACCATACTGTGAATCATATACAAAACTCTGCAACACTGTCAGGAACACTGTTGTTACAAACAACTATACAACTATTTGTACTTTGAATCAAACTTAGAATCTATCATATCATGCTAATAACATATCCATACAACATATGCTCAAGGCTCTCTACATATAACTACAACACACACTGCTTACCATATGTTGTCATCAATGACAAACATACAATCAACACTGGCTCACTGGCAAATCTCCAACAAGAATCCCACATAATTACAACCAATTATTAAGATAAAAATTTTGTGCCTCAAAATTATTGACCCCTCATTCAATATTTGATACTAAGTTCTCACAATATTAAATATTTTATCTAATTAATTATTTTTTCTCACACACACATAAAATAACTAGCCCACTATTACATACAACTTTACAAGTGGCCCTAATTAATTACCTAGTGTGGCTAAACACATCCTAGATGTACCAAAACTAAATAATTAGTTAATTTACAGTTCATTATAACATATCATATTATGCAATGGTATACAATGCCCAATTCCAACAATATTTGTCACATTGAGGCAAGTGACAAACACACTCCAAACAAAGGGGTAATTCTCTTAATATTATGGGTACAAGAGATGCATGTGTAACTTATTCCCCTAATTCTTGTAGCAATGTCCTAATATCAACTACTCTCCTACAAAATTTCTCTATTTCTCATGTTTTATTTGAAGGCACTATACCTATCATTGCAAGTGGAGAATTTGATTGTGAATTTTGGCCTCCTATATAGTTTTAGGATGATCCCAATCATCTAGTAATGGATATTATAATATGAGGTTGAAATTCATCTAAAACTCCAAACAAGATGATTACTATGGTATTTTGATTAGCCTTGTCAATCTGCACTAACCTTTGTTGGTCCAACGGTGTTTCTAAAGACCATATCCTAAAGATCCTCAAACACAATTTAGGTTTGTAATTTTTTGTTTCACATGACAAAATTGCCTCCTCTCAAAAGTTGAAGGTCAATCTAAGCATAATTTTAGGTGTAATATTAGTCATTTTCTAAAGTTTTTCATTATAACTCTCCAATGTTTTCAAAACTATTAATATCATTCTTACAACATAAATTATACAATTTTACTTCCCACAAAAATATCAATTACAATAGTATAGTTTTTAAATGTTTAACTATATTAGTTTTTGCAAAACATAAATTATGGAGAGAATTGAAAAAATTGTGTGCCTTACATCCATTCCTCTATCTTCATAATACCTCCATTGTTTGCGAACACTTGTCATGCTTCATTCTACCACTTTCAAACTTCTCAAGTCAATCTCACATTTCATCAACATCTTTACCTTCAAGCTACTTTGTCCTATAGTGAATTGAACACCTAATTTTTAACACATTCCTCTACAATTTTCAGTGTCATGTCTCTTCTTCAATATTCATACAATAGTCTACATTAGCAATAATTTATTTAAACGTCCAACAAGAATGTTCCATAAACATTAGACAAGTATTTGAATGCAAAAAATTGCAATGCCTTTATGGTACACTTGGGAAACAATTTGAATTTCTCTATATTTTCGAGACACCCTTCTAAATATATCCACAATCATCATCATGACTCCTTATGTTATGTAGATATTATCATGTCCAACAACATATTGAAATGGTTGGCATACCTATATTATTTACAAGCCAAAAGCATTTGAGTGAGAGAGAGAGAGGGGTAATATGCTAATATTAAGATGATACAAGGAATTAAGAAAATATAGATATGGTAAGTTTAGGGATTGGGAAAAAATAAAACTAGACTTATAATCATCTACAAATTAAAATTAATAACGTGATCTATAAATATGCCCCCCCAAAAAATTTATATTGATATTATGCTTATTGATGTCTATGAAGGTGGTTGGTTGTATTGATGAATCTTTTAGGAGGGTTGTTAAATACCTTTGTTGTTAAATACCTTGGTTGGTTATTCTAAATCATAACTTGAAATTGAACTATATAGAAAACTATTGGAAACTGCAATTGAAGCAATTATTGTGTTGTCATTGATGTCAAATCTTAACTGATAAGACTATTGCTACTTAGGAAAGTACTATATCTATTTGAGTGTTGCTAAGGGGGTAGGCAAGGTTGGTAACAATAGCAACTAAGGAAAGGTTGAGTTATCTTGATACTACAAAGTGTACTTGACTATGTTGTACAATGATGAGACAATGTATTGTTTATCTTAGTAAGATTGAAGACTAAACTGGTAGGCTTGACCGAGAAAAAATAGAGAAATCATGTTCAAGCTGAGTGATGTTAGTGTCAACCGAGTTAGTGTATGCCAAGCAAAATTCTAGTGTCGACTGAACATTAGTTAATTGCCGAGTAAGACAGTTTAAGCTGAGGAAATATTTTTTAGTAATGACCGAGCTTTCTACATGAAGACCAAGTAGTTGATCACAATATTGTCAATCATCAATATTTTTATATTTGAAGAGAATTCAGATTTGAAGCTGACATTGTTGAATTCTTGGATTATGTAAAACGTGTTGACTTTATTTATTGATTGTTGGTAAGCATGAAAGAAGAAATCACTGAACATGTTGTTATTTTCTATGACAACACAAGTGCTATCAACATTTCTAAGAATCCAGTGATGCATACTAAGACCAAGCACATAGCAATCAAGTATCACTACTTGAGAGAATTGGTACAAGACAAAGAAGTCTGAATGGAATATGTGAATACAAAGAAACAATTAACAAACATATTCACTAAAGCTTTAACTAAAGAAGCACATGAGTATTTGAGAAGTCAATTAGGGGTCCTTCCCCTAACTGAGGTTGCCTAGTTAAGGTAGGAGCACTGCATCAAATATGCTACAACAGAATATCTGACAGATTGATGCAAAAGATTGTCACACTTTAGGACTGGCCTATAGTTGTGAAGAAGAGCAAAGACAAGGAATCAATCATAAGTAAGATGATAGAGGGAGAAACACTGAGCTGCATAGATAATATCTACATCTGATGGATGTATGTTTTAGTTGCTACTTTGGCATTTTTGTCAAAGAGGGAGATGAACTGAGATGATATAATAACACATGACATTGAAAGGAAAAGTAAGGAGACGGTGAACTGAAATGAAGGATCGGATAGAAGGAGATATGGATATTTTTGACGGTCACAGAAGTGAGGGTTATAGATTCTGAATCAGAATGAAGCTAAGGATATTAATTTTTTTTTTTTTTTTGATGGATAGATAAGTTTTGGATTGGTTGGTAATCCATGTGTTATTCAAGTGATATCATATGGTGTTGCCATCAATGCCAAAGAGGGAGATGGTTGGAAACTGCAATTGAAGCAATTGTTGTGTTGTCATTGATGTCAAATCTTAACTGATAGGACTGTTGCTACTTAGGAAAGTACTATATCTATTTTAGTGTTGCTAAGGGGATAGGCAAGGTTGGTAACAATAGCAACTAAGGAAAGGTTGAGTTATCTTGATACTACAAAGTGTACTTGACTATGTTGTACAATGAGGAGACAATGTATTGTTTATCTTAGTAAGATTGAAGACTAAATTGGTAGGCTTGACCAAGCAAAAATAGAGAAATCATGTTCAAGCCGAGTGATGTTAGTGTTGACCGAGTCAGTGTATGCCGAGAAAAATTCTAGTGTCAATTGAACATCAGTTAATTGTCGAGTAAGACAATTTAAGCCGAAAAAACATTTTTTAGTAATGACCGAGCTTTCTACATGAAGACCGAGTAGTTGATCACAGTATTGTCGAGCATCAGTATTTTTATATTTGAAGAGAATTCAGATTTGGAGCCAACATTGTTGAATTCTTGGATTATGTAAAATGTGTTGACTTTATTTATTGATTGTTTTAAAGCATTAAATGCACTGAAAAATGTTTTATTGTAAATCTTTAAGAGATTTGAGATGTTTCTAGAAAAGGAGCCGAAGAACATAAAGCGGGTAGATTCAATGAATCTGACCTAACCCTAAGATCTACAAAGGAGATTAAGCAGCAAAAGATGAGTTAACCTAATTGAGGAAGCATTAAGGGAACCTAAGCATTAGGTGTGTGTGTGTGTGCATGGGTGAACAGAGGATGCTGGAAGATCAGTAGATGTTATTGACTGTATAAGTAGAAAAGGCTGAAAGAGAAGTGTGGTGATTGCTTGAAGAAAAGTTCCGAGCAGATCAGAGATGGAGATGGAAAAGTTTCAAAATCAGTAAACCAGCATTTGTGTACAGAATTGGACCTGATATTTGCAAAGTGAGTTATATGTTTTTCAGATCAATACTGCTGCTACTTTCTAACCATTGTAACAGTCAAAATCCTTTTAATAGAGGTTGACCTAACAGTCATATGTTTAAATCCTTTGAACAAGGTTGCATTCTAATGGAATGTATGTAAGTCCTATAACAAGGCTCACTTTTAACAGGGTGATTGAAATCCTTTAACCGGGTCACACCTAACAGTGTGTATTGTAACCTTTGACAGGGTTGGCTTTTAACCAAGCTCACTTCAGAAGAGTGAAAATAATAGTAGCATGTTACAAAGTGGTTTTTCCAAGATTGGGTTTCCACTATAAATCCTAGTGTTAATGCTTGTGTGAATGTTTTGGTTTAGACATTTCTGCGTTTTACAAGTTAGATGCAGCTGGGTAGTGGACTGCAATGTTATATGTTTCTATTATTGAATCAGTGATGACCGAGTTGATTTTGGTTGTTAGATCTGATTTAAGGAAAAAATTTTGAAGTTGGTTTTATACATCTAGACCTGAGAACAACTGATTCACCCCCCCTCCCCCCCACTCCTCTATTGTTAAATACCTTGGTCGTGAGGGTATTATGCCTTGATCAATCATAACTTGAAATTGAACTATATAGAGAACATCATTGTTTAGCCTTACAAATGCTCCCAAAATGTTTGTATAACATTAGCTTCCTTTTAGAGAACAGAAAATAGCTTCCTTTGAGAGCACAAACAATAATTTGTTTAGAGAGAATTGTATATCTTTATAATTAAATGATTAGAACGAATGCATAGAATTCATTTAAGTATAAGAACATAACATCATATCACCAAAATATATATGCTTATTTAGCTCTAGGCAAGAAGCATAAGGGTGAGTAGTTGATCAATTTTGAATTAAATTTTTTAATTACGACAAGATGACAGTGTGATCTTAAGGACAACCCTACGACTATGAACTAGTCCAAAAACAATAAAAGGGATCAAGATTACAATGGATAACATGTCTATATGAATGGGTGTGAGCATGAGAGTAATAAATATTCAAATTGAACATATACATATGGGTGTGAAAATAAGAAAGGGGATAAGTGGTAAGTGCATAGAAATATGTGTGATATAATAAAGTTGTGTCAATGGTGAAAAACTTATGCTTCTTTGACAAGTCAAGACCTTACTTTATATTATCTTAAAATACCTAAACAACAATATAAAATAAAAACTCTAACTTAAATAAATATAAAACAAAATAAAAGAGATGCAATATAAAATATATACACCCATAACACACCTATACAAAGAATAACTAGCCTAACTTGGTAGTGACGATGAGTTATGGAATATCAAATGTTTTGTCAGATTATAAATTCAATTTTACCAAGTCAAAGGCAAAAGTTTCTTGGAAGTGTCTTCACAACTTGCTTATTTAAAAAAGTATTTAAGCATTTATCGCTGAAGTACTTTTCTCCATTCCCGTGCCCACACATTTCCCTCGTGTTTTAGTGCTCTCAATTATATCTGGTTTGTATTAAAATATGTGACATTATTTGCACGCTTACTTTGACCAGCCCATTGAATTTTCATCACTTTTTTTCATGATTAGTTTAGTGGAGTGGTGGTGTTGCCGTGTTCATTATGTCTAAGGGTATGTTTGTGTGTAAGAATGGTTGTCATTTTACCCTTGTTATTTCTTTAAAAAAATGGTATATATAAGCATGGCATTTTTCTATTTTGTAATTTTTTAAAAATTTAAATTCTCCACAATAAATCTTAGATTTTTAAATCTTGTAATATCTATTACTCTACATTTCCTTCTATTTGATATCATTTAGTTACAAAATGCAATTAATTAACTCTTCGCCACTTAAAATTTTATTGATAATTAATTGTAAAGCATAACTTTTTCTAATTAAAAAAAGGGTGAAATCATAATAGTATGGTTTGCATGTCAATCTATGTTCAAGATAGTTTGAAAGATTGTTTAAACTTGTTTTCTAAGTATAAATTATTTTATTTGTGGCTTCAAAGCTTGTTAAAGTTTTATTTATGTATGTAGATTTATATAGTTTGTGACTTTTTGTATGTTTATAGATTGTTCTATTTATTGTTCATGGCTTCTTGTTGAGATGTGATTCCTTGTATATGAAGTGGGTCGTTGGTAATATTGCGTTGACACTTGTTATACCTCTTGACATTCCTCAAACTATTCTCTATTGTAAGTGTGTATATTTGCATTGATTCAATACCAAAAAAAAAGTATAATTACAATACATTAGAAGCCAAAAAAAGGTATGCCTAATATATGCATTTTCCCAATTAAAAAGAAAGTATGATTATGACACATAGTTTTAAATAATGTGATTTAATTTTTATTTTTTTAAAACTAGATGTGTCTTGATTTAAAGTAAACAAGTTTTGATCTCTATAATTTATGAATCTCCATATTTATGATCTAAAATGACTAATATGTAGCATTTAGGAATGATTTTAGAGATAATTCTAGGTAGGATGATTCTCCCATTGTCAAAATCATAAGATAGTAATTTTATGTTTTTTCTTTCAATATCGATTAAATTCATGCAAAGTATGACCTAGATAATAAGGAAAATAGGTGATGTAGTATTGATACTCTAATGATAATGATATTGTTAGGATATTCAAAACTTTGGGTTTATGCAATGATACTCATTCAACCAATAATATTAATAGTGCAATGTATACATATTTGTAGAAATAATTATAAAAGAATAATCGATATTGTTAAAAAAATGCACAAGGAAAATCTTAACATACAAAACTCCAAAAAAAATGATTTAACAGTGTGAAAACTTACTCCAAGTGTATACAGTTATAAATGCAAAAAAATATTTCTTCTATAATCTTTTTCCATATTCTTCCCACAAATTTCTCACAAAAACTTCTTATATTTATACCAATTTGTAAATATTGACTAATGTGAGGTCGATTTGGGATCACATGTGGTCAAAGAATGGAATTGAAATGTGAGATCAATTTGGGATCACAAAACAACCCAGATGTGTGTTCGACGGATGGGAACACATCAGGACAAAGATAAACATAAGCTAACAAAAATAAGCTGAAAGACAAGACCAACACACCTGTAAAATAGGAGATCGTCAAGTCTCAAATAAGAGATAAGAATCTCAAGCAAGGTTTGATTGATAAAGCTGAATCAAAGTTGAAGTTTGATAGGTACTGCCCCCTCGAAATTGAAATTGAAATTAGGTAGAGGAGAAACAGTAAATTGATAAATCTGATCAAATCACTAGAAATCATAATCGGAGGTGAAAGATGATAGGATAACCATCAAGCAAGAAAGACATGCCCCAGTTTGACTAGGTTTGACTGAGAAAGATATAGGATAAAAATTAAGTCAAAACCTCAGAGAGATGAAGCAAATGAAAATGAATGAAAGACTAGAAGGTTGAGAGAGATGGGGATGAAGAAATGAAGATGCCCCAGCGAAGATCGAAGGATCAGACCTCAAATGGTCAGCCAACTGCACAGAAGAGGGTGAAATTTTGAATTGTGATTTTGACTATCAAGATGAGCTTAGATTTTGATTTCGATCCTGAAAATGGATCCAGAACATCAAAATTAGCCAGGGGTACAATTTTCATGAAATTCTGAGATGTTTTGAAAATTGGTCAAAAAGTCAAAATGCTATAAAAGGGGTAAAAAGGTCATTTTCAAAATCATTTGTCTTATTGTGATTTGAGAATTTTAGAGCTCAGAGAGAGAAAATGGCCGAGCAAGTAGTGATTCTGGTACACAGATATTGATTCAAGCGCACCCAATTGCATAACCGACCTCCTCAGTATGGTGCCCCGGTAAGTTTTCAGAAAAACTCACCCTTTGAGTCATTTATGAGCATTTATTGCATTTTAAAACACGTTTTAAATTATTTTTAAAAAATTCAAATTTCATTCATGTGAAGGTTCGTACGATACTAATAAAGTATCACACACCTTTAACACTATTTATCATGCGATAGTTCACAGGTCCACATAGTATCGCATAGGTGTTTAATCTAGTATCGCACGATACCAAATGAAACATCACGCGATCCTAAGTGAACTATCGCAGACCAAAATAGCATCGCACTGCTATTAAAGAAAGTATCGTATGATACTTCATCAAAAAATAGTATCGCAGAAGTATAAGAAAGATGACATGTTTTAAATTTTGAGCAATATGACATGGGTCTAGAAAATTTTTTTGCATTTAAGATTTTAATACTGATTTTAGACATCCATCATGATATGTTCTGACATCTGGTTTGGGTTATGGCTTGCAAGAGACCTTTCCAGTGCTCCTCATTAGAGCATTGAGAGTGACCGAGCTACGGTGCGTTAGAGATCTCGATACTCTTGGATGAGATGACCTGATTGCTATGGGATTCGGGTTCTTGTTGGATATGCCCCACATTCAGGTAGATCATGGGCTACTGACAGCGTTGGATGAGAGGTGGCATAGTGAGCATAACACCTTTCATCTACCTACTGGAGAGGTGACTATCACCTTAGAGGATGTCTATCGGATCCTCTGAGTATCCAGCCATGGTGATCCAGTGAGTATAATCATGTTATTAAATGTTCATAAATGCAAAGTTTCCATATGATAGAAACTAACATGATTTTATGTTGGCACATGTATACTATGATCAGGATCCGACCGAGGGGCCATAGGCCATCCAAGACATGTTCTAGGATGTCACAATTATTGATAGACACCTCAGTTGGGACCGGCTGATGGAGGAGTTTGGCCGAGATTTTTTGGTTCCATGCATAGTGTGCTCTATAGTAGCACAAGTGCTGATCACAGACAGGAGCCAAAGAGGGTTTCCATTAGGCTGGGGTAGATTGGTTGCTGACTTGATAGTACACCCTTGACAGATGGCATGGGGACCAGCCATTCTAGCAGACATGTACCATGAGCTCCATGAGATTGTTTATAGGGAGAGCAGGACATGGGCATGCGGCATGATCTTAGCACATGTATGGGCATGGGAGCATATCATCGTTGTGCACCCACATGTGTAGCCTAGGGAGAGGAGACGCCCCTATATCTATAGGTACACAAGATTCATCTCGCAGCCCCATAGCGGAGATGTGACATACTACTGGAGACTACTGGACGAGCTCACATCATTTCAGTGGAGGCCATACAGGGCATGTGAGCTATGGAGTGATCAAGAGCGGGAGCTGGGATACATGCTATGTAGTCGGCCACTAGTAGGGCGGCACTCTGAGATAGTTGAGTGCTTCCTCATCTCCCGGGTATGGAGGTAGTTTGGTCAACAACAGAGGGTACCCATAGAGATGACCACATATGCATGGGTCAGGGATGAGGAGGGACAGGGATGCTTGCCGATGCTGGAATACTAGTAGGCAGTATAGGACATTGCAGGTATATGTAGGGAGCCATGGGACTATCTCACGGATATGGCAGATGCACGTGCAGATGCAACCTATAGGGCAGAGCGGCGAAGATATCCCTTTCCACGATTCACAGTTCCTGATGCACAACCGGTAGCACAAGATGGTGATGGGGATGATGGAGATGGGGGAGACAGGGGAGATGGAGGGAGGTTAAGGGAGACAGGACAAGTATCTCAATCTAGTGGCCAAAAATGGTCATGGAGATAGGGTTTGAGGGAGATGATGCAGCGAGATTAGTTCACCGATGGGTGGATGCTAGGTAGGATCAGCCTGCAGGGGGAGGAGGGGAGGATCTTAGAGCTAGGATCTAGGTTTTGGAGACTAAGATGCAGCAGCTTAGGATTACTATCGTCATGCGAGATCAGCAACTGACTGGTCTGCAAGCTGAGATAGAGCGACGAGAGAGGGCAGCATAGGCTGATGTTGTAGAGATCTAGAGAGAGGTAGCACAAACTTCATATTATCATGGTCTCTACATACAAGCTGTACCTACAGCATAGCGAGTGCCCCTCTACTCTGAGAGGGCTAGGAGATCTAATATGGTACCAGACAAGGCAGTGGCACCACCTCCACCACCACCACGTGATGGGGAGAGTCAGACTTAGGTCTAGGGTGTAGATGTATAGAGACATATCCTAGGACATCATCTAGATTTTGGATCCCACATTGTATTTTGTATCATGACATTTATATATATCAGATTTACTGGATTTGTGATATATCTTGTGTATCTGTCCCACTTGTGATGGATGTTTCAGATTTATATTGTCTTGTCGTATTGCTCAAATCTATGCTCATATATGCTCATGTATAATCTCTCTCATAGATGTATGTTTAGTTCTCATGTTTATGATATAGACTCATGTTTCTGAAAATGATCTTTTTAGGATATAGATATGATGATAAGATTAACCCCTTGTGATGACAGAAAAAGGATGTGATGAAAAAGACAAGGAGCGAAAGTCATGATCAAGAAAAAGCGGAAGGTGAGCGTAGTTGATCAACAAGTCCACGAAAGATGAAAGGAGAGCTCTCTCCATATGCAAGATGCAAAACTAATCTAACATGAACCTAAAAATGCAATCTACTATGAAAAGTGGTTTACTTGCAAGGTCACAAACCTTATTAGACTCTAATATTCTGTAAGGAAACTCAGGTGCGGAAACAGCTTCCTAATCTCTATAGGAGAGTATTGTGCAAATTCTTATAAATCCTTACAATTTCAGATTCGTTAACTACTTTAACAAAGATATTGCAACCACATACCATGCATACAAAAAAAATAGAGAATGACACAATGATATACCCTAGGGAAAACCTTTCGGTAAAAAACCGCAGCACTCCAAAACCTGCACAATGTATTATCTTCAACACAAAGATTACAATACACTTGCAATGCAAGTTCTTTCAGGAAATGAGAGACAAAGCCAACAAGACTTAAATTTCTATTATATCTCTCCCATAGGAGCAACATCATATATATAGACTCCTCTAGACCCAAAAATAGGCACAACCACCAAGACCCATGCACAAAGCCACATGTACATAGTTGTTACATGCAATCCCAAGAATAGGCGTCCATCCCTAGAATAGACTATGACAGCTTGTCATAGAATCTGCCAAAAATAACGGTCACAAGACAAGTGTAAGAGAATCTATCATACCAACCTATTTTTGGTATATTCTCTTACACACACCAACCACTTCTTCTTGGGCACCCAAATAGGCCCAAGTCATAAGATGCTCCTACACCTGTCATAACACATTCCTTAAATAGTTCTTACACGTCATAGGAATCCGTCATGACCGTTTCAGTCACGATCTCCTTACGCACAAGATGCCGACACATCAAGTGAAGTGACACATCAACATGCCAACTAGACATGTACACTCACACTTAATTACATTATTTGCAAAAAATACATTTACAAAACAAATAATAAGAATAGGAATTATCCAAGGTTGAGACACCTTATTCCTAACATTTTGAACTTCTCAATGCCCACTGGTTTTGTTAATGCATCTGCAACATTCTTCACAGTATCTACCTTCTCCAAATTTACCTTTCCATCTTCCACCATATCTCTCACAAAGTAACACATCAATGTGCTTCGTTCTGGCATGGAAAGTTGGATTCTTTGCAAGGCAAATAGTGCTCTAACTATCACACCAAATAGTAATTTGTTCTACATCAACACCAACATCAGAACACAATCTTCTAAGCCAAATGGCTTCTTTACAAGCATGAGTAGCAGCCATGTACTCAGCTTCTATAGTGGACAAAGCAACCACAGGTTGTCGCTTACTCATCCAACTGATGGCACCACCAAACATAGTGAACACATAAGCACTGGTGGATCTCTTGCTGTCAATATCACCTGCCCAATCTAAATCCACAAACCCATGAATACAAACTAAATGCGGAGATCCAGAAGTGTTACCATGATAACATATGGAGTAATCTGATGTACCCCTCAAATATCTGAATACTCGCTTAACTGCATCCCAATGTACCTATCCAGGGTTAGCCATAAATTGACTCAGGAATCCCACTACTTGGGCAATGTCTGGTCTAGTACAGACCATAGCATACATAAGACTGCCAACTAAACTAGCATAAGGTACTCTACTCATGTCCTCCACCTCACTAGGAGATTTTGGACAATCATTTATAGATAACTTTGTTCCCATAGAAATAGGAACACATAGTGGTCTACAATCTACCATGCTGAACTTGTCCAACACAGACTTCACATACTTACTCTGACTCAACCAAAGTTTTCTGTTAGACCTATCTCTACTGATTTCCATACCCAAGATGTACCTAGCTGCCCCAAGATCTTTCATCTCAAACTATGCTGACAATTGAGATTTAAAATCAGAAATCATACCCTTACCCTTCCCAAATAGCAACATATCATCAACATATAATGCAACAATAAGAAGGCGATCATTTTCAACTCTAAAATAAACACAATGATCTGATTTTGATCTTACAAATCCAATTGACAACACAAAGGCATCAAACTTAAGGTACCACATCCTAGGAGATTGCTTCAAACCATATAGAGATTTCCTTAATCTGCAAACTAAGGATTCTTTACCTTTAACAATGTAGTGCTCAGGTTGTGACATATAAATCTCTTCCTCCAAATCACCATGAAGGAAAGTTGTCTTCACATCCATCTGTTCTATCTCTAAATCATATGATGCAGCAAGAGATAACAGAAATCTAATGGATGTCAACTTTGCAACAGGAGAGAATATTTCACCATAATCTATTCCCTCTACCTGTGAATACCCCTTTGCAACCAATCTAGCTTTATACCTTTCAACACAGCCATCTGCACATAATTTCTTCTTGAACACCCATTTACAGCCAACAAATTTTCTCCCTTTAGGAAAAGGTACAAGGTCCCAAGTTTTGTTTTTCTCCAATGAAGCCATCTCATCATCCATAGCCTCAATCTAGGAACCTGCATCTTCCATGCCCAAAGCCTCTTTCATAGATCTAGGCTCATCAGTGTTAGTAATCAAAGCAAAGGCACAACTGGAATCTAACATAGAATAACCAAACCTTTCTGGTTGCTTTCTTTCTCTCATGGATCTCCTCAAGGGCTGTGATTGAGGTTGTTCTTCCTCTTCTTCTGAACTATCAGAGCTGCTAGAGCTCTCCTCATCATTAGGCCCAACATGGTCTCTCTGTTCAGTCTTCTCAGGGGTAGGAGGCAACTGAACAACATCTTTTTCCTTTTCTTTTTCATCTGGTTGTAGCACAATAGGAGGAGATGCTAGCTCTCTAAAAATAACATTTCTACTATACAACACCTTACTAGTCACGAGATCCCAAAGCTTGTATCCTTTCACACCAGCACTGTATCCGATGAAAATACATTTAACAGCTTTGTTTTCCAACTTAGATCTTTTCTCCTTTGGAACATGTGCATAAGCTTCACAACCAAAAACACGAAGATGTCTAATTGAAGGCTTCTTACTAGACCACACCTCCATCAGTGTCTTACCAACAAGGGCTGATGTAGGAGATCTGTTAACAAGATAGCAGGCAGTGGCCACAGCTTTGGCCCAAAACCTTTGTTCTAAACCAGCTCCACTAAGCATACTCCTAGCCTTCTCCATCAGTGTCCTATTCATTCTCTCTGCAACTCCATTTTGTTGTGGGGTATAAGGAGTTGTCTTATGCCTCTCGATACCTTGTTCTTTATAGAACTATTCAAACTCTGCTGAGCAAAACTCACCACCATTGTCAGTTCTCACACACTTAATCTTCTTACTAGTCTGATTCTCTACAAGAGCTTTAAATTCCTTGAACTGACTAAAGACTTGTGTCTTACTTTTAAGGAAATAAATCCATGTCCTTCTACTGTAATCATCTATGAAAGATACAAAAAATATAGACTTGGAGATTGAAGGAACTTTTACAGGACCAAATACATCAGAATGAATAAGATCCAAAACATCAGAAGATTTGTGAGAACTAGAGTAAAATTGAACACGATTTTGTTTACCATAGACATAGTGTTCATAGAATTCAAACTTGAGATTGGAATCATTTAACCCCTCAACGAGATTTTTATTTTTCAGGGTTCTAAGACCCTTTTCACTAATGTGGCCAAATCTCATATGCCACAACATTGTCTTTTCTGCAGGAAGCTTACCTTCCAAAGTGTTTGCACTACCATCAGAACCAATAGCCACAGACTTCTTCACTGCTTGTTCAGATGGTGAGGATGAAGAACTATTACATAGAGGAATACATGCATCTAGCTGAAATAAGGTACCTCTCCTAGTACCCCTTGCAAGCACTATCGATCCTCTCATCATCTTGCATCCTTCTTTCGAAAAAACAACTTGCACACCTACATCATTTAGCATACTTATAGATAATAGGTTTCGTGCCAAACCCAGAATGTGCATAACTCCGTTGATTCCCTTTACTCGTCCATCAGGAAATTTGATAGTGACCCTTCCACGTCCAACTATCTTTAGGTGATAATCATCACCCAAGTACACCTTTCCACCATCGAACTCTTCATATTTTGAGAACCAGTTTCGATGAGAGGTCATGTGAAAAGATGCACCCGAGTCAACCAACCACACATCATCAGATGCATGGGATGCCAAAGCTGTGATGAATGCATCACCATCTTCTTGAGATCTTTCTGAAGCTGAATCTAAACCTTTCTTCTTCTTCTTCGGCTCTTTGCAGTCTTTACGGAAGTGCCCAGATTTATCACAGTTCCAACATTTTTCCTTGGACTTTCCAGGAGTCTTAGAACTCCCATGGGATTTGGATCTACCCTTCTTTGACTTATTGTCATTTTTCTTTCCTCTTTCAGTGGATCTCCCACGAACAGCAAGGGCTTCTTTTTCTGAAACGGAAGCCTGTCTCTGCATCTCCTCTGATATCAGTGAAGACACCACATCATCCATTTTGAAGGTGACTAAAGTGCTTCCAAGAGCCATCACAAGATGGTCCCATGAATCTGGTAAAGAACACAAAAGTGTGTAGCAACGATCCTCCTCCTCTAACTTGACACCAGCTGATGTCAACTATGCAGCCTGCAAATTAAATGTATTTAAATGATCCGTTAAGGATCCACCTTCCTCCATTCACAGAGAGTACAAATTCTTCCTCAGGGACAACTTGTTCACCAGAGATTTGGCATGATACATGGCCACAAGTCTTTCCCACAAACTATTTGCAGTTTTCTCATCTAGAACATTCAGAAGAACTGCATCGGTTAAACAGAGTCTTATGAGACCCTTAGCTTTACAGTCTTTGATATCCCAATCTACTTGAGCTATAGTTGCTGGTCTTGTAGCACTTGAAGTCACTTCCCATAGGTCACAATCTTCCAACATGTCTTCCATCTGGAGTTTCCACAACTCAAAATTAGTGCCATTAAATTTCTCCACCTCCATTCTTCCATATGATGAACTTGCCATCTCAATTTGCAAATAAGATTCAGAATGCTCTGCAAAAAACTCCCACTCAAACTTGAGATTAGCTCAAAAAAACCTACCTAACAACTAGGATCAAAAGTTGATCAGGCTCTGATACCACTTGTAAGGAAACTCAGGTGCGGAAACAGCTTCCTAGGCTAATCTCTATAGGAGAGTATTATGCAAACTTATAAATCCTTACAATTTCAGATTTGTTAACTACTTTAACAAAGATATTGTAACCAAATACCATGCATACAAAAAAAATAGAGAATGACACAATGATATACCCTGGGGAAAACCTTTCGGTAAAAAACCCTAGCACTCCAAAACCTGCATAATGTATTATCTTCAACACAAAGATTACAATACACTTGCAATGCAAGTTCTTTCAGGAAATGAGAGACAAAGCCAACAAGACTTAAATTTCTGTTATATCTCTCCCATAGGAGCAACATCATATATATAGACTCCTATGGACCCAAAAATAGGCACAACCACCAAGACCTATGCACAAAGCCACATGTACACAGTTGTTACATGCAATCCCAAGAATAGGCATCCATCCCTAGAATAGACTATGATAGCTTGTCATAGAATCTGCCAAAAATAACGGTCACAAGAGAAGTGTAAGAGAATATGTCATACCAACCTATTTTTGGCATATTCTCTTACACACACCAACCACTTCTTCTTGGGTGCCCAAATAGGCCCAAGTCATAAGATGCTCTTACACCTGTCATAGCACATTCCTTAAATAGTTCTTACGCATCATAGGAATCCATCATGACCGTTTCAGTCATGATCTCCTCACACACAAGATGCCGACACATCAAGTGGAGTGACACATCAACATGCCAACTAGACATGTACACTCACACTTAATTACATTATTTTCAAAAAATACATTTACAAAACAAATAATAAGAATAGGAATTATCCAAGGTTGAGACACCTTATTCCTAACATATTCATCATCAAGCATTATTGGTAGTGTCATAAGATCATACAATACACACTAGTATGACTATGTGAATCTGAATATGATCTATATCAAATAAAATGTGGGAATCCCACCTAGTCACCAAAGACATGTAGGTCAAGACGACTAGTGCAGTGAGGTTCCCTAAGTTTAATATGGCAAGATTATACTCGCATCGAGACACAAGGAAAGTCAAGATGACTATAAGTATGCACTTGCAAAAAATAGTCAAGGATAATACCTTGTAGACCCTAATGTCAAGTGGAACAAGCATAAATGCTAATGATAGTTAGGATCAACAAAATATACCCAAAAGCAAAAAAAGCAATAAAACATGTCCTCATGCCCCCAGTCTTCTAGCTCAGCTTCATTGAAAACTATTAGGGAGAGAACACTCATCAAAGAAATCTTCATAGATAGCACACAAAGAAATAAAGTCAAACAAGTCTTAGCGAGTCAAGTGTTTAAGTGCGTGCATGTAGGTCATGGAGTCAAACTTTGAGTATCACATCTGCCAGTGAGAAATATCATATCATGCTAGACTGTGGGTAAGTCATCTGATAAGTGTTGAGAAACACTTGACGCTAGGGTAATGTTGTAAAACACAGTTGGGGTGGTGTTGAAAAACATCGTTTGCAAGGATGTCCTAAAGACCAACGCATCCTAGAGACCAAAGCTAACATAGTTATGCCCCCTAGAAAAAGACAAAGACCAATTCCAAACCAAGGCAACAAGGTCAAGGCATGATGGAAAAAGGTTAAGTGTCGAGGATGCATGCTAAGAAACAAGGGTGCAAAGGCCTCAAGTAGCGCCTGTTTCCATGTTTTCACCACTTGGAGTTTTTTTTTATTTTTCCAATTTTTTTATTTTTGCTACCAAGGCGCCTATTTCCAGGTTTTCACCAAGGCACTTTTCTATTTTTTTGAATTTTTTGAATTTTTTATTTTTTTGTATTTTTTCAGGACTTTATATGCTTTTTAGTATTTTTTCAACATCATAAATGAATTTTTTTGGAATTTTTTCAGGATCACTAAATATGTACAAAGGATGCTCCCAGACAGAATAGGCATCATGGATAGAACTTCTTCAGGTGCAAAACATTAATAGGCTTAGGGAACCGCTCTCCCTCTTCAGTAGACAACAAATAAGCACCTGTCCCAAAAGCAACAGTAATAATATATGGTCCAAGCCAACTAGGTTTGAATTTGCCCTTTTTCTCTCTATGTTGTTGGTTCTTAGGGTTTTCTCGTAGGACAAGATCTCCCACTTGAAATTCTCTAGGGCGAACCTTCTTGTTGAATGCTTTGGACATACGATTTTGGTAAACCCTCATGTGATCAAATGATGCTTTACACTTTTCATCTAGAAGTTCTAATTCTTGGAGCCTCATGGCGCGGTAGTCTTCATCAGTAACTAGACTTTTGAGGGAAACTCTGAGTGAAGGAATCTCCACCTCTAAAGGTAACACTGCTTCAGCACCATAGGTAAGGGAAAAAGGAGTAGCCCCAGTTGGAGTACGAATACTCATTTTATAAGCCCATAAGGTTGGATTTATCTGTAGATGCCAATCTCTACCATTCTTGTGAATTGTTCTATGGAGAATTTTGAGAATGGTTTTATTTGAAGCCTCTGCTTGTCCATTTCCTTGCGAGAAGTAAATGGAGGACCAATGTTGTTTTATCTTGAACTTCTTGCAGAGGTGTTTAAGGTCCTCATTTTTAAACTAACCTCCATTTTCAATGATTATTTTAGAGGGCACCCCATATCGACAGATTATATGGTTTAAAATGAACAGAGAGACTGTCTTACCTGAGGCAACAGAAAGTAGGACAACCTCTACCCATTTAGTAAAGTAGTCAGTAGCAGTGATGATAAACTTGTGTCCACCTGATGAGTTGGGATGAATCTTCCCAACAAGATCAAAGGCCCAGCGCTGAAATGGCCAATGAGAAATAGAAGGAATAAGCTCCTTGCCTGGAGCATGTATTAGGTTACCATGTTTCTGAAACTTTTCACATGATTTAGCAAAAACTACTACATCTGTCTGCATGGTAGGCCAGTAGTACCCACCCCTAAGCAACCTTCAAGCCATGGAAAGACCATTAGAATGTCCTCCACAAATTCCCTCGTGATTGTTAGCTAACACTTGGTCAGACTCATCCTTTTCCAAGCACCTAAGAAGTGTCCCATCTAAACCCCTCATATACAAATCACCAGAGATAAGGGTATGGCGAGAGGCATTTTAGGTTAGGTTTCTTCATTCAGAAGGGTTGAAGGTTTCAGGGATAATGCCATCATGAAGATATGAGTAAATGGTACCATAGCGGGATGACTCATGGCCAACAAGGGTACAAACAACTTGGCTTTCTTGGGAGTCATAGATAGGATAGCGTAGTTCTTCCACCAGGAATTCAAATATAGACTCATGTTGTTCTAGCTGAAGAAGTGAAGCTAATGTAGCCATAACATTAGCTACTTTATTCTCTACTCTAGGGATTTGTTGAAATGTGACAAAGGTGAAATATCGTCTCAATGAATCGACCATTTTCTTGTAGGGTACCAATTTTTCATCCTTTGTTTGGTATTCTTCATTAACTTGGTTGACTATTAATTGTGAATCCCCATAAATATGAAGCTCTGTGATTCTCCATTCTATTGCCATTTTTAGTCCATTTGTCAAGGCCTCATATTCAACAATGTTATTTGTACATGGGAATAATAGTTTGTAGGACTTAGGAATTGTGTACCCATGAGGAGAAAAAAATAACACTCTAGCTCCTGAACCATTTTGCATGAAAGAGCCATCAAAGAACATCTTCCATGTTCTTGCAGTCATGTACATTAGGCACTCATTTGGAAATTCAACTTGAATAGGCATGCTATCTTGGATTGGAAAATCAGCCAATTGGTCTGCAATGGCTTGTCCTTTTATAGCCTTACGCTCAACATACTCTATGTCAAATTCTGATAAGATCATCATCCACTTAGCAAGTCTACCTGTGAGAGCAGCCTTACTAAGCAAATATTTGAGAGGATCAATCTTTGCTATGAGGTGTATTGTATGTGCAAGCGTGTAATGTCGCAACTTTTGGGAAGCAAACACCATTGCAAGGCAAGATTTTTCAATACTAGTGTAGTTGACCTCATATGACATGAGAGTACAACTGATGTAGTATATAGCTCTTTCTTTTCCAGTGTCATCAAGTTGAGCTAATAATGCCCCCAAGGAAGATTTTGTTGCTGAAACATATTGATGCAGGAGCATCCTGGGTGTAAGACCAATCTTGCATCACCCAAAAATATTTTTGGTTTTGTTTTCAATAAGGGTTATCTTGTACAGAGCTGCTATTTATGGAAACTTGCTATTTTTAGTAAATTGGTCATCTGATCTTGGAATGTTCTGATTTCTTCCCTGGAGGTTCATTTTGGTCATATCAGCCTGCCAGTAAATTTTCATAGCCATATCAAGTCTGGTTTTGAAGATATTGAAAATTTTTGGTTTTGGAAACAAGGTACAGAAACTTTGAACTTAGTTTTGAAGGCTTTAGAGGCCCCGAATGAGGTCAAATTTTTAGCTGAATGAAGCTTGCTTGATTTAGGCATTGTAGAGCTCCTTGCGCCCTTTCTGAAATGGGGTTATAATAGTCAATTGGGTCAACGGGTGATGACTTGTGGTCTCCGAAAGTTGGGTCACCTGAAATGGTGAAAAATGATTTTCCTTCAAAATTTCTGTCTGGGTTTCAAAATTTATTTTGAGCCGACTTTAATGTAATAAAATGAAAAATAAAATAATTCTAAGTTTGTTTGGCCTTGTTGGCTAAAATCCTAGAACCTTCCCAGGTGGTGGAAAATTGCCTATATAAGGAAGGCTGTAGTGTTGTCTTAGGCAATTCAGGATAGTTTTGGGTATTGATTCGAGGCTTTGTCCTGCGGAATATTGTAAGGGAATGCCCATGTGGCTTTGCATATTGTAATTCTACAAGTTTGTAATTCCACATTTGTGGAGATAATAAGAAGCCCATTTTTTGTTCTTGCATATTGTTGTTATTTCTCTGTTCCTGTTATCTGTTATTGGTATTAAGGGGAGCACCCTTCATCACATATAATATGAGTGGTTTCCCTAGGATAGGAGGCATTAAGATTGGAGGATTAGCCAAGTACTATTTGATTTGGTCCATACTTTTCTGACAATCCTCATTCCAGACACATTTAACCCCCTTATGCAATGTCTTATTGAAGGGTTGAGCTCTATCATCTAGTTGTGAAATGAACCTCCTTATAGATTGAAGGCATCCCTGAGGACTCCTCATTTGACTAATGTTTTTGGGAGGTGACATATCCAAGATTGCTTGAACTTTCTCTGGGTCAACCTCTATTCCTTTAGCTGAAATGATAAATCCTAGAAGTTTTCCAGACGTGACTCCAAATGCACACTTTTTGGGATTTAATCTTAATTGAAACTGCTCCATGCGATCTAGAATAACTTCCAAATCACCTAAGTGTGTATTTCTTTTTTTAGATTTTTCCAAGGTGTCATCCACATAATCTTCCATATTCTTATGCATCATGTCATTATAGATGGTTGGCATAGCTCTTTGATAAGTAGCTCCTGCATTCTTCAATCCAAATGGCATAATGTTCCAGCAATAGGTTTCCCATGCACAAGTGAATGAAGTATTTTCCTGGTCTTCAAGAGCTATTTTGATTTGATTATACCCAGAAAAACCATCCATTAATGAATAGATCTCATAACCCACGGTCATGTCCACTATCATGTGTATGTTAGGGAGTGGAAAATCATCCTTTGGGCATGCTTTATTAAGATCTCTAAAATCTATGCAGACACGAATGGACTTGTCATGTTTTGAAACTGGTACAATATTGGATATCCATTCGGCATAATCAATAGCTCTTATAAATCCTACACTAAGGAGTTTTTTTAATTCAGCTTTGACAAGAAGAGCTATGTGAGGATGCATTTTCCTCAATTTTTGTTTCACTGGTTTTATTCCTGGAGCTATGGACAAGTGATGCATAATGAGATTAGTGTCCAACCTTGGCATGTCTGAGTAAGTCCAAGCAAAATTAATCTTCTTTCTTTGTAGGAACTTGGTATATGCTTCTTTTTCCTGTGTTGATAGAGACTGAGCCAAATGCACTATTTGTGGAGCCTCTTTTGTACCCAAATTAATTGGTTGTGTAGGCTCGACAAGCACTGAAGATATTTCTTGAAAGTAACTTGGGAGATGATCAAGTACCTCATCCTTAGGTGCCTCAGAGAGGTTTTCACCCTTAGATATGTCCTTTATTTTTACTTTTTTAGGTTTTGACACCACCACACAGTGGTTTTCACCATCATAAATCTTATTCTTTTTTTCTTTTCTTTTCATTTTGTGACTAAGGTACTTGATATCTAGTTTTTTCATGCTTGTAGTTGGTTCGCTAGTGAAAGAGACTACGGGCTCAAGGGCATTTAGGTAACATGCTATCTCATAGTCATTTTGGAAAGTTAAAAGTTGAGGCTCTTGATAGCACTGAGACCAATCAATTAGGTGAGGATTGGCAAGGGGTAGGTCAATGATGGGTTCAATGTTGTGAATATGAATGGTATCATCTCTGGTGGTTGCAAAGTTTAGGTCTGTCAAGTATCCCTCTAAGGTACCCAAATCATGATTTATCCTACCAAGCGAAGCATCGTCCACTAAAGCGACTTGCGGATTCAAATCCTCTAATACTACACTAGACTTGTTAGATACCTTAGGTTGGGCACTATAAGCATGGACAACATCAACGTCCATGTCAACTGTAGAAGAATCAAAGAGAGATTCTCACTCATACTCATGTGAGTTCGTATGTGAATCCTGACTAGGATGTTTACACCAAGCATTCTTACGACGTCTGGATGTGGGAGCTGTAATATCACCAAGGGTAACACCTTCTTGAATACCATTCATGTATTGATGTTCTTGAATAGGATCCTCAATAGTGGATTCTTCTTGTTCTAGGTCTGAAACTGTTTCATGGGCAACTAGAATATCTGAATCTCCCCAAAGGAGATTAGTGGAATGGACCCAATCTTCACACATGTCTTGTTGATTTGCCAAATCTAGTGTATACCTTGTTTCATCCTAACTATCCATCTCACCAAGGATAGGAACAGGGTTCTTGTTCTGATTTTTGAAACCCAGGCCAACCGTTGTCTTAGACCTACAGCCAAAAAGAGCATGATCGAGAGGTTTGACTCTGGCATCTAATCTGTGACTGAGAGGACCATGACCTGGATAGCCCATATTTTTGACAAGAGTGTACCCTCTTCCATAGGCCTTAGGAGAGGGAGAGAAGTTTTCATTATGCATGTATTTGTCTTCTCTATAAATCCAATCCTTGACAGCTACCTCCTCTTTTTCATCTTTGATGGGCACCGAGGATTCTATAAATGTATCAAAAAAAGTCATGGCATCTCTTGTGAGGGTATTCCATAGGACCTAGGTGAGACTATCAATTTTGTAAAGGAGTCAAGTTGATATCCCCCCATACCAAGGTCCATGGACTTAAACATGTCCTTGCATTGTGCTAGGGTTGCATTGAAATCCTCTACTTCCCTGTTGAGAGGAACATGAGTCCCTGCTGAAATTGCATTTACAGATAATGTGCTATCCCCAGGTATATAGACTTCTAATCCATTATAGGGAAACTTAACACATTGATGATAGGTGGACGACACTGCTTGCATGTCATGGATCCACGGTCTACCAAGTAGGATATTATATGCTAGAGGACTAGCATCAACAATTTGGAATAAAATGTCCTTTTCCGTGGGGTCAATCCTAACAAGAAGGACGACCAAGCCCTTAGAGCTTCTCTCTACCTCATCATAGGCTTTAATGGTAATTTTATTTTGGGTATCAATAACTTGCTCAGAATAACCCAATATCTTCAACAGACTCAAAGAACATATGTTGAGCCTAGCACCCCCATCAATCAACACACGCCTGACATAGGTCTTGTGAACCATGACTTTGATATAAAGGGCAAGTTTATGTGGATGGCTCAAAGATTTTTCATCTTCTTCTGAGAATGTTAGGTAATGAGGGCTAGCAAGGTGGTGAACCATGTTCTAGAATTGGCCAACATCTATGTTGTTAGGAACATTGGCCGTACGCAAAGCATCCTCAAAGATTTGTCTATGTCTTGGAGACAATTCTAACAGCTCAAAGATTGAAATCTGAGCTGGCGTTCTTTGTAGTTGATCAACAAGGTTATAATTCAGCTAAGGGTCACAACTAACTTGGTAGTGACATTCTTGGATGTCACTTGTTTGGGTTTGCTGGATTGGTTGGAACTAGGACCTCTAATAACCACAGGAACTTGACTTTGGCTTCTGGTGACAATGGTAAGAGTTTGGGATGACACCTTAGAATTGGGACCTCTTAGCACCACCACAGGTCCTTCACCAAATATAGGAGGAGAGTCATAGCCCTATGGATCTTTGCTTCCCATCATATGGACATTTTCTTCCACAATGTCGAGCATATTGACAACATTTTCTGTAGACGTGTAAGTATAATTGATTTCAACCTTACCATTCATAGTTTTAGAGGTTTCCCCCTTTTCATATTTGGGCAAAGGCTCCTTGAATGCCTTGTGGTCTACATTGGTGTTCAACCCATCAATATAAAGTTTTCCACTCTCAATAAGATCTTGAATAATGTGCTTAAGTTTCCAGCAATGTTCGATGTCATGGCCAATGCCATTGTGGAATTTTCAAAAAGCTTTTTCATTCTACCAATGTGGCTTAATCTCAGGTATGTAGAAATTTGTTGGATCTTGAGGTTGTGCAAGATTATTAGCAATGAGCATCTTGAAAACATCTTCATTCAAGTCACCCAATTTAGAAAATTGTTGCCTCTCCTTTTCAGGCTTATCTTGATACTTTGGTTTATGCTCTTGTGGGTTGGAGGATGTATTGAGCTTCATAGCTTGAACTGCACTAGATAAATGAAGGACACCTTGATCCTTGGGTTGAGAAGAGTCCACGACTTCGTCGTTGACTACTTGCTTGTTCTTGTTCCAATGCGAGTTCTTGCCTTTGTCTTTATTAGGGTTTTTAGTATTTTGACCATTGTTGTTATTGCTATGTTTGGTCAAAATGCCTTGCTCTTTCAAGACATCCTCAATCTGACATGCGGTTTCAACCATAGTGTCGAAGGAATCAAAGACCATCTTTCGAACCTCATACTGCATTTCAGGCACCAAGTTGCTAACAATGATATCAATCCTTTCATGCTCAAGAATAGTCCTAGAATAGCAAGAGCACAATCGTCTCCATCTTTGTAAGAAGGTAACAAAGGATTCTCCTTAGTTCTGCTTCAAATTGCACAAGTCCAACATGGTGACTAATCTTGACAAGTTGTATGCAAAATTTTGAGCAAATATGTGGACAAGTTCTTTGAAAGTTTTGATAGGAGGGGTTATGTTGGTAAACCACTCCATGGCTTGGCCCTTGAGACTCCTCAGAAATAATCTCATAAGATAGGAGTCATCTTGGTGAAACTCAAAACTCATGATGTAGAACTGACACACATGATCATGTGGGTCACCATTGCCATCATACTTGTCATACTGTGGAATTTCAACTTTTCTAGGAAAGTCCTTCATACTCACACTCCTGTCAAAAGGATTGGGACAAATAGAGTCAAAGTTGAAATAACTCTTGGGTGCCATCATTTTCTCCATCATACTTTTCATTTTCTTGATTTCCTCTTCTTGTGATGGGCTTTGCTTCTTGATCTTTTTGTCTACGTCAAAGTTGTAAGGGACCCTCACACCCTTTTTGATCAAGCTTTCTAGGAACTTATCCTTATTTTGCTCCACATATTTCTTGACATAGTGTTGGAAAAGTGGCTCTTGTTGCATTCTCATAAAGTCTTGAGAGTTGATGTCAAGACTTAAGCTACTTCCTCCATATTGTGAGCCATTGTGGGCATGTTGAGATGGTTGTCTTGAGTTCCTAGGAGGTGTCCTTCTCCTACAGTGAGCATGTTGCGAGGCCCTTCTTCCTCTATGGCTAAGAGATCTTGAGGGTGATCTTGAATACCTTCCACTTCATGGAGTCTTAGGAGGAGTGGGTGGCAAAGAGGATTTTCCACCACTAGCACGCATGTTGTTGTATTGGTCATTGAGTTGTTGTGCAAAAAGCCTATCTTGTTCTTCTTGAAATGCTCTCTTCTCTATGTCGAATAAGGCTTGTTGCTCTACCTCTAGGAGCCTAAACCTCTCTTCTTTAGCTACTTGTTAATCTAAAAAGGCTTTCTTTTCATGTTCAATTCTTTTAAGCTTCTCACTTGCATATCTTGAGGTTGTTTGGAGTGGAGAGTTAGGCCTGGAATGCTTGAACAAGTCATTAGTAAATGTTGCATTGACATGAGAATCACAAGATTGGTTGTTTTGGTCTTCATGTTGTGATCGTGCATCTTGGTGAGCTTGTTCATAATGTCTTTCATCTCTTTGATGGGCGTCTAGATATCTTGTGTTGATGGGAGGTGATTCTGGTTTATTGTCATCACCAAATAGCATGTTGTCTCTGTGTCTTTGAAAAATGTCCTCAAGACTTTGATCCATGGCTTCTCTCTCTCTCTGAGTCATGGTGTAACTCATGTCCATATTTGAATGAGAAGGTGGTAAAGAGGTACTCAGCTTACTAAGACTACTCTTAGGCTTAAACCAAACTTCGGGCTTGCTCTTAGGAGATTGATCAAAGACAGGTTCCTTTCCCTTTCACTTTTGGTGAGTTTGGACTAGGGGTAATTGTTCAAAAACTACTTGAGGTCATTTTCCTTGGTTCACTTGGTACCTTGTCATAACCGACATGAAAGAAAGAATCCTTGGTGATAAACCGACCCTAAGAAATGTTGATATCAAACTAGGATACTAGAAGTGTTCAATTGTCCAAAAAAGAGATGGTGAGATAGAAAGTTGACAAGAGGTATAAACCAACATTGCCACAGAGGTGCATAATAAAAGGATAATTATCCTAACACATATGGATCAGGAGGATGATTTACCCAATAATATATATTGAAATTGAATTTTTTTTTTATGGAAGTGAATTTGGACAAAAGAGTACTAAAACTCTCCAAGTGTGCTATCAAAGAGTCTAAAGGTTGATTTTCTCAAAAAGGATGATTCCTAACTTATCAATGACAAGCAAGATCACTTGTGAAACCAAAAATCACTAATTCAAGATGTCTATATACAAGAACCCAAGGTACAAACATGATTCCAGCAGCAGAGTAAGTAACCTACTAAAATCTGGTCGACTAAGGAAAAGCTAAAAATGGCATAAATTAGGCAGACAACAAAAAGACTTTGTATGACAGTTTCAAGGCTAATTGAACAATACAATCTCTCAAAGAGATATTTCACACGAAGTAGTGCAACAGTTTCCAGGCAGCCTGTGCAATAATTTCCAGGCAAGCGGTGCAACAGTTTTGCAGGAACGAACTATTACATGATAAATCTCAAAACAGTGTGCGATGATATTTCAGGATCGCACGACTCTTGACCAATGAATGCTAAAATTTTAGTTTTAAAGGCAATTTGGTCAATGTTTCAATCTGATGGTTGGATTTTTTCGATTTCAAGCACAACATTAGTAGTAATCAGACAAGTTTGCAAATAGTAGGTGATCAAACATGTCATAAAACACTTGCACAAGGGCAAAAGAAACCTTGCCAAGACAAGCAATTGTGATATCAAAGCAATAAAATCCTATGAATGCTACCGTGATGTTTGATATTTGAGAACATTCACAAGGTAGATCACAACGAGAACACTTCAACCACTTACTAGCCTAAAAAGACAACGGCTCAATACTTAACAACTTGGCCCACACTTGATGTCCCATTGCCTCACACAAAGTGGTTACCCACAATAGATGTTGGTTTTGTCGTGGAAGTGTCAATGACACAACCAAAGGAACACAGATGGTGAGTAATCTTGGGATGATCCAGGTTAGTCCACTAGGATCAATCCTTGCACCAAGAAGCTAAGTGAAAAAATAGGGTGGCTTCTATCTATGGTTCTTAGTAAGGGCTTTCGTTCATAATACCCCTCTTGCTCCCCAAAGGGACTCCTTACCTTGCGGCAAGTAACAGACCTTGTGGCCACAAGAGTACCTTAAGAATTCTTGCTCAACATTTTCCTCATGGTCACAATCCCACAAGTACTCACATCAAGCGAAGACAAGTACTACGTCTACCAAGGTTTTGTGTCCTTGATAGCCTTGAGTTTATAGTGGGTTGGAATAGCCGGCAAAAAGCTTGTCCCCACTTGGGTCGTTCCTCTTGATTTCTCAAGAGCAGGCCCGCTAAAGGATTCTAAAACTAAAAAAAGAGTGGATCAACCTTTGAGTGTCAAGATTTCTAGCTCACCACAAGGGTGAAGATCATACTCTCCTAGCTCAAAAATTTCTCCCAAACACACCAAGCAAAGGTTCAATTACCCTCTTTCTTTCAAAATCCAAAGATGGGTCAAGATTTATGTTTCACCACAAGGGTGAAGAGCATACTCTCCTACCACCAAAAGATTCCTATGACAAGATATTAAGTGCCTATGAAAAGAAACAACTAGTATATGCTGTACTCAAAATGAAAGCAATTAAACAAGCACTTGATTGGTTTTTATGCGTTGGGCAGCCCTGCAAAAATGGTTAGTAGCCCTTGTGCATTTGGAGCTTTGACATGCATTCTTTTGGCAAATATTCAAGCAATGAGAGCACCTACAAGCACAACTTGTTAGTCCTACAAAGGTTAGCACATCAAAATCAAGTGAAATCTACAAATCAAACTCTATTCTACCATAGCAAATCAGAAAACCTAAAACAAATCAATCAAATCTTGCAAAGAAATGTCCAAAATTACTCACTGCCAGGCCTGGGTGATAGTTCTGTCAGAGAAAGAATCGTACGATACTTCTCAACATACTGATGCAATACTTTATCTCTTGTACGATACTTCCTGCTACCTGCATGCGACAAAGAATAATATGACAGTGGGAAAAAATTTGCAAGGGCACGTGATACTTTAACTGGTAAAATATCACACTAGTATACAAGAAACAGTCATACAACACTGGAAGACTATCACATCATAATTCTATTAGAAAAATAGAGAGCCGAAACAACAAGCTAAAATGATGACAAAAAATTGACGAAAATGCATAAAAAGAAGGACAAAACAAGAGTGTTCTGCCCCACGATGGTTGCCAAAAATGTACACACTCAAATTGTGCACTTCTCTAAGTCATTACTTCCAAGGGAATCCATGAATGAGAAACCTTGAGAAAGTGACCTAGAGCTCCCTAGGTATGGAGTCACAAGGATGTTTGATAGTGCTCTCAGCTAGAGCTAGTGAAGCATGCAACCTTGCTACTAAACCACACAATGGGTTATTCAAAGAGACAAGGGCAAGAATGCCAATATCCTCAAGAATCAACAATGGAAATGCAATGCAACTATGCTAAGAATGAAGATTCAATTAAGCTATGGAAATGAAAGGATTACAAGCCTTACTAATTAAGCTATGTGAGCTAAACTAGAGCATAAAGGAAACTAAGCTAAGAAAGCATAAAATATGAAACTATGATGCAAGGATGGAAGCTAAATGCATGAAGATCTCCAAAGCTCCAAAATCACCAAGAAATCTTGTAGCATAAGATTAGTATTCAAAGTTGGGATCCTAGAATGAGAAAAGAGCTCTCCTTTTAAAGGAATTGAAAAGGAATGGACCATGGAGATTAAGAGGCAAAAGATTTAATCAAGGGTGGAGCTTGAAAGAGGAACAATCCATGTGCACAAATCTCCTCCAATAAGAAAATAAGAGTTGAATTTTATGTCCATATGAGACAAAAAGACCTTTTCTTCTTTCTATAAAATAAGAATAATGCTTTATTTGTGCAACTTAGGATAAGAGGAAAGGTGGTGGCTTTTTTATTTAATAAAAGGGGAGGAAATTTCTTTTAATCAAATAAATACTTAGGATAAAATGGTTAGCCCATAGAAAATAATTGAATAAATGATAGAACTAGGATTTGATCAAGGAAATTGATATTGAATTGAAAATGTTGATTCAGGAAATTGATAAATTGTTGAATGGGGGCCCAAAGTCTAGGCAACCATTTTAGGGTGCATACAATTCTATCCCTTGCATCATCCTTTTCCACTCTCAGGATGCTCAAGGTCCTTTTTCAATAACTATCTTTCTTCATCACTTGTATTATTAAGCCCATGTTTTCTCATCTTCTACCAATTTTTAGCATGATTTATCTAGGCACTAGCACCTAGCATTGATATCTAGGCATAACAATGGTGTCTCATGATATTTTTGTAATGATTCATCCATATCTTTATTCCCCTTATTTTTTCTCCTTTTAAATATATATTTTTACCCCACACAAACTCTTTGAAAACTCTCTCTCTCTCTCTCTCTCTCTCTCTCTCTCTCTCTCTCTCTCTCGCGATATGACCTAACAACTCTCTTGACTTTCTCAAGCCTTTTTGGTAATATCTTCCTTGTTTCTTTGAGTATCTTTAGACTAGTCACATCCCTTATCTATCAAATTAGTTTATCATTATGTCCATTTATCTTTTATTTTTATATCTATCTAGGTGTTGTGGAGGTGGAAACACCAAAACATGAACTTTATTGAGGCCAGCTCTAAAACAACCCCAAACATATTTCTTCTTACAAGTAGTTGTAATTATCATGGAGACATTCAACCACATGGAGGTATTCTTATTAAAAAAAATATTGATAAAAGGATATTGCCAAATTTATAATAATAATAAGTTCAGGGTATACATCAATAAAATAAATTCAGAAAAAGAAAAATTTAACTACTTCTATTAGTCTGTTGATAGAAAAACTATAAGCCACTATAAAAGGTAATCTACTAGAGATCAAAATGAGTGATCAATATCCCCATCTCCAAAAGATGCAGTTACTAACTACATTCTATAGATCGTATCGAAGTTCTTTCACATTATATTGTTAATAGTGTTGGTTGCTTAGTCAAAATTCCACACAAAACTATGTTACAATGGTGAACAAGACTAGTTGTGCCCTTGGTCTCCTTGGCATTGCTATCACAATGATGGTTCGCGACATGGTTTAACATCCTCTTGTATCTTCTATATGTCTAGTGGTTTTATCGAGTATTAACATATCGATCTTTTGGTGCAACAACAATCGCTAGTTGTAACAAGTGGTATTGGAGCTTGGTCACAGGTTCAAACCTTGTGATTGCACTGGGGGGATTGTTACAATGGTGAGCAAGACTAATTGTGCCCTTGGTCTCCTTGGCGTTTCCACTGCAATGTTGGTCTGTGAATAATTTTAACAACCTCCAATGTCTTCTATAAGTCTAGTGGTTGTATCGGGCATTAACAGGTTGATCTTTTGGTGCAACAGTAATCCAAGTATGTAAAGGAAGTGCTCAAAACATTTGGAATGGAGGACTCCAAATCAGTTGGAACTCCCATGGTGACCAGTTGCAAATTTTCCAAGGATAATGAGTCAAGAACAATGGAAGCAACCTTGTACAAGTCTATGATAGGTGAATTGAAATATGTTGTTCATAGAAGACCAGATATTGCTCAAGAAGTTGGGATAGTGGCTAGATTTCAAAAAAATCCCAAGGAGTCCAACATGATGGCAGTAAAAAGAATATTTAGGTACTTGAAGGGGATTGTAGATTATGGTCTATGGTATTCTCATGAAGGTAATTTCTCCCTGATTTTTTTCATTGATGCAGACTGGCTAGGAAACATTGATGACAACAAAAGAACAAGTGAAGGTTCATTTTTACTAGGTGGAAGACTTGTATCATGGACAAGCAAGAAATTTTTTTTTTCCCAATTGACTGTAGAAATTGAGTATGTGGTAGATGCTATCAATTGTACACATATTGCATTGATGAAGTAGATTCTAGAAGGAATTTGAGAGAAGGTAATTGAATTGGTGACCATATTCTATGATAATACTAGTGTAATCAACATTTTTAAGAACCCGGTGATGCATTCTAAGAAAAAGAACATTGCAATCAAGTATCACTTTTTGAGGGAAAAAGTGCAGGAGAAAGAAGTCAAGTTAGAATATGTACCAACCAAGGAGAAGATAGAAGATATATTTACTAAGCCACTATTGAAGGATACTTTTGAGTATCTAAGAGGTAAGCTAGGGGTTGTGACCCTACCTAAACAAAACTAAGATGTTGTTGCAACATCAATGTAGTGGATTCACTAAATATCTTTCACTGTGGATTGATGTTAAGGGGACTACTCCTTAGGGGGGACATTCAAAGGAGAAGAAAATTATTTTAGCAAAAGGTGACTAGTATTACGCCTTTTGCATGGTTATCAAAAGGGGAGAATACTGTCAGAAGAAGATAAAAAAATGGAAACATTAGTTAAGGGGGAGTAATTGTGATCATCTTGAGGCGTTTCCATCAATGCCAAAGGGGGAGATTGTTGGCGTAACTGGTGCAGAGACTTTTGAGAGTTTTGTGGTACATGATTAATGACAAGTAGATTAGTTATGGTGTTGGCATTTATGTCAACTAAGTACTATGTTGGTTGACAGTGATATGATAGTGTTTGAGTTCTTGAATTTAATGTGTGTTGAGTCTGTGAAGGCATTGGAGTGTGCAGTCAGAGAGGAAGACTCAATTATGTTTCCTATTGTTGTATGTATGGCCATCGTGGCAGGAAATAAGTATGTCAAGAGTTATGATTGATTGAATGTTGACAGAGGATCCAACATAATAGACAGAGATTTGAGATGAATGATTTTCTTGGCCTATTGATATGGTGTCAATTCATGTGTTGTGGTCCAATGTGGATGATGATGACTGATCTAGTCTGTGAGACCTATCAGTCACATTTTTGCTATTATGTTTTCTATGCTTTCAGTACTTATTTCTTAGACATATCAGACTATGTGGACACTTATGTATTTAAGGATCTGTTGAATCCTATTTTATATGTTCAGTACCTGATTATGTAATCAGGGTACACTTGGGATATTACATGTTATGTTTCAGTTTCAATTATGGTTACATACATATGATGATTTATGATGTTTTAAAACTATTGTAATGTAAAGACGGTTTGGGAAACCAAAGTTATGCTTAGTTGAGTAATTTACAGACATAGTTTTAAACCATGCAGTTATGATGTATTATGTTTATATCATGTTTTATTGGACCTACTGATGTGTGCAATGAGTGTGCAGGATAAGTTGACCATGGAACTAAATTTGGAGATCCAATATTGAAATATATGTTTTTACTGTGCATGCCAAGGTCCTCTTTGAATAAAGAGACGTGGACCTTGTTGTGATGTTTTTCATTTCGTAAATGTGGTTTGCATGTGTGTAATTAAAATAGATTTTTGTATATGATCTAACCATGTCATTGTTTTAATTAATGTGCCAAATTTGGCAAATTGTGGCTTATATGTTGGCATGGTTAAGTATGTTTATTATTGAGTGTTTTAGGGCCTAACCAGGGTATTACCTTAGGATGTGATCAACTAAACTTGGGTTAGGAAGTTTCTAGAAGTCAACCAAGACCCCAAATCCGTGCACAAACTTCAGGTGGACTTTAGGAAGGTCTTTTGGGCTCCTAGAAGGTAACCAGGGTCAGTTTTAGCTACCCAAATTGGTACCCTAGGGGTTAGGGGTCATTTTCAGCCATTAATAAGCCTTTAAACTCATTTATTACTCCCCTAAAGTCTCCATTTTGAAGTTGGACGGATTTGAAGACTTGTGAGGTTTTAGTTAACCTCTCTTTTTCTCAATTTTGCATTCAATTCCATTTATGGTGAATGAAGGCAAGTGGGAAGAAGGGGATGAAAGTTTCCTTCTCTCTTCTGATTGGTTCCACCATTCTTGGAGGTTTGCCTATTTAGGAAAGGCCTTGGACTAAGTTTTAGTTGATCACCCACTCTCTAGAATTGGAGACCAGAATTGTTGGAAAGCTTAGGAGAAAGCTACCATCAAAGGGATTCAAGTTTGCAGATACTCAACACACTTGGAGAAAGGTTGGGCCTTGTGTTATGTTTGTTATTTCATATTTTGTATTTGTTCTTTATGTATGTGTTTCTTGAGCTTGGACCTCCATTAATGGAGTCCATGGCTTTTTATCCAGGTTTTAGTTTAAAATTTTGAGTTTTATAAATGTTGTTTATTTTATTCGTATTTGAAATTTGGGGATGGGAACTTCAAGGTTTACTCACCCTAGGGAGGGTGGAGTAACCTTGAAGGGGGTAGTAGGAAGTAGACCCAGGATGTGCAGAGTCTCCCATGTGTGGAGGGATAAACATGGGGTTCCACGATACCCATGATGCCAAACATAGCCTACGGGCACCTGGGGGCCATAAGGAGGTTGAGACCGCATCTCTTGGAGATGGTCTACCCAAGTCCATGTGTGGCTTGGGATGTTTTATCATGTTGTGGCTTCTCCTCCTAGTAGTCCACCTCTACCCCATTTTCAGAAAGACCTCTAGGAGGTCTTCCTATTGTTATATCCTGTTGGGAATTGATTTAGTGTCATCTTGTTCCTGATTGTTTTCCCTATTTCTTGATTGTCTGTTTGTTATCCTGTTTCATATTGGATCCCCTATCTCGGGGGTGGCCTTGTAAAGGCCTAGGTTGGGAGGTGAGCCTCCGTGGTCAACCTGGTACCTACAGGAAATCCGTAACGCAGGGCTTGTAGGAAGTGGTGAACTTGGACAATACTCAGTTTTCAAACTTTGTATGTTTCCTTCCAAATTTATTGTAAAGGTTGTAATTGCTAGTGTATGGCAATTTGGGAATCATGATTTCCCTTGTAACAAATCCTTATTCAAATTTATGTAAATTATGGAAATTACAGAATTTTCTTGAATATCCAATGTTAACTATATTTTAGAAATGAAGTACGTTGCAATATTGTGAAATAAAATTAAAGATATATATTTCAAGCCTAGAGAAATATTCAGAATTTCATTATTAAAATCTTTTCAAATTTTGTTATGTAATGCAAAAACAAAAAAAAAGAAAATGGCATTATTAATTCATATTCATTTAGTGAATTTCTAAAAAAAAATAATATACATGTATGTCCCATACTTAGCAAATTTATCAAAAAAATTTCAAAAAAAATATGCTTATTTTCAATTTATTATTTTGCCATATGATTTAGAGCGAATTATGGATTCTAGTCATGCTTTCAAAATTTAAAAAATGATATATTTTATGTCCCCTGTTTCAGTAAACAGGGAACGAGTTTTCACCAGTAAATTGGGTTTTAAATTTTATTAACCATTGTATGGTAAATATAAATTACAATAGTTAAAACTTATAACAAATTTATATTTTGCAAAACAAAAAGTGTTATCGGCATAAATATTAATAGTATGTGATGTGCGCACATAAAATCTCATATAACAAAAATGGGGAATTCACGTTTTGAAAACCGCATGGCGGTATAAATTTTAACAATATAAAAAAAAAAAATTTTAAAGTGCCAAAGGCACTATGCGAACGGAGCAACAAATGTGGCCAGGGGCGGCTCTTACGCCGTCGTCCCCATCAGATCCCTTGTTCATAGCTCTTGCGGGAGTTGGAAACCCACCGCCCGTGGCCCCCCCAGCGGAGCTCCTTTCATCGCCCCAGGCCGGAAAACCCCCGCCTTCTTCAGCGGGCGCCTCCATCGTTTCCGTCGTGGCAGCGGCGCTACGGCCGGAGCGCCGCTCTCCCCATGCGCCGCTTCTCTGCGGCTTCCCCTCCGCTTCGGCGGATAAACCGCCACTCCCACTGTCATTTTTGCCGCCGTAACCCTCCTCTATGCGCAGCTCCATTTGCGAGCCGCTGTGGTTCGGCCCTGCGACCACCGATAACTTCGTACACCGTTTTAAATTGTGTTTTTCCATTATATAATATTAAGGTTTATATTTATTTATATAAATGATTTAAAATAGATTAGTATAGATTTATTTAACTTATTTATTATATGAGTTTTCTTTTATTTAAATTAGTTCATGTTTCAAATTGATTTTTATATTTAGTATATTTAGATTAGTATAACTAAGTATACTTAAAAGGAATTATATTTATATGTATTTGGAAAATAATTTTTATTATTGGTTATTAAACAAATACGATTTCTTTTGTAAAACTTAAATATTATTTATTAACATGGGATTAAGTTTCAAGTAGAGAGAGAAATAATTAGTGTTATTTTAATTATTAAAAGGAAGAATATTGTTAGTTAAAAGTATAAATTTTGAATGTTATTTAACTTATTAATTTATTTTCTGAAAATTAATAACTTAGATATTTTATCGATTAGGGAATCTTACCTATTCCTTAACTTGTAATTTATACCAAACTTGGACATATTCGTTATCTTTGACTATCGTCAAGCATAGTTGACTTTTAGTCAACAATGGTCAAACCTTCTCCGATCATCTTGAGATTTGAATTAGTGGATCCCCTAATACCCTAGAACCTAGGATTTCAATTTCGTGTTGTTTTGAGAGGGTTGACTTTTTGGTCAAACCTAGTTGACCTTTTTGGTCAACCATCTCGGGTACATGTTTTATCATTACCAGTTGTATCATTAACCTTAGGATACTTTGTTTAGCTAAATTTTGACACCGTTGACTTTTTAAGTTGACTTAGTCAAACCTTGGACATCAACTCGGTTTGCGTGTCCAAATTTTCCTTGATACTTTTTGTTTATTTTCAACTCGATCGCATGTACTTCAATGTGTAGTTGACTTATAGTTGACTCAAGTTGACTTTTAGTTAACTATCTCGATTTGCATGCCGATCAAAGTTAGTAGCTTTAGGAAACTTGTATCTTGTTTAGAGACTCGTGCCAGGATAGGACTTGCTCTCTAGTTGCGTAAGTACGTTTAATATGCTGATTAGTATGTTTAGGAAAAATTTTCATAACTGTGTTTTGCTCATCTTTTGGGCATGACAGATCTATGAGAGTGTTGCTATGACTGCAACAAGTTTTGTTGACTGGTAGGCATAGCTTAAATGAAGAGAAGAGTGTTATGTGCAGTGTTTGGAGCAGTTTGTGTTTGATCCTCAACCGATGATGATGTGATCAGTTGCAGTAGATCTCTTTGTGGTCCAGGTGTCATAATGATGTGGATGATCTATGTGTGATAGTGGTTGTCTTTGCATCGATTCTGGTGATCAAATTTATTGATTTCATGTAAGAATAATGGAAAAAGTCCCAAGGTTGACTGTTCTTATTCCAATTAATGTACAATCACTTTTGTAGGCCGACATGAACTGGAAAGTATTTTTTAGGGTTTGGTAATACATTTTATCGAGCCAAATTGATTCAAATGTGAAATTTAAATGTGATATATTTTGTTTTAAGGAGGTGGCTGCCCTAGATATTGAAAAATGTATTTATATTCAGTTTGATGAATTTGTGAAGTTGTAGATCATGAGTGTCAGGTGTGATCGAGAAGAAGGAAAGGTGTGAATAGTCTGCAAGAGAAGTAGTGTTTGTGCTTAACTAGATCTATACAAGAAAAAGAGTAGGCTATTCTTAGATCATTGTACTTGTTGATTTCTAATAGGTTCTCCAAGAAAATCCCTTAGTCGAGTAGATCGTAACAAGTCTAAAATTTTAAAATCCCTTAACTAGGTGGCTCTTTAATTAGGGATCTAAATCCCTTAACCGGGTTACTCCTAACAGGGTAAATCTCCTAACAGAGATAGAGGTAAAAACCTTAATTGGGTGACTCCTAACAGGGTCTTCTCCTAATAGGGCATTTGTAAAGCTCTTAACAGAGCCAAGAATTTAACTAGATGTACTTCAGAAGAGTGAAAATTATTAGTGGGTGTTTATTCCCACTATGGTTTTTCCTCTGACCATGGGTTTACATAATAAAAATATTGGTGTTCTTATGTTGCATGTTTGGATGGTTTCATTTGTTTCAATACTTATTTATGCACAAGTTATATGTTAATGAATGTTATTGAATGGTTGATGAAAAGTTTGGATTTGGTAGATTAATGATTCACCCCCCCCCCCTCTCAATAATCTTGGACCTTATAATAGTAAAAAAATATTACAATGGTGAGAAATACTGATTGCGCCCTTGGTCTCCTTGGTGTTTCCAGTGTAGTGGTGGTTCATGACATGGTTTAACAGCCTCCTATGTCTTCTATAATTCTAGTGGTTGTATCAGGCATTAAGAGATCGATCTTTTGGTGCAACAGAAACTACTAGTTGCAACAAGTGGTATCATAGCTTGTTCATAGGTTCGAACCACACGCTTGCGCTTGGAGGGTTTTTATAATGGTGAGAAAGACTAATTGCACCCTTGGTCTCATTGGTGTTGCTAGTGCAGTGATGGTTCATGACATGGTTTAAAAACCTCCCGTGTCTTCTATAAGTCTAGTGATTGCATCAAGCATTAACATGTCGATCTTTTGGCACAACAAAAACTGCTAGTTGTAAAAAACTATAACTATCTTATCTTGGATTCCTAGAAGAGGAACCTATAGGTGAGATTTGACCACCCAAACCATGACCATGTCCTCATCCTTTGCTCAATATTCTCTTGACAATAGTGACATATGTAATTCTCTACATAAACATCATGGATTGGCCTCTTTTTTCCTGGATCCTTCTTAGTTCCTCTTGGGTTCTTAGTGCTACCTCTGCAGCTATCTAGTCTTGATAACACTCTTCTATGTCCTATGGTAGAGGGCCCTTGGAGATAAAAATTCTTAACAGTCCAACCTCCATGCTTCGAAGTCTCTATCCCCCTTCATTTCCAACCACAAAATCCTCTTCTATGAGGAAATTTTGAACTAATCTTATACCCTCATTTGTCTGCATTTGTAAAGATTCATTAAAAAATTAACCTTCTTCCTAATTCCAATCTCTTGCTTCTGAATATTCTTTAGTCTTCAATATATAATATTGGGTATCTTTTAGGAGGGCGTACATTGATTATTTATATGTCATAATATTCCTATCTTGGGATCATGAGGTTCTCAGCAATATTTCTGAGAATTCTAGTCATGTCTATCAAAAATACCAATGGAATACTTTTCATTAGAGTTTTTTTGCATTCATTTTTCTCAAACCTACATGCAATATTATAGCTAAAAACACTGCTAAAATCTTCATATTCACGATATACTTATGACCCGTCATGATAAAATCCCTTCCTTAGAATCATACAATACTTTTTACCAGCATGATGTGCGTATCTAACAGAATTTCCTACATCTTTTTTTAGTCCATGGGCCCTAGAAATATAACTTATCTTTTAGGTCTCTCGTCCTTGAATAAGATTGGTGATTCCATAATTTCAAAGTAAGTTAAATTCTTGCAACTCTCTATTCATAGATGAAGCCCTTAATTATGGATCCTTTTATTCACAAACCACACAAGACAACACTTCTACACTCATACATATGCATGTTACATTGTGTACTCGATCAAGATACTCAAATTTGGACTGAAGACTCTCTTTCTGTTAGGATTAACAAGGCAGAAATAACAATTATGTGCAAATATAACTAATATCAGAAAATAATAAACCACACAGAATAGAACACAAGACACACAGATTTAATGTGGTTCACCCAATCCCTAGGCTATGTCCACCAACAGCGAGTCCAATATTATTATTATCCAGTGATTACAACCTGATTACAAGTATCCATAATCCCTTACAGCCCAATTCTGCCACAAGTACTAAAATCATACATAATGAAAAATCCCTAACCCTAAGCCATATTATACAATATTTTCCCGCTTTAGGGTTAGAATGAGTTATAAGTAGTCGGCCCAAATAACCGAAAAAGTAGTCGGCCTCAAAAAAAATTTCCTCGGGGGCTGCGCCCCCGAACCCCTGCTCTTGGGGGCTGCCACCCCCAAACCCTCGCTCGAGGCCCGGCCCAGCCCCGAACCCCGGTGAGGTCGGGAGGAAAAGTGTATAGTACTTTCCTGGATAGTACTTTCCTGATTAGTCACCACAAGCTAACAATCTCCCACTTGGTGACTGATCAGTATCCACACTATACTAAAAAATCTCCCACTTGGAGACTGATCCTGTAGCAATACCGCTACCCACATGAGGCCCCCACTGAATTGAACCACCTTGGACTCAGCTGTTCCTTTATTTTGTTCAGTCTAGAAGACCAACTGAAGCTGAACATGAGTTCAACTTCTCCCTTGTTACTACCTTTGTAAACATATCTGCTGGATTATCATCAGTATGAATCTTTTCCAGCCTTAACTGTCCATCATCCAAAACTGATCGAATGAAATGGTACCGCAACTGTATGTGTTTTGTCTTTGAGTGCAAAGCAGAATTCTTTGCAAGATGAATGGCACTTTGGCTATCTGTATGTAGAAAATTATCCTTTTGTGGATGTCCCAATTCTTCCATGAAGAATTGAAGCCATATCATCTCCTTGGCTGCCTCTGTAGCAGCAACATACTCTACCTCTGTAGTGGATAAAGCAACCACCTTTTGTAGTCGAGAAATCTAACTCACTGCTGTCCCACCAACAGTAAATATATAACCTATATTACTCCGCTTGCTATCTATATCTCCTGCCAAATCTGAGTCAACATAGCCTTGTACAGTAGTAGTAGAACCCCCAAAGTGTAAACACTTACTGGATTTGCCTCTCAAATATCTGAGAATCCATTTGACTGCATTCCAATGCTCAATACCAGGGTTACTCATATAACGGCTAACGACTCCCACTGCGTGTGCAATATCTGGCCTAGTACATACCATAGCATACATTAAGCTCCCTACAGCTGAAGCATAAGGTACCTTAGACATTTTAGTGTCTTCTTCTGGTGTCTTGGGACACATGTCCTTAGTCAATTTCAAATGACCAGGCAAAGGTGTGCTGACAGCTTTGGCATTTTCCATAGAGAAACGTTGCAACACCTTCTCAATATAATCAGCCTAAGATAGAGACAATTTCTTATTTTTCCTATCTCTACAAATTTTCATACCAAGGATTTGTTTTGCTGCCCCCAAATACTTCATAGCAAAAGATTTTGCTAACTGTTGTTTCAACCCCTTAATGTGATCCATGTTAGACCCAGCTACAAGCATATCATCAACATATAAACATAAAATAATGTAGCTGTCATCATCCAACCTCTTAAAATAAACACAATGGTCAGAATGACACCGACTATATCCATGCCTATTCATAAAAGTGTCAAATTTAATATACCATTGCCGAGGTGCTTGCTTCAAGCCATATAAACTTTTCTGCAATCTGCACACCAAATTCTCCTTACCCTTGACCTCAAATCTTTGTGGCTGAACCATATATATTTCTTCATCCAAATCACCATGAAGAAAGGCTGTTTTAACATCAAGCTGCTCTAAATGCAAATCTTCAGTAGCCACAATACTTAAAACAGTACGAATAGAAGTCATTTTAACAACTGGAGAAAATATCTCATCAAAATCAATACCATATTTCTGTGCAAATCCTTTTACGACTAATCTGGCTTTAAATCTTTTTGTACCTCCATCCTCTTCTTTAATCCTGTAAACCCATTTATTCTATAAAGCCCTTTTACCTGCAGGTAACTTACATAAATCCCATGTCTGATTTTTCAGCAAAGAGTCCATTTCATCTATCATTGCAGACTCCCACTGAAGCTTTGTATCCACCTGCATAGCTTCATTATAACATTCAGGTTCACCAGCATCTGTTAACAAAATAAAATACAAAGATGGAGAAAATCTTTCTAGAGGTCTACTTAGCCTTGTTGACCGTCTAACACTCACTGGGGTGTGTGGTATTTGTTGTTGCTGTTGTTGCGGAGCATAAGGAACTACTGGAACATGAGCTTGTGGAGTATCATCCAGTACTACATAGTCATTTTCTTTCTTCTCATGCTGCAGCAACAGATCTTTGTACAATACTTTCTCATTGAATATGACATCCCTGCTTCTTACAATTTTATGATTTTCAAAATCCCAAAGCCTATAACCAAATTCATCAATGCCATACCCAACAAATACACATTTCTTTGACTTAGCTTCTAGCTTGGTTCTATTTTCAGAATCTATAAGTGCAAAAGCTTCACAACCAAAGGTTTTGAGAAAAGAATAACTCACCTTCTTACCACTCCATGCTTCCTCTGGAATACCATAGTCCAAAGGAGTAGAGGGGCTTCTATTGATTAAATAAATAGCAGTGTTCACTGCCTCTGCCCACATATTTTTGGGCAGCCTAGCACGCAACCTCATACTCCTTGCACGCTCCATTATTGTCCTGTTCATGCGTTCAGCCACTCCATTTTCTTGTGGAGTCCTTGGTACAGTTTTTTGCCTACGAATACCATTAGAGGAACAATATTCTTCAAATTTTGTGCTGCAATACTCACCACCATTATCAGATCTAAGACATTTTAACTTTTTACCAGTCTCATTCTCAACCAAGCATTTCCATTTCTTAAAAGTTTGAAATACATCAGATTTCTGTCTAAGGAAATAAATCCATACTTTTCTTGTTGCATCATCTATAAATGTAACATAATACAGAGAGCCACCAAGGGAAGATACCTGAGCTGGTCCCCATACATCTGTATGCACAAGCTCTAATCTCTCATTTTTCTTTTCCTTCCCACTCTTCACAAAACTAACTCTCTTTTGTTTTCCATAAACACAACTTTCACAGAAATCCATATTGACACATTTCAGACCAGGTAAAACTTTCTTTGAATGAAGTAATTTCATACCTTTTTCACTCATGTGCTCGAGTCTGTTGTGCCACAGTGCTGTGTCAGAATCTACAGCAACAGTTTGATGTTCTTCCTGCTCAACTGCAGCCACGGTTCCTGAACATTCATTATCTTCTGAAACAATTAAAGTAGAAGGAACAGTATGACCTGTACAAAGATATAAGGTGCCTACTTTCACACCTTTTGCTACTACTAAGGAACCTTTTGAAACCTTCCAATTTTTATCATTAAAAGTAACTGTGCAACCCTCATCACCCAGTTGCCCTACTGAAATTAAATTCCTACTCATCCTTGGAACATGTCTTACCTCTTGTAGTAGCCAATGATTCCCATTCTGCAACTTAATCTTAATTTTTCCCTTTCCAACAATCTGACAGGGTTCATTATCTCCCAAATAAACTAGCCCAAAATCCCCTTGGACATAATCAACAAAATAACTTCTATGGGGTGTAGCATGAAATGAAGCCCCAGAATCTAAAACCCATGAATCATCAATACTTTCTAAGGACAAGAGCAAAGCATCCTCCTCAGATTTGTTACTTACCACATTTGCCTCCTTGTTTCCATCATTTTTGTCTCCTTGATCTTTCTTCTGAGACCAACAATCTTTCTTCTTATGGCCTGGTTTTCCACAGTACCAGCAATCATTTGGCCCTTTAGATTCGGACCTCTTTCCCTTTGATTTTCCTCTTGATTTCCCATGATTTCCAGAGTTGTTTCCTCTATCTCTTGTTCTACCTCTGCTTTCTGTGTTCAATACACTACCCGATGTGGATGCCCCTGAGCTTTTCCTATGAATTTCCTCAGTCAATATAACACCAATAACATCATCATACTTTAGGGTATTAGAACCAGAAACAGAATTACTAACAGCCATTACCAAGCCATTCCAGCTTTCTGGCAAAGAACACAAAATCAAGAGAGCCCTAACCTCTTCATCAAAAGTAATTTTAACTGAGGTTAATTGACTTGTAACTGTATTAAACTCATTCAAATGATCAGTAACTGATCCACCTTCTACCATTTTCATATTAAATAAATGCTTCATAAGAAATACCTTGTTTGAAGCTGAAGGATTTTCATACAACTTCGCTAGGGTGTCCATCAGATCTTTAGCTGTCTTTGCTTCAATAATATTGAATGCCACCAATTGTGCCAGGCATAGACGAATACTCCCCAGTGCCTTCCTATCCAAAATATCCCAATCCTCCTGAGACATTGATTGCTCTTTCTTGGCTACTCCCTCTAATGGCCGCCATAGATCCTTCTGATAGAGATAATCCTCCATTTGCATCTTCCATAACTGGAAGTTCTGCCCATTAAACTTATCAACCTTCAGCCTACCCTCGTCTTCCATTTCTCCCACTTAACCAAGAGACTCTCCCACTAACTCGTGAGACCTGCTTCAGAGAATAGATGAAAGAATGAACGAAATAACCTGGCTCTGATACCACTTGTTAGGATTAACAAGGCAGAAATAACAATTATGTGCAAATATAACTAATATCAGAAAATAATAAACCACACAGAATAGAACACAAGACACACAGATTTAATGTGGTTCACCCAATCCCTGGGCTACGTCCACCAACAGCGAGTCCAATATTATTATTATCCAGTGATTACAACCTGATTACAAGTATCCATAATCCCTTACAGCCCAATTCTGCCGCAAGTACTAAAATCATACATAATGAAAAATCCCTAACCCTAAGCCATATTATACAATATTTTCCCGCTTTAGGGTTAGAATGAGTTATAAGTAGTCGGCCCAAATAACCGAAAAAGTAGTCGGCCTCAAAAAAAATTTCCTCGGGGGCTGCACCCCCGAACCCCTGCTCTTGGGGGCTGCCGCTCCCAAACCCCCGCTCGGGGCCCGGCCCGGCCCCGAACCCCGGTGAGGTCGGGAGGAAAAGTGTACAGTACTTTCCTGGATAGTACTTTCCTGATTAGTCACCACAAGCTAACACTTTCCTCTCTATTTTCAATTCCTATAGTCCATATGTCATTTTATTTATATATTTTAATAGTTTTTATCTCCAGCATTGCAAATTGTACACACTTCCTAAGGTGTACAATTTTATGCTTACTTATCACCCCATTTTAGCATTTGTTCTCTCTTCCATGTAATTTAGACCCTTTTTATGCATTAAATTAATAAATATTTAGTTTGAGTCCTCTCTTCATGTAATTTATATGACGATCCTTGATTATAGGTGTGCCCCTTTAATTATTTCATCACATTTATCTCCACTTTCATGTGAGCATGAATGTTGATGGTATTCCTATGGGGGAGTATCCTAGTAATGGTAGAGGCATGCTACATTGGTTGTGTGTTGCATTCATGACAGATTTTTTTATTGATGGAAACATATGCTATTGATTGGTTATTTAGGAGCTTGCAGAACAGGTTACAGAGAATTGTACAAACATTGTACAATGAATAAACATGTGCACACTTAATGGGAGACTTCTGATAATGTCTTAGGTCACCATCTATGATCACACATGCTTATGAGTTGATTGGATAGAGTTATGACAAGTTTACTGGCAATTGTTTTTCAGAAGATAGAAACTGTGTTTTCACATAGTTGAATGCAAAACTTTATGGATAGAACTCATGGTTGTTTAAGTTACGATGTGTGAACATAGGTTCATTTTGGACACTGGCTGAAGAGCTTATTGTGATCATATGAAGTCATGATCGTATAGGTGATGTCAACTATGGCATGTACATTAGAGAAGACCTATTTGGAGGCTGACCTAGAACACGTTTTAAGTAATATGATATGTGAGCTTAATCAATGGAACTAAATGATTAATTGATGTAACTACTATGTTGTAACATTGTAAGAGGTGTCATGTGCATCTTCGCATGGGTTCATTTGGTAAATAGGATTTATCCTATGAAGGCCGACTTGGATATAATTGTTGTAACTTGTATTTAAGGATTGAAATCCTTGGAAAATAATAGTGTGGCCTTATATGCAAAATGTAGAGGTTAATGTGAGATTAAGGCTATATTGGATATTGTTTGAAGAATAGTAGTTGTGCACTTTGGCACAAGGTGGAGTTTTCTTGGAAGTGGTTGAGTACTAGAAGTAGTTTCAGAACAAGATTATCTCAGCTTTGAAGTTGTGAGGTTTGGAAAACCTGAGGGTGGGTTTAACTCTCAAATATCTTGATCATATTGATATATTTTACACCTTTAATAGGGTTATTTCCTCAAATAGGGCTAGACTCTTAACATGGTTGATTCCTTAATTGGGATCTCATTGTAAAGGCCTCTAATAGGGTATGTCCTCTAACCAGGACCCGCTAATTGTAATACTTGGCTCCTATCGGGGTCAAAACTCCTAACAGGGTTATTATACTCATAGTGTAGATATTTGTGGGTACCATCCTCACCGGGGTTTTTCTCTTAAAAGGGTTTTCCTTGAGAAAAAATATTGGTGTTCATGTGTATGTGTGTTATTGCTGCATTTACTTTTTTAGTTCAGTGTTTTGTTATAAGAAATAAGTTTAAAGTTAAAGTTTATTCAATATTGGCATCAACTTATTCACCCCCATGTCATTTGATTGGGACATTGTTATTCTAACAATTGGTATCAGATCTTTTGGTCCTCAATCAGGAAGCCTAACAGCTTGAGGTAAAGATTAGGCTGGCCTTATTCAAAAAGGAGAGTCCTAAGTTTGATACAGAAGATTTTTTACGCATGGAAGGAGAAGATGAAGAATCATCTGATGTGTATGGGATTGGAATATTGGCTCATTACCTAGAAAGATATGCCTATCATAGAAGGGGAAAACCTTGAAACACTTTCTACTACTGAAGAAGAAAGGAAAAAGTTTGTATGCAATGTTGTTGCAAAGGAAGTTTTGGTTAATGTATTATTTGATGGTGAATTCATAGAGGTCAGAGATCTTACAAAGGCAAGTGAGATCTGGAAAAGACTAATTGCACTCTATGAAGGAGATGAATACACTAAGAGAGAAAAGTTGTAGAACTAGAGAACAAAGATGGAGATAATACAAATGAAGGATGATGAAATAATAAGGATGTATATTCAGAGGTTATCTAAATGTATGATTGGAATTAGAAATAGTGGAGGTACTTATACAAAAGATGAAGTCATAGCTAAAAATATGAGGTCTGTGAACCCTGCCTACAAACCCAAAATTCTTTCTTTGGAGGAGACCATACTAGAACACAAATATTTCACCAGAGAAATGTTAGTGGCTAAACAAACTACCTTTGAGACCACAGAGCTAAAATATGCACTACCTAAGGTGGATACAACATTTAAGGTGATTGTTCATAGAACTGGATCCATTGAAGTTGGATCTAGCAGAATGAACAAGCACAACGAAGATCTTGGAGAATATGTTGAAGAATGGGAAGAGATTCAAAGACTAGACAATCAAGTGGATGAAAAGATCATGGCCCTGATCGCTAGGAGAGAAATGAAATTCAAAGGTAAGTTTGAAGGAAAATTACCCTTGAAATTCTTTAACTATAATAAGGTTGGTCATTTTGCATTTAGATGTCAAGCTATAATAGTTAAGCATAGGCCTAAATATGGAAATATAAGAATGATAAGGAATTCTATTATCATAGTGATGGATCTGAAGATTTAGATGATGAATTTAATGATGTGTTGGGTTTTGTTGCTATCAAAGAAGAGGATCATGTCTATGAAGAAAAAGCTCTAGTCTCTCATGTTGATAGGAAAACCAATTGGATAATTTATAGTGGATGTTCACATCACATGGCTGGTGACAAGGATAGATTCATTCAACTAAATAAGTTTGATGGTGGTGTTGTAAGATTTGGTGATTACACTCCTATAATGATTGTTGGTAAAGGATCAATTACTTTATATGGAAACACTAACATTGATGATGTACTATTTATGGATGGCTTAAAACATAAATTATTGAGTGTTGGACAACTTGTGGCTAAGGGATACCATTTGGAATTCAAGGATGGTAATTTCTCTATTAGAGGAACTAATCAAGAATTGATCGCATCTGGTACTAAGACCAGAGGTAACATATTCAGTTGAACTGTACTGAGGTTAGTTTTTTTTGTTGCAAAGATTGATGACAATTGGTTATGGCATAGAATTTTTTTTCATATCAATTTTGATAACATGGTAAAATCATCTAACAATAATACTATCAAAGATCTACCTAAGATTGTGAAACCTGCTAACACTACATTTAGAGAGTGTGTTTTGGGAAAGCGGATAAGAAGTAGTTTTCCAAGCAAAGGATACTCAGTAAATGGAAACTTGGAACTGATTCATACAAATATTTGTGGATCTACTTAGACCAGATCAAACTTTGGACATAGGCACTTTATCATATTCACTGATGATTACTCTAGAATGGTGTGGGTTGGATTTCTTAGAGAAAAATCAGAAGCATTTGAAATTTTTAAGTTTTATAAGGTAAAAGTTGAGAATGAGACAGGCTTGAAGATAAAGTGTTTAATATCAGATAGAGGTGGAGAATTCACTTCGCATGAATTCAATAGCTTTTTTGCGAAGCATGGTATTATGAGGCAGACTTCTACACCTAGGACACCAAAAAAAAATGAATTCTCTGAAAGAAGAAATAGAATAGTTATTGATGATACAAGAACCATGATGATAGAAGGAAAGGTTCCTCATATGCATTGGAGAGAAGCAATCAATACAATAGTTTACACAATGAATAGAGCACAAATCAGAGAAGGTATATGCAAGACACCATTTGAGCTATGGAATAGTAAGACACCTGTTGTTAGTTATTTTATAATTTTTGGAAGTAAATGCTACATTAAGAGAGATGAATGTATAGGAAAATTTAATGCTAAAAGTGATGAAGACATATTCCTTGGCTACTCTACTAAAAGTAAAGCTTGTAGATGTGACAATATGAGAACTAGGAAGCTGATTGAAAGTGCTAATGTGAGAGTGGATGAAAATTTTCAAGTTAGAGAAAAATACTGTGGCCTTAATCCCTATGAGATTTCTCTTGAAAATATGAATTCAAATCAGGTCAATATGCAAACAATAGAGAATGAGAATGGAAGGAATGAAGAATCTCAAGATGTTTTAGAAATTGAAAATGGCATAAGTGTGGAGTTGAAGGAACCAACCACACCCAAATATGTTTTGAGAAACCATCCTAAGGATCAAGTCATTGGTGACAGTAGCAAGGGAACCCGAACAACATTACAAAACAGAGAAGAGAGGTCACAAACTACAAATGTCATCAATGCCAAAGGGGGAGTATGTTGAACCTTTGGTTATTTGGCATTTGGTTTTGTCACTGATGTCAACAAGACATGTTAGATCTCTCAGATAGTTATGGTGGTACATGAGGTATAATTCTAATAGTGGTACACAAGATGGAAATTTAGTGGTCTTATGGAAGTTGATTAAAGTGATCAAGAGGTGGTTAACATCATGTTATTAATGTACTAATACATTGATTATATCATTATTGAGGTGGTTAATAAAGTGTTAAGTATATAACACTTACTGTTGATTATGAATGTTAAACACTTAATGTTGATTATGAGTGTTAAATCAGTTATAATTTCATAACTACCTAGTTTCGGTCAAATCATTTTCTCACATATTAAATGTTAAAAATCCCCCAACTATTCTACCTTTTTGGAAAGGTAACAGGAAAATCTAAAATTGGTTCATTGCTAGTTTATGTTTTGAAAATATTTGTACAGGTCAAATTGTCTGTTGACCAAGGAAATTTTAGGTAGTTATAACCTTTTTTACCTGGTTTTGGTCTAATTCAGTTTTGAATAGGTTTTTGTGCTGGTAAATAATGAAAAACTACATTTAAAAATAGGGGATTCATCCCTTCAAACATTGGTATAGGTGGTTTTTAAACATACACAATTTTTTAAAAGATATACGAAGTATACCAAAAGGAAAGTTGCAGGTCAACCAGACAGATTTGTGCATGGTAACCGTAATTCTTTCAAATTTGATTTGAGTTGAATGATTGATGATTGATGATTGATTAGAGGTTCAAAATTTTTTATAATATAGTTTTTCTTAGTGGTTTGAATCACTAATAATGATATACTTTAATGGTGCACAAATACATATTTGAATTTGTAGTGTTTTGAGAGGAAAGTAGTTGATTTCTCAAGAAGGCTAACAGTTTGGAGATCATTTAATCAACTTATCTTCTTGCATTCAAATTTATGATCATGTTATCAAATTAAGGGATTCATATTATATTGTAAGTCTTTTGTTTTGATAAAGATCATATGTAAAAGAAGACTTGTATTGATACAAAATAATCAATCAGAGAGATAAGAAAATGTATACCCTGCTTAATGTTTTCAACTAGAAGTTGAATTATTGCTTCATGATTTGTATTGTAATAGAGATTATCATCTAATTTGTAACTCAATTTATTCATGTTAGAAGTGGGTGCTTCTTAACTTTTGAATTTTATGCTTCAAATATAAGGGATTGGAGTTTCTTGAGATTAGTGTCTCAAAACAGGGTGTTGGTGCTTCCTAGAGTTGTACCTCTAAAATATTTTCCCGAGAGGCTAATAAAGTTTTAGATTCAAAATGGTTTTTAACCCTAATTTTTTTTCCACTATAAATATTGTGTATCTTGTTCTTCTTGCATATCTTGTTCATTTTTTATTACTTTATGTTATAATTGTAAAAGTTAAAATTGTAAAGTTGAAAAGAATAATTTTTGAGTAACCACTGATTCACTCCCCCTCCCTCTCACTAGTTTTTGCATTCCAAAAAAAATGATACAAAAGCTATTTGAAGGAAGAAGGGTTTGAGAAATGATGTCATGTCAAATAACATTCACCACCGGGTAAGTTGAAAAAGTAGTCGGTGAAGGAGAATTTTATCCAATAATGGGTGACATAACAGAATGCACACACGACACTTGTCCAAAGGGATGAAATAACTCATCGAGTAAGACAAAATTTTGAACAACTTAGAGGCTAAGTAACACGAAGCATTTTCATGTTCAAATGTACTAGAGTAACCAAGGAATAAAACATATCAGCGAGAGTTAATCTAATAGAAACAAATAAGAAAAGGGAATACAATAAGTCAATATGACATACACCAGTGAACCCCATCAACGAGACATACATTAGTGGAAAAATGAAAATCTTGTCTTGCCAATAGCCGATGAGGTTATCAGTAAGATCTACTCCGATGAAAACAAAGGAAGGAAAGTCTAGTGGTAGAAGGTTATCAATGTAGTGTTAGTAATCGGGGTGTGTTGTTTTGGGTCTCCTCAACATCCAATGAACACATCGGTAAATCCTATAGCGATAAAAGATTATTGAGGCTTCTATAAGAAAGATGATCGGGAGAACTAATGTCGATGGTACATGATGAAGGCATCAAGAGGAGTTATACTAATAGACTCATCTATGTAGCTATGTCCATCGCTAGAGCATAGTTTGATTTATCCTGACAGCCAATGAGATTAGTGGGTTAACCTACACTGATCAAAGGAGAAAGAGGTCATCGACTTATATTATCCCAATGGGTAATGTGAAGCTAAGCTATAGCATAGTCATTGGATGATCATATGTTGATGTAGCTAATGCCATTTTGGATAGATTTACCCCAATAAATTATCATCAGTATAATTCTCATCATTGGTATATCATTTCAATAGGTTGATCGATCCATGATGAACTGATCAGTGTTACCTATGCTGATGGAAAGGTGAAATAGAGGTTGTAGAGAGAAGAAAGGTTGTGGATGGAGGAGTAGTTTACAGAAAAAATACAGAAGAAAATACAAGGAGCATACATGGAGGTAACAAGCATCTTAGGAAGGAAAAGGCTAACAAAGAGTACTTAATCTAAGACAAATAAGTATAAGACAAAGGTTTTGGAGGGAGAATATGAGGAATTCAAGGTTGCTATAATATAGGGATTTCCAACATTTTTTATCAGAAGGGAGACCTGAAGGACAAATATTTATGGATGAACAAATGCCAATGCATCATTATTAGTGCCTTAGATGCTTCCCATGCTGATGGTTTAGAGTTAGGAAGAACAAATTCACAAATGGAGTGTTTTTCCAGAGATCACTGTCAAGGACACCATTAATGATGTTGTCACCTATGCTTCATAAAAGTACTTGAACCCTATTCATAAATATGGCAATCTACTTAGGGATTAATCTTTGTTTTCAGAAGTTTATGTTTAATTTGTTTCATCATATTTAGTCCTTTTGTATCTTGTTTTTTTAGTTAATTTATGTCCAATTAGATTAGTTTGTTTAGTTGTTAGCTTGGAATAGTTATGTCATTTTAATGAAGGGGTATGTCCCTTCATTGAAACTGAATCATCATCTATATAAGGAGGATCTTTTGTTGAGATAGAGGGGGATAATAATAGAATCATAAATATAACTTTTATTTTATACAATGCATTTTGGACTCACCTCTTGAATATGCATGGTTGTAGAAGAACAATTACATAGTTTGTATTAAGTTGGATTTAATCATACTTATTTCAATATAATTATGGTTGTCCTTTCATTCTTGATGGAATTTGTCTTCATTTAACTTGATTAGTTCTCTATGATAATTTATTTCATTTAGATGCTTCAATATGCTATCTTATGACATAATAATTTGAATTAGTTTCAGTTTGAAGATTGGTTGCCAAGGCTTCACTTTGTATTCTTGGTCTTTCATAAAGAAGTTAAAATCCATAAATCTAATTGTAACAACATATTTCAATTATTATGCATATAGATACCTTTGGGGTGATGGTCTTACTTGAGTAGTAAGTTGTTAAAACTATCAAGGTTATACATAGGATTATTTTAATTGAATTGATAATAATCTCCAGAGGATAAAGGAACTGGTCTAATACTAATTTAAGATGATTTAATCAAGCATCTTTAGGGAAGTTCTAGTCAAGAATCATATTTACATTTCACAATTCACCTATACAACCAAGCAATCCTTTACACAAAGTATTTTCTCATAAGCACTCAATTTAATTTTTTTCATTAGTTATTTAATTGTTGTGTGAATCACAATTTGATCTATCTCAAGAGTAATTGCATTCTTGAGAGATCATCAAGCTTAAATCTGCTATATAAAAGCTTTCAACCAAAAAATTAAGGTTGAGGTAAGGGTTCACTAACCTTGGTCTAGTAAAGCCAAAAGTGCAAGGGAATTAGATCAATGATCATTCTCATTCGTTGGCTAGAATTAATTGAGAAATCTGCATAGAAGGAAGAGGCAAACCTTTTAGATTTCTAATCTTTAGTCTTGTGAAGCAACATATTGTAAATGAGAGTTATATTTGTATGCACCCTAAAATGGTTGCCTAGACTTTGGGCCCCCATTCAGCAATTTATCAATTTCCTAAATCAGCATTTTCAATTCAATATCAATTTCCTTGATCAAATCCTAGTTCTATCATTTATTCGATTATTTTTTATGGGCTAACCATTTTATCCCAAGTCTTTATTTGATTAAAAGGAATTTCCTCCCCTTTTATTAAATAAAAAAGCCACCACCTTTCCTCTTATCCTAAGTTGCACAAATAAAGCATTATTCTTATTTTACAGAAAGAAGAAAAGGTCTTTTTGTCTCATATGGACACAAAAGTCAACTCTTATTTTCTCATTGGAGGAGATTTGTGCACATGGATTGTTCCTCTTTCAAGCTCCACCCTTGATTAAATCTTTTGCCTCTTAATCTCCATGGTCCATTCCTTTTCAATTCCTTTAAAAGGAGAGCTCTTTTCTCATTCTAGGATCCCAACTTTGAATACTAATCTTATGCTGCAGGATTTCTTGGTGACTTTGGAGCTTTGGAGATCTTCATGCATTTAGCTTCCATCCTTGCATCATAGTTTCATATTTTATGCTTTCTTAGCTTAGTTTCATTTATGCTCTAGTTTATCTCACATAACTTAATTAGTAAGGTTTGTAATCCTTTCATTTCCATAGCTTACTTGCATATTCATTCTTAGCATAGTTGCATTGCATTTCCATTATTGATTCTTGAGGATATTGGCATTCTTGCCCTTGTCTCTTTGAATAACCCATTGTGTGGTTTACTAGCAAGGTTGCATGCTTCAATAGCTCTAGCTGAGAGCACTATCAAACATCCTTGTGACTCCATACCTAGGGAGCTCTAGGTCGCTTTCTCAAGGTTTCCCATTCATGGATTCCCTTGGAAGTAATGACTTAGAGAAGTGCACAATTTGAGTGTGTACAAGAATGAGCCTACACAAAAAGCAAGAGAACATACACTAAATTAGATACAAAAAGTGTCTACACTACTACATAATTTTGTCTACGAGAAGTGCTAGTTTAAAAATTATTTGGGTAAGGTATAATGACTTTTGTATTCCCCGGGTTTTTTATGTTCTATCTTTCTTGTATTTAATCTAGGTGCCAACATAAAGCCAAGATTATTCTTGTAATAGAACTCCTTTGAACTATTTTCTAAATTGTTTGTCTTTGAGAAAAGTTGTCACTCCATGTTTGACGGAGAAAATGACTAAAGTAAAACAAAACAAAAACAATGCTAAATAAGTTAATGCCTCTTAAATCCAAAATCACTAGATATTAAGGGCATTGAAGATTTATCCCTACCTTTAGAGTCAAAACCTCTAAATTTAATAGTTTAACAATGGTTATTTGTAAAAATAGTGCAAATGATTACATAGTTTAACAATTATTTATCACCTTAATCAACTCAACAATCTAGCCATAAGAGCTTCTCACCTTGAATATCAATCTCCGCTATTTGTTCCCCCTTGAAATTGACCAATATTGAGAATATCACTCTTAAGCCATGCAAATGCTCCTAGAAAGGTTATGCAACATTAGATTCTTTTTAGAGCTTCTCACCTTGATCAATCCCCACTATTCATTCCCCCTTGAAATTGATCAATATTGAGAATATCACTCTTAAGTCACACAAATGCTCCTAGAAAGATTATGCAACATTAGATTCTTTTTAGAGCACCATTCAAAGTGTATCGAGTGAATAATTTTACATTGTACTTCAATGATTAAAATTAATGCATCAAATGCCTTCAAATAGAAGAACATAACATGTCATACAAGCTTTTGTTTAGTAACTCCTGGGTTGTATGGTTAAAAGTAAGAAGTTAGTCAAATTTATATTTAATTTTTTTAAATCAGGGCAAGATTAGTCTATTACTACAAGCAAGATCATTGGCCCAAAATTAGTCTTAAGGTAGAAAAGGGTGTAGATCACAAAAGATAACATGTGGATAGAAATGACCTTGATCATGAGAGTAATAAATAAGTGGATTGAGTAAATGTATAAAGGTATGTGAACATGGACAAAAAAAAGATAAACATAAAGATATGTGATAAAATCAATAATTACTTAAAATAGAAAATTTGTTTTTAACAAAATTACAAGATACATAATATAAGAAACGTCTAAACAACAAATTAAAATGCATGTCTTACCAAAAAGACACTTAATTTATATTTCATAATTGCCTTTATACAACTTACATTTTAATTTGTTGTTTAGCCAATACCCATCAGTATATCTATATAAAACTCTCTCTTTAAAACAAAGATTAAAAAATAAAGACCGATGTCAAAATATAACATGATATAATAATAATCATCATTAAAAATGAAAGGTGCGGAGAATAAAATATATAAACACGTATAAAACGTTGAGAATAATAACACGCTTCATCTGTGACGCGGAAATCTGACGACGTGAAAGAGGACTTGGTAAAGCTCTCGAACGGCACGCCATGTTCGATATTTCAAATCTTTAACTGCCATTTTTTGACCGTTACCCAACGGACAACTTATTCCTCGTTTAAATTCAAATCAACGAATATCTCACCTTAAATCAAATGAAATCAATGGCATCGTGAAAAATGATGAATCCCAAAAACAAATCCAAAACGTTGAGTACGACAAAGAAATGACTTATTGTTATGACTTTTGAGATTTTAAATCGATCTAGCCACAAAATTTGAGATTTTATTCCGAATTTCTTGAATAATTGTAATGTGATATGATTATGATTCTTGGATTTTATTGAATAGATGCGAAGGATCGAAGAGATTATGAATTACAACAAGTGTCATGTAGTGGTTAGTACTTGTCGGATTTAGTTTTAAGTTTGGTTGTAGATTAAGTTCAATTTTTTTTATTATATTTATTATAAATAGTATATATAATTATATTAATAGTTATTTGATAAAAATGACATAGTCATGAAGATATTTTGTAAAAGAATGAAAAAATCATTAGGAAATAAGTGTGACAATCATATCAAATGCATAAGTTTAGTCTTGTAAAAGAGGTAAGAATCACAAAATAAACATATTCACTGGAAAGATACTTATGCTATGAGAAAATAATAAATGTAAAGCTGAAATTATATTTAAAAGCCTGCATTTGTCTAAAAATATTTTTTTTAAGTTCTTGATTAAGTGGTGAAACCTAATATTCAATCTCAAAAAAGGAAGACATGACTCAATAGCGCCCTTGAAAGAATAATGGATTTTACCTATATTTTGCAGAAGCAGATTTGAAAACATAATCTTCAAGAGGCTTCCACACAGATGGCTCAACTCGGATAATATTGAATAATATTTTTAGGACTACTTAATCAAAATTGGTGATACCATCAGAATGACTGTGGAGGTTGATCAACGTAGTGAAAAAACCCTAATTTATGCACAGACCAAATAAATTGCGATCAATGAAATCTAGAAGTCATTGATGCCCACTCAATAGTAACATTAAAACTATTCTAATTCTTGTCTATAGCTCAATAGTAACATTAAAACTATTCTAATTCTAACCTATTCATATTTCATTCTCTTTACCTGCACTGTTATTTTAACCAGTCATGCAGTTGGCTGGAATTTTTTAATCCCTTTCAATCTTTACATGCAGTTGGGGAAAGTTGTGATTTTATGTTTTGGCTTGATAAACTGAATCTAGAGGAGATGTTTATATTGTTTTTGTTGGTACTTTTCAGGTATAAATTCACAAGGCTCAATTAGCCCTCTTGATTCTTCAACAAAATCAGGTCAGACAAGCTCGTTGAGCAAGTTCTCCAATGATCCCTCAAATATTGAATTAAGACAAACAGTGTAATCCTTTCTCCTCTTCTCCTTGATTTTGACAAGTTTAATAGGGCCAAAACATGTTGTCCAAGGTAAAAGCAAGCATAGAAATTTTTGCTGCTACAGAAATGACTAGGGATTAGGATGATGTGTGTATGCTAATCAGTCAGACTTTAGCAGGTTTTATTACAGTAAACCAAAGGCATCCATTTAGGGCTTGCAGGCATGTATCTATTGGCTTATGTCTTCTTCAAGCAACAATAGATGTATTCCCCCAAAAAGAGGTAGCATGAGTCGTGCAAAGAGGTCTACAAAACAATAGCCAGAGATAGTCAGGACAACATACCGAGCTCTCTGGCAATCATTACAATAAGTGTCTGAGAGTTTTGAATCCAGGGATACAAAACAATAGCCAGAGATAGTCAGGACAGCATACCGAGCTCTCTGGCAATCATTACAATAAGTGTCTGAGAGTTTTGAATCCAGGGATCCTAATAAGCATGTGGTAGTATTTAGGCTCCGAGCCTCACTATCACAAAGGCTTCTAGATTAAATTTCTTTGTTTCTTGCTTATTTTCCCTATTTTGGTAGAGGGAATCATTTAGAACTTAGATGTGGAGCTTATAGGATCAAAAAAATGGGTTCAATCAGGTAACATTATATACATGGATCTTGGACCATTTGCATCCGCAAAATGGCAGTAGGGAAGGCATTTTTAGAGCAACCATGGCAGGTAATGAAGTTGGTTCTCAATGCACTTTTGCATTTTCTCAACCATTCCGTGCATATCTGCCAATCATTGCAGTCTAGGAAACAACATTTCATGTGGGCATGCACTCAAACATTTTGAATGCATCTTCCATGCTCCCATAGTTTATATACATGGTAAGGAGGGCACTGCCTACACTCACATCAATCCCAAATCCTATTTTAATGGTGCAGACATGGATAGGGAGAGCTTCTTGGGGTATGCTGGATCACATCATTGTTGAATAAGGTAGTTTTAGGACACCATTGAGCCACATTGATGCAGTGTCTATCATAGATCCACAGATGCTCAGTGTGACCCCTTATGATGTGAATCACATGAAGGAGATTGAGTGTTCCATTGTATCATCTGCTTTAGGGCTAAATCCAACATGTGAAGGAAAAATATTAGTCGTGCCTGTCCCAGAATCATCGAAAGAACATATTCAAGCAATGTTAAAGCTTGTTACAAAGTCAGTTGAGGATATCAAACAGAGCATAAGAAGAGACAAAAATCAGTTGCGGTAAGATATCCAGAGAACTCAAATATAGAGGGTCATCTAAAAATGGCCTAACATAGCAATAAATTCAAATCATAAAATATAATAATTTATTACAAAAATTTAACTAAAGAAGAAACCGTTCAAGAAACAGATTTCAAAATCAGAGAGCAAAAATTCAAGAGGGGCCAAAAAAAACTATTTGGTGTACCTGATTAATCGAAATGTGATGAGAACCACAAGCCATAAAAAAGAAACATTGGATTAAATAAAGAAAATACTGATAAAATGGCAGCAATATGTAGAATATGGGAAAATGGCTGAACAAGTGTCCAAAGAGCAAGCAGTAGTTGCCGAAAAAAAATGAATTGGTTGCCGATAATAAGGAATACGATAATATAGGGTTCACAAAATATTATATTTTACAATGCCATTGTCATAAATCCGTGTATAAGAGCTCAAATGCAATCACCCAATGAAATGCTAAATAAATAATTTGTAGATATTATAAAGCTAAAAATTTTGCATCTATATACACAAAAATCTAAAATTAATAGTGAAATGTAAAATAGAATTTATTTTCATTGGTGTAGAAGAGTTCATTTAATCACTCATTAACATAAAAACTCAAAAAGTGATACAATAGTACTTTGCCTACCGACAAGTACTAATAACATGGAATGTTGTTTGGAGTAAACATACCAAACAAAAATTAGGATAATAGTAAATGTTGATAGTTTTTAATTGTATATTTTTTAAGAAATGGATTGTTTTATTTTTTTATGAATATGGGATTTTATTATCATTTATATAATATACATGTAGGGTGAAGAAGTTACATCTTGAATTTTGAACAAATATTAAAATTTGAAATAAAAATATAATTATGTTATTATATGTTAAAAATTAAAATATTAATAGTAAGAGAAAAACAATCTTGATCATTTAGTTTTTTCCATATATTAATAAGATTCAAAGTATTCATAGGAGGCTTTCAACCACTATTATCATTAACATTTTTATTTCTTTATCAAGGGATTGCATGTCACAAATACATGATATACCAACAAGTTGAGAAAAATTTCTAGTCATGCATGTTGGTGTAATTAAATATTCATAATTACACTTTACTTAAGTTTACTTAGGATAATGCATTACATAGTAGTTTGCACATGAAAAACTTAGGAGTTGTACCTATATTTGCGCATGGTGTAGGAGAAATTCCACTTTATGTGGTGATAGTTGTTAACACATTCCACTTTATGTGTGAGATCCACCTTTAGTGCACTTATCACATTATCATCCTCTACATATTGCAAATTTTTTATTGCATAATCGAGGATGATCCACCTTTGGTAGACATGTGATTCCACCTTGTGTGGGTGATAACTTATCTTGTCCTTATTATTATCTCTCATTGCCTTGCCTATATAAGTAGGCCTATTATGTACATTTTTATTATGTCCATTATCAATAGTATCATTCTTGTATCTTAATGCAATTGTCTTGCCATTCTCTTGTGGAATTTATCTTGGTCTTTCATTTGATCTTAGGGGTGTTGTAGAGTTACCTAAAACTCTAACATGGTATCAGAGCACTAAAGGTGTGAAGACTCCTCAAGAATTGTAAATTTGGCATGATTTAATTATGGGTGTAGAATAAGACTATTTGACCATCATCATTGCGTTCGGGAGGTTGTTTCAATAAAAAGTGACTATAAATTTGCCTATATTGGGCAAAAGTCAAATCTGAGGCAAACAAATTTAGTAGACTAGGTCATACAACCCTATTTGCCTCTCTTTGGTATGATCCTTTAAAAATATTATTTTTTCTTTATATTTAATTTTCGCATTTTTTATCAAAAATTATTTTCGAGTTTTGGCCCATATAGCTCTGCACTATTAGACAGGTTTGTTAGATAAGAAGCGCCATGTATGTTAGATCAGATAGTGACTGGCTTGTCAAATCACAAAGTGACTAACAACTACCCCCATAAGGCATTCAATAGTTTGACGACATACAGAATATGTTGACGACTCTACATTGGGTTTTCTTATTGTTTGTCAACTTGATGCAGGAGCATCCTGGGTGTAAGAGCAATCTTGCATTACCCAAAAATATTTCTATTTTTGTATTCAATAAGGGCTATCTTGTCCAAAGCTACTATTTGTGGACACTTGCTATTTTTAGTAAGTTGGTAATCCGATCTTGGAATGTTCTGATTTCTTCCCTGGAGGTTTATTTTGGTCATATCAGCTTGCTAGTAAAGTTTCATTAACAGATCAAGTCTATCTTTGTAGATATTGAAGATTTTCGGTATTGGCAACAGGGTACAGAAACTTTGAACTCAGTTTTGAAGGCTTTAGAGGCCCCATTTGAGGTCAAGAATTTGGGTGACAAGCGCTTGCACCAACCAGGCTTGTAGAGCGCTTCATGGTCTTTCCAGAATGGGGTTATAATAGTCAATCGGGTCAACTGGCAATGACTTATGGTCTTCAGAAGTTGGGTCACTTGAAATGGCGGAAAATGATTTTCCTTCAAAATTCTTGGTTGGGTTTCAAAAGTTATTTTGAGCCGACTTTGATGTAATAAATTGTAAAATAAAATAATTCTAAGTTTGGTCGGCCTTGTTGGCTAAAATTCTGGAACCTTCCCAGGGGGTGGAAAATTGCCTATATAAGGAAGGTTGTACTGTTGTCTTAGGCAGTTCGGGACAGTTCTGGGTAGTAGATCTGGGTATTGATTCGAGGCTTTGTCCTACAGAATATTGTAAGGGAATGCCCATGTGGCTTTGCATATTGTAATTTTGAAAGTTTGTAATTCCACATTTGTGGAGATAATAAGAAGCCAATTTTTTGTTCTTGCATATTGTTGTTGTTTCTCTATTTCTATTATGTGTTTGTGGTATTAAGGGGAGCACCCTTCATCACAACTTGGTATCCCAAAGGGATACATATGGTGAGTAATCTTGAGGTGATTCGGGAAACCACTTGGATCGGTCCTTGCACAAAGATTATGATACATTTGGACAATAGGGTAGCCTCTAAATTAAGGTTTTTAGTAAACTTCATTCATGATTATCCCTTGTAGTTTTGCAAGAAAAATTGAGGCCTATAGCCCTACAAGAGTCCAAAAAGTATAGTCTCACAAGTAATATTTAGACCTCTCGGCCCTATACAAGATGAACGTACTCCCTTTGTAGTAAACACGATTGCTTTCCATATAAAGCGATTGACTACAATCTACCAATGGATGTGGAACTATAGATCCCAAACATAAAACATTTCCTGGTGGAAAAATATGTTTCTAGCCTAACTTGTGAATTTTTCACCAATTTCAAACAATAAACACAAAATGATCCACTATGAAGACAACACCAAAGATATCACCCAATTTCCAAATGATACAACATCCAGTATCATTATTTTATTATGTGTTGTGCACTTTAATATAAACACAATGAAGCTTCCCACTGTATGATCAATGTGGGATATATCCCACCAAGTGGCATAACCCAATTAGTGACACCACCATTGCCCAGTGGCACTACCCAACTCCACAGATCATGCAGAGATACCACCACATGAAATTTATGAATTAGACCACGTGACAACCCCTGTCATAGTACATGTGACATAGTGTAACCAATCAGAAGATGTTACCTCAATAGATTCGTATGATACATATACCCTGTCAAGGCCTAGTCAACACTTTAGGCGAGTAATTTTTGACCATGTCACTTTTTAATATCTTAAATTTGATAGGTGTATGCACATCATTTATAGGGTAATTGGCTCTTTGCTACAATGACCATACGACTATCAAATTTAAACAGTGGATTGCTAACATCATCCTAGGTTTGAATTTCTCCCCCTTCACCATTGAGAATTTTAATTTGTAATTCAACTTCAAAGGGCCATAACTTTCTCAATTTGACTCCTTTTCTCAAGAATTTTATTTTATTTTTGGTAGAATTTCTTGAATTTTTGAGTGGTGGCATTATTTTCTATTTTTGGTGGCTAAATTGATAAAAAAAATTACATTTTTTCATGACTAGATACCTGTCTACTCCTTTTGGAAACTTCTGCGGCTTTTTTTGGGCTCATATGGTAACATTTTTAGGTGTCATTTTTTTTTAAAAAGTGCATGATATTTTGTTTACTTTCTAGATCTTCTATCAATTTGTAGCCATTGTGAGTGGACATATCACTCTCAACACTTGGTCCTTTTTGGACCTATTTTGGCACTTTCTATACTTGGATTTAAATTTTATGTTTTGCATCAATGATTTGAAGGGGAAATCTATTGTTCTATTATACTCTTTGGTTTTTTCATGGATTTGTCAAAATTTGCACTCCTCACTCCATATAAATTTCATGAATGGAAAAAAAACTACGGAGAATCAGTTGTTAGAAGTGGGATTGCATAGAATCACTTTTGGTTAGGATCTAAAACTAGTCATAGGTGTTGTAGAAATGACAAAATAGTTTGATCAAAGGGATAAATCTATGGCTCTCTTAGATTGTCTATCTCTTCTGATTTTCTATATCATATTGCATCTTGTACATATCCTCATAATGTTTGGACAACCATGGAGGGACTCTTTTGTAATCCAGATAGAATGAGAACATTCATGTTCGAGAATGAGATAATACTTGTCTAAATCCTAGTGATTTTGACAATATTCAAGACTTTTTCTCTAAGTTCAATTCTACTAGACTAGAGGTTTCTAATTGTGGGATTATTAAAGAGGATGAACAATTGATATTATCTATTCTTTCCAAGCTAGGTCCTAAATCTTCAATTTTTTTATACATTATATGCTACTATGGATGCTCTTGGTAGTACATACAAAATGCCTTCTTTTGATGAATTTTTAGCTCAACTCACAAAGGAACAATCAAAGTTGGTACACATGGGTCAATTGAAGCCTTCAAAGCCTCATTTATTTCTTGCAAATGACTCCACTCCAAAGGATTCCAATGGAAAAGGAAAGATTAAGCAACATAAGGATCCTAAGAATCATGAGAAAGGTGGTGATTCTCCTTCACAGCATACTTATGATTCCAAGTCATCTTCAAGTGAAATGTACTTATTGTAAAAAGAAAGGACACAATGAGCATAAATGTTTCAATAAGAAGATTGACAAGCTCACTCACATTATTCAAAATAACAACATCAAGTTACCCACTACATGATCATCAACCAAGGATAAAGGTAAAGGCCAAACACTCGTGGCTTCTACGCATTTTGAATGTACAAAATGAATTCTCGATGTAGGTGGTTCACATCATATGACATCTTATATGGATATTTTCTCTTCCATTGAGCCTTGTAGTTATCCCCATATATTGATGGGTAACAACACATACATGAAGTTTTGTGGGAAGGGTTCTATTGATATGGAAGAAGGGACATTAAATGATTTTCTTTGTGTAACATCCTTGACCACTAATCTCCTTTGTATTTACCAAATTAATCATGGGGCACAAGGTAAAATTTTTGAGTTCACTCTTGATTATGTCTACATTAGGGACATGGAGACTAGAGATTTCATAGCTATGGGAGTTGTTAATCATTCATCACACTTGTACTCCTTTTCACATTTTTCTGATGATGATGTTCTTGATGTACCCATGCTTCTACCAAGGGTGAATTAGCTATGTGAGGAGAACTGTGGTAGTTGAATCATTTTTTTCTAGAGACAAGTGTCGAGCTTCCTACTCCTTCACCTCCTACATCTTTGGACTTGATTTATACTCTTCAACGAGATTATTATAGTGCTTCGGATCTTTTAGTGTGGGATGACTACTTGGATGGCATTTCATCTATGTTCGTTGAGTCTCATATTGTGGATTTTGGTGACATACTTGAGGGGGTTTCTCTTCTCTTTGATGACAGCTTCATCATAGTTGGAGTTGGAGATACTTCTTCACCTTCTTTGGAGATTGGCATTCTTGATTCTTTTCCTTCACTTGGTTTGTCACATTTTATGGTTTAACTTGATGATGTGATGGATTCCTTGAGCTTGGAGATACCTATTCAGTCTTCAGAGATGCATACTTGGAGAGTTCCTTCCTCCTTCCATTTGGACACAGATTATCTTCTTCATAAAATGATGTACTTGTTTCTTCCTAAGGGGAGACATTTTGCTTGTAGGCATTGGATTATCTTTTGTTTGTAGATACACTTCATCAACATTGGAGCTTCTTCATTATTGGGGGGATATCATGTCTCCTACATTCCTTCCTATGGGGGGATGTTTTCTTATATGTGCATGATGTATATAGTCCTTAGGGGATCTTGAGTCCTCCATACATGCATCTTTTTTTTTTCATCTCTCTTTTTGGAGGGGAGTTTTTTTCCATGAGATTTTCTCCTTTTCTCCACTTTATGAGAGATTTATTACATTGTATATTATACATGGGTAATTAACATGGCCCAGTAGCTAGGACCTATATTTTATTGTGAGTTTAACTTCATTCCCTGAAGGGGGGGAGGGGGCAGGGGGAAGGGGATATTTGTGTAATTAAATATTCCTAATTACATATTACTCAAGCTTACTTAGGATAAAGCAATGTATAGTAGTTTGCATAGTAGACACCTAGGAGTTTGCACCTATGTTTGGACATGGTGTAAGATAAATTCCACTTTAGGTAGTGATAATTGTTATCACATTCCACTTTATGTGTTAGATCCACCTTTAGTGCACTTATCACATTATCATCCTCCACATGTTGCACATACTTCATTGCATAATGGGGGATGGTCCACCTTTGGTGGACATGATTTCACCTTGTGTGGGTGATAACTTATCTTCTCCTTATCATTGTCTCTCATTTCCTTGCCTATATAATCAGACATATTAGGTACATTTTTATTATGTCCATTATCAATAATATAATTCTTTCATTTTAATGCAATTATCTTTCCATTCTCTTATGGAAGTTATCTTGGTCTTTCATTTGATCCTAGGGGTGTTGTAGAGTCACCTAAAACTCTAAAAATAATAACTACCAAACCCACAATTAGGATTCTATAAAAAATAAAATTGGTGGCAAGTGGGCTAGATCACCCTCTTTAACCTTGGTTCTTCTTGTAGGAGGTTAAGAAGTAGGAGAGTGTGTGGTATATTCCCCACAAAAAATATTAAATTTATTGTTATCATATATTTTTTTCTTTGATAGTTAAATTGAAGAGGATTTGATAGGGAAAAGTTTTACTTATATATCATGAATAAATTTTGGGTTATATAAGAAAAAGTTTATAATCTTTAGCTATAAAACCAATTATGATAGGTTCAGTGTCTCCAAATTTGATAACACTCTTTAGTTAACCCAATTGATCTTGCAAGTCAATCTTTAACACATAGGCAAAATCATATTAAAAAATACAAACACTACATTTTGAGAAATACTAAGTATTATTTGATTTCTACATGACTTTTCTTGCATCTTTCATTTTCTTTTATTATTAGGAAAGATAAGTAGAATTTATCCAATTATCTCTTTGGCACACTAGGTCTAATGTTGACTCTCTAATTGTCCTAAATTTTTTTTTGATGAATAAGTGTCAATACTCAATTAATTAGAGAATAATATTACACATATTCACAAAACTAAGATGGGTGGATATGAATTCAAACTCTTAGAGTGACATGAGGCTCAACCTAGAGAAAAAAATAAAAACTGTAAACATAAAATTCATTAAAAGTGGCAAGAGAAGTAGTAGGAGGTAGTGGATCCTAGCCACCCAACTTGTAGACCATACATAAGAAATTTCCAGAGTGACAACAAGGGGATCTCGTCCTTTAGCATTTTTAATTTATCTTTATCCACATTGTGTATAAGTTGATGATATCAACCCACAAGCCAAGAATCCCCTATAAGCACACCACCTATCACAAAGAAAGATCAAGGAAGAACAATTTTATCAACACCACTTGATCAAAATTTTGTATTGATTTCACAATAAGAGATTGTGATTACAATGCATAATGAATTTCTTTAATAGAAATAAATAATTCTAATAATAGAAAAAATATAAAATGAAAACAAAATCTCAACTAAAGCACATCTAGGCCAAATTAGACTCAATTAAAGTTCCCCTAAGTGAACTTAAGATGAGCATGAATGTGTAAACATGTACTTAATTATGCATGAGAATATGCATAATCATATGCACAATTATGTAATGCAACAATACGATGTACATGATGCAATATATATGTGCATGTTGCAATGAACATGCATTCTTTAACACTTTATGAGTTAGAGAAATGACAAAAACTAACCGAGGAAACTATTTGGACAAGTCATCAGACAACTACCTAGAACTACCACTAACAAACTTTCCAAAAGTGCCCCAAAAAGGCCACCTAGATATAACACTCTTTGGGAGAGGAAAAATAGAGAACTACCAAATAGGCCATGATGCACTTTTGTAACCAAGATCTTGACGGTCATGCAATAGAGAATCTTGGGGTCAAGTAGCTTGGGTATTATAAGCTAAGATAATTATGCCTCTCTGTTGGTGTAATTAAAGATTCCTAATTACACTTTACTTAATCTTACTTAGGTTAATGCATTGCATAGTAGTTAGTGATTAAGACACTTAGGAGTTTGCACCTCAATTAAGCACATGGTGTAGGAGAAATTCCACTTTTGGTGTGAGATCCACCTTTAGTGCTTTTATCACATTATCATCCTAATCCATTGCACATACTTTATGGCATAATGGAGGATGATCCACATTTGGTGGACATGTGATTACACCTAGCATAGGTAATAGCTTATCAACTCCCTTTCATTCTCTCTTATCTCCTTTCCTATATAAGGAGGCCTATTATGTAATCATGTACATCAAGGTGAATTCATTGGATCAATTCAATATCAATCATTGCATTCATATCATCTCTCTTGTGTTTTTCTTTAACCTCTAGATCCTTGGTTCAATCTTTACTATTTGCAAATTCTTACATGGTATTAGAGCCATTGGAGCATTTTGATTAGCCGATTTGAAGAGATCTTGTTGCAAGTTTTGAAGGTCCAAATCTCGAATCTAGGAACCAACATGTTATAGAGGCATCTTGGAGCAAATCTAACCTCACCATTGCGTCTGCGAGGCTATTTTGGTTAAAATTGACTATAAAATCACCCATATTGGGTGAAAGTCAAAATCGAGGCAAATTTGTTTTTTGCAAATCAAACCGTATGACCTGATTTGCTCCTATGCGGTATGATTTTTTGAAAAAAAAATCTTTTTTATTCTATTAATATTTCAAAATTTTTTTTTTTGAGTCTCTGCAAGATTTTGTTATCAGGCCTGGTACGTGCCCTAGAATTTATTGCTTCAAATCACAGAATATTCCATCTGGGCCGGCATAGCATACAGTGACATCATCAAATACAATAGTAGAGAACCCACACCAAGCACAGACCCCATGCTCAAGCCCAAAGGCAAGCAACAAGCAAGCCTGACTTGCTTGTTTATTTCTCTATTGGGTAGCTGCATATATTAAGGGATTCTAAATCCCATTTCTACTGCATGTGGGATTAAACTCCCACAACCCTCCGCCACAGAGCCGCCCGAGCGACAAGATCCACCACCCGATTTCCTCCGTAGCCCATGCAAGCTACTCCATCAACCACCACCCAGTGTCTCTGCATGCGAGGAGGGAGCCACCTCAGCTTCTACACGATCGCTTACTCATAGCCACATGACAAAGAACCTGTTGCCACCTCAGCCACACGGAAGGAACCATAGGCTGCCACGAGGCAACCTAGATCTACCCGCTCTAGCCATTCAACGCCTGCCATGTGGAACTAGCAAAGTCAGCAGTGCCATGTCACTTTGCTGATGTCATCACCCAATCACCCATACGAAAGATGACATCAGCCATACCACATGACATGTCATCCGCCATGTCAACCAGGGGGCTGATTTTTTGCTGACATCACCCTTTTATGAGCTTAAATTTGATAGCCATCCAATTGTCAAAACATGTGAAATTGGGCATTTTTTACAGCCATCCGATCATTAAATTTAAGACAGTTGTTTGCTGACATCATTAGATTTGGAAATTTATCAGCCTTCACCATTGGAGTTTTTGATTTGGCAATCCAACTTCAAAGGGCCATATCTTGCTCATTTTTGCTCCTTTTTTCGAGAATTATTTTTTGAAATTGGGTAAAATTTCTTGAAGAATCCAGTGGTGGTATTATTTTTGCAATTTGGTGGCCATATTTATCAGAATTGGAAGATTTTGTTGACTATTCCTGATTTCTGCAACTTCCAGAGCTTCATTTGGGCACATATGGTAACATTTTGAGGTGAATTTTTTTTTGAAAGTGCATAATTTTTTGTCTACTTTCTAGATCTACAATAATTTTTTATTGATTTAGGGTGGATGTAACACTTTCAGAAATAGGTCATTTTGGGGCTATATTTGCACTTAGTGTATCCTTGGATTTTAGTTTTCTGATTTGCATCAGTCATTTGAAAGAGTTATTAGTAGTTATCAGTCATTATTTGGTTTCAATATGGATAATTCAAAGGTCAAAATCCTCACTCCATATAACTACCATGAATGGAAAGTATCTTTAATTGATCATTTGTTGAGTATTGGATTGCTTAAAATGACTCTTGGACATGATCAAGAACCTCAAATAGGTGTTGCAGAAAGATGAAAATGGTTTGATCGAAGGGATAAAGAACTTGGATCTCTTAGATCATCCATCTCTCGTGATTTGCACTTTTATATTGCATCTTGCACACATCCTCATGATGCTTGGGTCATATTGGAAGGACTCTTTGGTAAACCTAATAGAATGAGAAAATTCAGATTAGAGAATGATCTCATAGGTCTTAATCCTAGTGATTTTGACAATATTCAAGACTTTTTCTCTAAGTTCAATTCTATTAGATTGGAACTTTCTACTTGTGGCATTGTTAAAGGGGATGAACAATTGATCTTTTCTATTCTTTCCAAGCTTGGTCCTGATTATTCTATCTTTGTTTTTACATTCTATGCTACTATGGATGCTTTTGGTAGTGCATACAAATTGCCCTCTCTTGATGAATTTGCAGTGCATCTCACAAGGGAACAAGAAAAGTTGGCACACATGGGTCAATTGAAGCCTTCCACACATCAAGAATTGATTGCAAGTCAGTCTACATCAAAAGCTTCTAATGGAAAAGGGAAGAAATGACATAAGGATCCTAAGCCTCATGACAAAGGTAATGAATCTTCTTCAGATAATACTACTGAGTCCAAGTCCTCTTCAAGAGAGGAATCCTCTAGAAGAAAGAGAGATAAATGTGCATATTGTAAAAAGCTAGGACATGATGAGCATAAGTGTTTTCAAAAGAAGATTGATGAGATAACTCACATTATTCAGAAACACAACATTAAGTTGCCCTCATCAGTGTCTACTCCTTCTACACATTTGGCAGCTTCTACATCTCCATCATCATCCAAAGATAAAGGTAAAGGACAAGCATTCTTGGCTTCCACACATCTTGAGCAAGGTAAATGGCTTCTTGATTCAGGTGCATCACATTATATGGCATCTTCTATGGATATGTTTTCTTCTATTGAGCCTTATAATTCTCCTAATATTTTGATGGGTAACAACACATTCATGAGAGTTCGTGGGAAAGGTTCTATTCCTATGGGAGATGGGAAATTTAATGATGTTCTTTGTGTATCATCCTCTACCACTAATCTCCTTTCTATTTACCAAATTACACATGGGACACAAGGTAAAATTGTTGAGTTCACTCCTGATTTTGTCTACATTAGGGACATGGATACTAGAGATGTCATAGCTATGGGAGTTGTTGATCATACATCTCACTTGTATTCTTTTTCACATTTTGATGATGATGATGATGATATTCATGATGTACACATCCCTTTTCCAAGGGATAATTATGAGGAGAACTTTGGGCACTTGAATCATTTTGTTGTTGAGACAAGTGTTGAGCTTCCTACTCCTCCACCTCCTGCTTCTTCAGACATGGGCTCTACTATTCAGCAGGATGTTCATAGTGTTTCGGATCTTGTAGAATGTGATGACTACTTTGATGCCTCTTCAGCATTTGTTGATTCTCATGATGCAGATTTGGAAGACATACATGAGGGGTTTCTCTTTCCTTTGATGACAACATCATAGTTGGGAATACTTCTTCATCTTCTTTGGAGATTGGTACTCTTGATTCTTCTCCTTCTATACTTGATTTGTCACATAAGGTGATAGATTCTTTGAGCTTGTAGATTCCTATTCAGTCTTCAGAGATTCATGCATGGAGACCTTCATCTTCTTCCTCCTTCCATTTGCACAAGAATTGGCTTCTTCATCATTTGATGTATCTATTTCTTCCTAAGGGGAGACATGTGTCTTGTAAGCATTGGCTTATCTATTTTTTGCAAGTACTCTTCATCAACATGGGAGCTTCTACATTATGGGGGGGATATCATGTCTCCAACTATCCTTCTTATGGGAGGATAATTATTTGTATATACATGATGTATGTAGTTCTTGGGGGGTCTTGATCACTCCATCCATCTATGCATCTTTTTTTCTTCTCTCTTTTTGGGGGAGGGTTTTTCCCATGAGGTTTTCCCTCTTTCTCCGCTTTATGAGAGTTATGCATTTCATGTATTACTTTTTGTACATGGGTACCTAACATGGCCTAGTTGCTGGGACCCATCTTTCATTGTGAGTTTAAGTGCATTCCCCTAAGTTGCACTTAAGGGGGGGGGGTGTTGGTGTAATTAAATATTCCTAATTACACTTTACTTAATCTTACTTAGGTTAATGCATTGCATAGTAGTTAGTGATTGAGACACCTAGGAGTTTGCACCTCAATTAAGCACATGGTGTAGGAGAAATTCTACTTTTGGTGTGAGATCCACCTTTAGTGCTCTTATCAAATTATCATCCTAATCCATTGCACATACTTTATGGCATAATGGAGGATGATCCACATTTGGCGGACATGTGATTACACCTAACATAGGTAATAGCTTATTAGCTCCCTTTCATTCTCTCTTGTCACCTTTCCGATATAAGGAGGCCTATTATGTAATCATGTACATCAAGGTGAATTCATTGGATCAATTCAATATCAATCATTGCATTCATATCATCTCTCTTATACTTTTCTTTAACCTCTAGATCCTTGGTTCAATCTTTGCTATTTGCAAATTCTTACATTCTCTAGAAACCACGAGAAGGGGAGAAATCATAAAATGAGGACGATAGAGGAACCCCAACCAAAATGTAAGGGACATTACCCTAGTGATCAAGCAAAATGTGAAGGTGATCCACCTCTATGGAAACCTTTTTGGCTTACACTTAGATATGTAGAAAAAAATTAGAACATGTAATAGATTTAAAATAAAGAAAAACACATTGGTCAATAGGAGAGTGAGAAAAAATAGTAGAGTTTCTATGTTTCTAAATTTTTAAGAGAATAATTACCTTGAAAGCATGCCAAATCAGATTATTTTTTATGGGAATGTGAGTCCACTCCCCTAAAAAAGACACATGTAAATGTGAGAAAGGATTCAACCTAAAAGGCCAAAAGAAGTCATGAATTCGATTCCAGAGCTATTAAGACTGAGGACAAAGTTAGAAGAGATGCTCAAAAGATTCTAACTTCTTATACAATAGAAATGATTGTCTTGAATGTCCATATGAAGAAGCCTTGACCCCATAGGAAAGCCTTGAATTAGAATAAAACTTGAAAAGTGGGATAATTTAGAATCCAAAGTAGTCAAGACAAAATATTGATAAATCTGTATTGCTAAACCAAGATTAGCAATTCCAAATTCTGTTTTAGGTTTAAAGTAGGGACCATACGAAGATGTTAAGAAAGCTAGTGGTATCCAAGACATATCTTGTAATTACAAAAAGTAGTTTTTGGAAGCCACTTCTAATCTTTCTACCATGGTTTGGAAGATTGAATACCAATTTTTTGAACCATATCAACAAGAATAACCCTTATAACTATATCAAATGTATCATGGTTTGGATGTGAAAGGAAATTTTTTCCTTAAGCTCATCCCAAGATATAAGACTTATAGAATTTTTGGAGAATACATATTGTGGACATTGTTAGGAAAATTGTGTTTCAACCTTGCAGTAATAACATGTATTGTTAATAAAAATTCTAATATTGATATGTGAGCCCAGGGGGATGCAAGAACCCTGAAAAAAAGTTTCACTTATATATTATCATTGTGAATCCTAATCATTTATCATTAGGTCATAAATCTAACAATGAATATTCTATGTGCTTTGTCTTCCCTAGAAGAAAACCCTATTTTAATAGGACAGTGTATTATGATTTTTTATTGTGATTTATTTTTAGATTCTAACTATTGAGTTTCCTTTGGATCTTCGTTGGTTATACTCTCATGAGAAGATTTCTCTACAAGTATATTGTAATTTATTATCAAGATTTTTGAATAATATATTTGGTAGCTTATGGAGAGTGGGGTTTGTCTCTTGAAAGTTTTTTCCCCACGTAAATCATTGTGTTGTCGAATGCATTTTATTTATGTTTATTTATGTTAACTTTCTACAATTGTTGTAAATATTTCAAAATTGTTTTGCATAACCCTTGTCTCGAGGAAAATGTAGGAACTTATTCCACTACCTTAACTTCCTTACACACATTAGACACCTTTCTTACGGGGAATTAAATCTCTTGAAAAGTCTAGGGTTAAGTGTTAAAGCTATAAAAAGATCAAGAACTTCCATAGAGACTATAAAGATGAGAAAATAAAAATAAAAATTATTCAAATGATGAGTCTACAAAGTGTTCTCAAGGAGACGTAAATGCACTTATAGAAACTATGAAAAATCACGTGTTGAATAATGTGTGGTTGTTAGACTTTAGGCCTTCCTTCCTTATGACCTCCCGTGAGACTTATTTCCAAAGTGTGAAAATATAAAGGTGGGAAGGTGTACCTCAATGACAACTCTCATTTGAACATGTTGATAGACGTGGAAATTTTAAATTTTTTTCCTTGGTTGATGAATAAACATGATCAATGGTATGTTTCACACCTTTAGTTTAGCATGGAACCTTTTATTAGGTAGAAATATTAGTGAAGTAAGTTTCCGATTTTCTTCTTTAGTAGAGGGCATAAGATGGTACAAGGAGCTATCGTGGTTGGTAAAATTATTCATGTGGGAACATTGTTTTAGCTATCTATGCATGAAATATCTAGTGTAATAGTTGTTATATTCATGTGATGAAGAGATCTATAAAAATCTACGCATTCACCATCAAAAATATCTAGTGTAACAAAGAGTTTTTTTTGTGTCCATTTTTATGGTCATGCTTTCTAGTTACGTAATTGAGTTCTTTATTTAGAGAGAAATATCCTTAAGGGAGAAAAATATTATGGAACTAGGTAATGGTCCTTATAGTAAAGAAGGTCTACGAAGATATTTTAAAGAGGAAAAAATATTATGGACCTAAATAATGGGTCTTATAGGAAAGAAAGGTCTAAGAACTCTCAAAAATCAAATATTGTTGAGGATATGAATGAATGAATGTGTACTATTGAATTTGAATCATACAAACATTCTTAATATGCAACATAAAAATGTGTTTATTTTTATATTTCTCATAAATCTTCTTATATTATGAACTTACTTTATTTATATGTATTTCATATTATTAACATTCCTTCAAATTTTAGGTCCTTATATTTTGGATATTTTATAGATAATTTTGTAGGAAGGGTATATTTTGTTAGAAGTAAAATTGTAGTCTTGGATAGGTTTAAGGAATTTAAGGCTACTATGAACAATTATACTAGTAGGAAGATTAAGGTTTGAAGGAAAAGAAAGAAATGTGACAATTTTTATTTTAAAAGATAATGACACTAAGAGACATAAAAAAATCTATACACCCCTTGAGTGGATTGATTTGCAAAGAGAATGAATGAGACGATGATGGAGAGGGAAAATAATTTTCTTAGTGGACCTAGCTTGGAATAAAAGTTTATGGAACTAGTGATTTCTTGAGCTTGCTACCTAATTAAAAATTATTTGACACAAACTCTTGTTGACTATATTCCTATGGAGGAATAGATGATTTTTTTTCATAATTAAAAAATTATTAGATATTTAGTTGCATGGAACATGAACATACACCTAGGAAGAAGTGGTCAAAGTTAGAGAAAAAGGTAGTAGAATACACATTTAATACCAAATATGGTGTCAATATGAAATGGTTAAATGTTTTTACATAGTAGAAGTGTTATTTTTATATAAATTAAACTTTCCTCCATGTTGTTATATCAATAAGATGTTGGGAAGAAAGATATATCTCAAATACAAAGCCAAATATTGCAAAATATGATATAAGAACTCCCCAAAAAGTTAGAGAGGGGACCCCAAGTACAAGGTAGAATCTCCACCTCAAATCTTGAGGTGGTTTGTTAACTAGAGATATAAACTAGATAGATATACTCCTATTTATATATGTATTTTCCCTTGATTAGTAATATTGATGAGCCTATAACTATTATGGAGGTGATGAAAATGAGAAAATATAAGTCTAAAGAGTAACCCTAGGTGACGATATAGTTGTATTTAAGAATAATAGACGAGGCTTAGTATCAATTCTAGAAGTATGAAATCTTATTGCATACAAATATGTACTAAATTTTTAAGGGTCAATTGGGCCGTCAAAATTGAATAATACAAGGTGATATCAAGTGGTTGTAAAATGATATTACCAAGTTGAGGGGATACAAATTGGTGATGGTTTTTCCTTAGTTGATAAGATGAAATATATCAAATTCTATTGGTGATTTGAGTTGTGGACCCAAAAACCCTGAAGCTGAATAATCTCCCAAGCACTAGAAGTCTTTACATACTAAATCCTAGTATTCTCACAACCTTGACTTTGTTAAGTTCATTAAACTTTAAGTTTATTCCACATTATAATTAATTAGTCACAATTAAAAAATTATAAAGTAAAGTTTAATTTAAAAAGCATAAAATAATAAAATAAAATAAAAGCCCAAAATAATAGTAAAGAGAGAAATCCTCTAGTGGTGAAAACTTGACAAATAAGCTCCTTTGAAAAGTACCATAATAAAGATCTAGCAAATATAAGTGTTTTCTATAATACTCTCACCACCTTGCACTCTTAAACTTGGGGGAAAGTTTTAAGCATACATATCTCCTTCCGCAAATATCCCTATATGTCATATTCATGTTTCATATTGTTTCTTATCTTTTCCAACTTGTCCACCCTCTATTCCACCTTGATAAGGATATTAACACAATATCTACACATGTTTTGCATAATAAAAATCTTAATATCTCCATCATCTATCTATCATTCATATCCTCTATCTAAAAAATTAACTATCTTCAATAATCCAACTATCCTTCTACATTCACCTAAAATTGTCCCATCGCGAGCACGATGTCAACACTATTTTTTTGTCTTAATTAATTAAATGAGCTTGATTGTTTAATTTAATTTATGTCATTCTTCTAATTTAAATTCAAATTTGTCATTTACCCCCAAATTCTTATAAATAAATTATTTTTATTAATTATTTAATTATTTAGCCTCTATTTAATATTCCTTCAATATTTGTCTTTGTCTAATATTCTCCAATTATTAGTTAAATGATTCTATTGTTTAATTAATTCCTTATCTCCAACTTTAATTAAATGATTTATAATTATCTAATTAAAATAATATTATTTTCATTATTTTTACCAAAATTAAATGATTATTTTAACTATTCAATTACTAATGATTCCTTTTATAGTTAAATAAATAATTATTTTTTATTTAAGTACTAATGTTTCCTTCTATATTTAAATAAATGATTAATTATTTAATTCTTCCATTTGTCCACTGTTAACTCAATCTTCTAAAAATAAATAGATTATTTAATTTGTTTATTCTCTCACACGCATAGCTAAATAATTAATTAATGTGAATTATATTCTTTTGTTCCACCTCTCTAACTCCCACGGACTATAGTTCATATTTTCGATCAAGTCAGTCCGCTAATTCAAGCAATCTCTTATCTGTGGACAATATCCTATCATGCCATTAGTTGCATATTTAGTCTTTAGCCATGCAGTTAGTAATCTATCAATCAACCTCAATCATCTATTCAATCACTCTTGTCATAATTAATCTTGGTCATCCAATATAAGTCATCACCCCTTAATCTGAACCATCTATTGAAATCTAGAAATCTATAAAATGAAGGTGATTGTTCATTGTTTTCTAACCACAATTCTCAATTATTTGTGATATCATTATCAAGAAGAAAATATGAGAGCCTACACAAAGAAGAGGGAAATAAGAAAAGAATTCGGGTGATATTTTGCATTTCTTTAGTTGATTATTTTATGACACTTATATCATGCTTAGTCTTCCTTCCTTGAATGCGATAAAAAATTAAGCATAGAGTAGGATCTTTTGGGGTTAGATCCTCTAATCTCTTTTGTTGGTGTTATCCTCATATATGCAATTTTCCCTCATTGCGCCTTCTAGGTTGGCCACCTAGCCCTACCATGTTTTCACAATGCAATAGGATTTCTCTTAATGGTTTCACCACCTTTCCTCACCAAACACTAGGGGCTTTCATCCATCAGTCTGTACCATCCAATATTTTCATTTCCTTCCTATCAATTATACCCCTCACATTTTGAATCTCCATCCCTTCAAATATTTTTGTCTTATCCATGCATAATATTAATATTATGTATGTTTAGACCTCATTAAAAGTAGTCATCAAAACATACTCTATAGTCATATATTCTTGACGTAGTGCAAGGCCAAGAGAATCCCCAAAGGATATGTCCAAGCCCCTAGCTAAACAACCACACAATGGAATCACAACAGGAAACCAAATCTGAAAAAAATAGACATCTTTATTCATCAACAACTAATTACATGCAATGTGTTGGGTTGTAAGGCCTTCCCGGTTACAGCCAAATACAAAGCAAGAAATAGTTCTATGAGATCCCTCAAGATCCAACTCCAAGCTCTAACCCTAGCTAGCCAGATCTGCAGAAACAGGCTACAACAATTTGGTAGGAACCCCAACAAGATCTAAACTTGTGCACACAGGCCACCAAACAATCTTCTTGTTCCTAATCTCACAAGCTACTAACTCTTCTCATCTACCCTCAACAACTACTACAGACCATCCTTGAATACACTTCTTCAACCATAAGTTGACTGGAAGAAAGAAATAACTCTAAGCCCAAGTCAGTTCCTAAATAAACAAATAATAAATGTAATACAAGTCAACTCACAAATAGCCTTACAAATAATTAATTCTCCATGTCGGCCACTAGATCTACCTAGGAGAATACAACATATGCTACCCACATTAAATACATCCAGTCGGCCCACCAAATCCACAAGAACTCTAGTCGGTAAGCCAAACTACCGAGCACCAGCAAAAACAACCGAGCAAGTTAGGCATCACCAAGAAAGCATGTTGACTGAGCACCACAAGCATCACCGAGCACAGGTTCTACCAAGCACCAGAAGTTTTCCGAGTTCCCTTTAGTGACCGAGCTCCTCAGTCAATACTAAAACCAAGCAACACTGCTTTGACCGAGCCCCTCAACCAACACTACAATCGAGTAATACCCTTCCAAGAACTCTCCAAAGCAACTATCGAGAACTCCTCCAAGAACTCCAAAGAAGTCACCAAGCCAACCCAAGATGCTCCTGCATCAGACTCCCCAAGTAAATAAAAAAGTGTGTCCCACACTTTGATGCCAAAAGAAAGCTCTGCATCTATCTTCATCTTCACCAAAGGCTTCCACTCTAGCTTTACACAAGGCTTGCCAATCCACAAAGCCAGGAAAATAAATGAGTCCATCAATCAAGTCCTCCTTAACCGATCTGCAACCAACCAATCAGCATGTTCAACATCAAGAACAAACTGAACCTTCCACTTATCACAAAGTATCAAGTCAACATCCCATCTCTGCAACTCATCACAAGACTCATTACTATCAACTAGTAACTCAAGTTCACAACCAAAAAATAACATCTACATCACAACACCCAAAAAAAGTAAGTCGATAACACCATCATCACAAAGGTGTTCAGCAATAAACAACTCTTCACCAACAACAACCTGATCGCACCCAACCAGATGCTCTACAATATCCATGTCCAATGCAACCGACTGAACATGAAATCCAATCTTCTCACTAGCCTTAACAAGGTAAAAAACAACATCAAAAAATACAGGTATCTCAACAACAACCACAAGTTTCTCATCAAGTTTCATGTTAGACTCCACCAATTGACCATTAAAACCACTCTCACACACCTCTTCAACCTCCACACTATTACAAGAAACCTTGTCAAGATGTCTTCTTTCTTAGACCAGTCTTCTAACCGGCTAGACAACTTTCTTTCAAATTGGCATGTTCCAACTCCGATAAGCTCTACAAAGCTCAAAAACACTTTCCTTCACAAGGTTATCAACCCGATTCTCCATACGGTTCAACAAATATGCTTCCCACTGAGAAAACCTCTCAGAAATATTTGCTTCCACCACATCACGAAGAGTATAAATCACCCCAGGGTCCAATCCTCTCAGAGACATCTTCCAAGATCTTTGAAAACCAAAACTACCAATAGATCAACTAAGATCTGAGAACTTTCCCATCCCAAGGTCTTGGTGTAAACTTCCTCAACTTCGGCAATTTATCAACACGCTCAGGAACTTCAAGCTCTGATACCACCCGACACAGTGCAAGGCCAAGAGAATCCCCAAAGGAGATGTCCAATCCCCCAGCTAAACAACCACATAATGGACTCACAATAGGAAACTAGATTTGAAATAAAATAGATATCTTTATTCATCAACAATTGATTACATGAAATGTGTCGGGCTATAAGGCCTTCCTGGTTACAACCAAATACAAAGAAAGAAATAGTTCTGCGAGATCCCTCAAGATCCAACTCCAAGATCTAACCCTAGCTGGCCAGATCTGCAACAATAGGCTACAACAATCTGGTAGGAACCCCAACAAGATCTAAACTTGTACACAGGGCCACCAAGTAATCTTCTTGTTCCTAACCTTCACAAGCTACTAACTCTGCTCATCTACCCTCAACAACTACACCAGACCTTTCTTAAATACACTTCTTCATCCATAAGTTAGCAGTAAGAAAGAAATAACTCTAAGCCCAAGTCAGCTCATAAACAAACAAATATTAAATGTAATACAAGTTGTCTCTCAAATAGCCTTACAAATAATTAACTCTCCATGTCAGCCTCTAGATCTACCTAGGAGAACACAATATATGCTACCCATATTAAATACATCAAGTCGGCCCACCAAATCCATAAGAACTCCAGTCAGTAAGCCAAACTACTGATTTTTGAAGCAAAAACAACCGAGAAAGCTAGGCATCACTAAGAAAGCACATTGACTGAGCACCACAAGCATCACCGAGCACAGGTTCTGTCTAGCACCAGAAGTTTGTCAAGTTCCCTTTAGCGACTAAGCTCCTTAGTCAATACTAAAACTGAGCAACACTGCTTCGACCGAGCCCCTCGGCCAACACTACAACCGAGTAATACCCTTCCAAGAACTCTCCAAAGCAACTACCAGGCACTCCTCCAAGAACTCCAAAGTAGTCACTGAGCCAACCCAAGATGCTCCTGCATCATTTCTCCCATCATATCTTCATCTTGTTATCCTTATTCTAAATTTTATTTAGATCCTTGTAGGATACACTACCATTAAGTTTGTCATATTCTAGAGGCATTACTTCATTGCCCATCTTGTCCACTCATATCTTGTCCTCCCATCATTTTTATAAGTATATAGTGACTTTTCCTCTTGAAAAACTATATATTAGTGTACATAGGGTCATTTCATATCTAGTTATCTTATCACCCTTTCTAGGTTAACCTATTCACACTTGTTTAGTATTCACTTAGGGATATGCAACTTTTTGAATCACATCATATTGTTAATATACATGTACTCATCTGTTAGACATCTATTAATGTGTACTCTAGAGTTTCTTAGACACTTCTCAATGAACAAACACATGTTGAACATTTGGAGGGGCAATTAGTCATTTGGTCCTACCTTCTTACCTTCCCTACCTTTCATATAAATGCAAGACACTCATTGTACATTTTTATAGTCTCATATTATATGATACAGACATGCTTTTTTTCTTATTTGTTCAGTAGTGAAAGCATATCTTGGTATTAGACTCTCTAACACTCTATATAAATAATCCCATCACACATTCTCTTATTAGGAATCTCAATGTATTTTTTATACATGTCATATCTCAATTGGGGCATTAAGTCCCTACCCATCCATGATGAATCCCCTATGTAACTTTGTCCTTTATTGATCATCCCTTTATCTCCCCATATTCCAATAATCAACCTTCACTTATCACTAATATCTAAATTTAGGGTTCCTTCTATGCAATCTAATACAATCTATAATCAATCAAGCCCTCCTATCAATCTATCAGTCATAGTAATATCAAAGTATAAGAAAATCCTAATTCATGAAATCTAGCTAGATGCAATCTAAGCTAATCACCCATTCCCATCCCTAGTATTGTCCCTTTCCTTGCTTCAACACTTGATAGAAACCCAATCATCATGATTGACATTTTTTTTCTTCTTCCAATTATTATGTTGTTCAAGATATCATTCTCACATCAACAATGCTCATCCACCCATCCATTGATTAATCTTGTCTTTTTTATCTTGACTAGGGAAACATCATGTTTGTCTTTATATCATTGTGTGCATGCACTCTTCCTTATTTATATACATTATCATTTGATTTCATCTATATAAGTCTTTGTATCCTATCTTACATAATGGTATCATATTCTTCTTTATCATGGTACTAGAAGGTATAGGGTTGTTTGTGATTATTTTTATTACACATGAGACAAGTAGATCAAAAAAAGCATGATTAAATCCGTACAACATAACTAGGTATTTCATCCTTTGTCATTATCTTTTCATCCTTATATTGACTATCTCCTAATCTCTTCCTTCCCATCTATCTTGCATCTATTTATCCTTTCATTGCATATCCTCTAACATCTTCCATTACATCTAACTTGAATTGTATATTCCCTAGCCTCTTCCATCCCATTTATTTTTCATGAATATAATGTATCTTTTCTTCATATCAACCCAATTTTGTTCTTCTTTGAAATGATTCTAGTTTATAAGACGTCCATCTTAACGAGGGACAAAATGTAAACACCTAAATTTGACACATTGACAATCATCTAATAGCCCAACTTTTTTCTTTATATTTGATTAAACAAGTCATTGTTTACCAAATTAACTATCCAATCTTTATCTCCTTATTAATTAAATATTTTTATTATTTATTAATGAAGTCACTATCTATCTACTATTCATCACTATTCACTTGATCTCATTTCTAGCCTAAAATCATTTAATCAACATTCTTCTATAGTCCATCTTATGTAAATAAGTCCAAATATTTATTTACCTAAGTTTCCCCGTCCCCCTTCCATAAAGTTAAATAAATAATACATATTTGTTATATTTTTCTTTTCATTTTCTATTAGTGAATAAAAATTAATTAATCAACTAATCTTTCACTTCCACATTCTTAATCCTAGTCAATCCCCTAAAAACCATGAACAATCCCTACATATGTACACAAGTAAGACCATTGTGCACAAGGCGTGGGCCTTTGTGCATGTGACATGGCCTTGTTACCATGTTACATGGGTCAAAGGACTTGCTCATCTCTTAAGGGTACTCTCAAGTACTCTTTTCATCATCACCATAATCCAATTCCGCTAGAGGAATCCTCTGCCATAGTTTTTTAATAAATCTTGGACTCTTCTCTATCCGCCAACCATGTGAGGACATGCGTCCTCTCATCCCTCCATGGCTCTAAATTAATTTTAGCCCCAAATCCTCTAATCCAATCATAGCCATCAAACCCTCGATCCAAAAATCTATAACCCAAGCCATTATCATAAGGATGGATATGTTGTAGGAGAGAGCAATCACATATCGCCATCCACCAACTTTGAGTACAAACATCATAACTTGATGCAACAACGGTTAGTGTTTGTGAGATCTTGTTATCTCTTTAGTGATGTATGCCAACCTTTATGATTTACCTTGTGTGTTGCATTTGATTGCGAGTAAATGATTAATTTAGTTAGTTCATTTGTGTCCTCCAATTTTCATGTGCACAATTGATATTGGTATTTTTTCTCTTCAAAGAGTCACTCAAGATGATTCAAATTTTTTTTCTTTACAAGAAAGGGATCAAAATTGTTAGGGTTCTTATCTATTATCTAGATCTACTTTGGTAAGGTAATTAATTATTCTTTGTTCTTATTAAACTTCTATTATTAAGGTTCAATAATTCTTGCTTGATGTTATATGCCACACGTTAGGATTTGTGATTGCTTGTTGATTGGTGGAGAAAATGGCATTCATATTATAATACATCTATAAAAAAAATTGAAATATAAGTAAGTTTTTAAACCATTTTCACTCAAGCTTTGAATATAGAATTCCTAACCCAAGCTTTGTCTTGACTACCTCAGCAACTAAAATGTTATTATAAATCTCAATCGATTTACCTATCATTACCGATGATTTTACCAATGTAACTAGTAAATTGCTCAAAATTCTTCCTTCTAAAGAGCCTTCTACATGGGTACCTCTCCCATTGAACAATGAATCCCCCTCCTTTGATGTGCTTAAATCTTAATTCTGCTTGCTGGTGTTATTGCCTGGATATTTAAAGCTTGTATTTTTGGCAAGCCATGCATGCCTACCATCTAATTTGACGAAATATCAAAATAATTTCTAAATTGGGAATAAAATTCCAAGAAAATTTTACAAAGGCGAGAGCCCATCTAACCGTGTTCACATTATAATCGAATCAAATGAAGGCACTCTGCTTTTTCAACAAACTACAGGGGACCAGAAAATACCCACCATAATCTTAGGCTTTAAAATCTCGATTTCCTCACAATGAGGACTGCAAATTTTTTTTATAGACCCGAATACGCACTAATCATAGACAATGCCATGAACGGCAGATCAGATCATGTTTTTATTCTCCAATAAAATGAATGTTACAATATACAAATCGGATCGATTACAAAACAATCTCAACAAGGGACTTGATGAATGAACCATCTCATGACTTTGAGAGGAAGCTTTAACAGTCCCACTGCCATGTTCGCCAGTCCAGAAAAGCATATACAGCACGGACATATACAACTCAACAACGTCCTGCAAAAATCCCCAAAAAGCAAAATACCCAAATACAATCAGATCTATTCTCTTTCAATCTTTCAGATCAAGATAACAAAACAAAAAAATTGACAATCAATGCTAAATACATCTGGCATTAAACATTTGTACAATCCAATCGGCTAATTATAAAACCTTGTGCAGATAAATTCACGGACTCTTCATTTCAGAGAAAACTTACCCCAAGATCCAAATTACAGCACCAACTGCAGCAAATATGAGAGACAATAAGGCAAACGGAAGACCCAACAAAAATCCCAACGGTTTGCACTCCGCCATCTCAAAAAAACACCCAAATTTACCAGACTTTGATGATTGAGATTTTGGAAATCTGGAATACCAAATGCTAGTGTTAACCTTCAATGAAAATGGAGACTAATGGCTTGTTTAAAACGTTTCAGGATCTTATATTTAATACAGAGCAGGTCAAAAATGTCGGCTTCGGTGCACCTTCCTCTCGATTGCGTAGAACAAACGAAGAGCAGGGGCAATGACATGGTCAAGGATATATTTGGTATTGCCGTTCATAAGCGCGTATACGATCTGGCGCTTCTCAAAAATGTCAAACCTGGTAGCATTCGTGGTTTCTCCGCCTCCTTTTCTAGCATCATTAGTTGGAGGCGTTCAACTCGAGGGGTTTGGTTTATACCGCACCCTTTAAAAATATTAATTTTCGTAAAAATCCCTATAAATTCCCCACCGTTTTTTTTTCTCAAATCCGCATCCTAATGGATTTTTTTGATTTGATTGGAAAAGATGTAGAAGCTATGTTTCTTCTCTTTAATATTCGATTTTGTGAAGACTGGCAAGCATCCAAGAACGTCCTTAAGATACAAGTCTTTTTAGTTGTGTCTGTATTAAAATAAATTGAAATGAAATTCAAATCATGTTGTTCTGTAAAAGAGGTTAGATTTAAAAACAAACGTTTGATCTTTATAGGCATTCTTTGTGTCAAAATATTCATGAAGATGTTGATGTTGACTTTGTAGAGTTGACTTTAGAAATTGTTGATCATGGATGTCATCATAAATGCTATAGATTTGAAAATTACCCTTTGTCTCCAATGTCTTGAGTGCTTGATCACTTGCTCGTAAGGACTTAAGAACTTGAAAATGTCATTGAGTGATGTCTTGTATGCGTGGATGTCAAAATGAGGGGGGATAACTTTCTTTATACCTCTCCCTAGCATTTTGGGGTCTAGATTGTAGAGCAAGCCAACATGAGATTACATTTCCCACTGTCGCAAACTAACTGTTACATGGTTTGAATTTGGGTCCTAGTTGTGGGGATTTAGTCGCCTTGGGCAACCCAGTCCTCCCAACAATGGCCAAAATCAAGACCAAACGTCCAAAATGCATAGAAGAAGCCAAAATGTTTACTAGAATTAGTAGGATCAAGCATGGTCAGGCATAAGAGGTTGGGTTTGCTAAAATGAGGCCTAGGTGAGAAATAAATTGTATGTGGATACAATTTATGACACTACAATTACACAATGAAAAAATTAAAGCTTTGTTAGTGCCAAAAACAAAAGAGGCTACATCGATGAGAAGAATGCTCAAGATATGTTAGTACTAGTTAGAATGGAAAAATATGATGAAATGGGAATATATGCCCCCTCATGTTTTTGCCCCCAGTATATGGGGAAAAATATGAAGGAAAAGAAGCTAAGGGTGCCACAAAAAAATCAAGTTTTTGGGTGAATATTTAGCTATACATTGGAAAGGTGGGACCTAGGAAGGATCATTTTCACTATTCATCATGGGATTTTTATTAATTTTTCTATAGAGCTTTAAGTGAAAATGCCTCGTAGATGAAAGTTCCTAGCCACTAAGATCAAGGAGTTGTGCATTGGCATTGATGGCAATGAGTGCTTAGATAAGGCAGACCTTGTTTTGACCCTTTTCGTCAATTTTTACACTTTTTATGGGTATGTGCAAGATCATGAGGGGCCAAAAAGTGGCGATGTAAAAAAATCCACTTTTTAGTCGTCCAAAAGCTCATGAAAATGTATGTTGACTTTTTAGTAGGCTTGGGTGTTAGTACACCTGGGTAAACCTGACACCAAAGCACAAGCCTTATCGGGTACTCGATATTTTTGAGTACTCGAGCCATTTTCCAAACCCAAAACGTGAGGAGAAATGAGGAAAATGGCTTGCGGGTTTTAATTTTTGCCACAGGTTTCGGGTACCTAATTGTGCCAACAATAAATTCGACTCCGCAGTTGATCCAGTAAGTAAATTCTTACTATATCTTGATTTATTTCTTTCATTTTCATGTTAAATGTAGTTTTTTTTTTTGGTTAAAATAAGGTTTTGTATTGATTTTTTTAATAATATATGAAATCAATTTGAAATTTATATTTGTTTATTATTTAATTAGGCATGGCTGACAACAATGAAGATAATAACCCTCCCCCACCAAATAACGATCCACAAAATAGTCCAGAACCACTTCAACACCCTCAATCTTTAGAGGATTTGATATAGGAGAACTTGAACACTATATGGGGCTTCAAAAATATGTATCAAAATATACCTACATTAGCTCCTATGCTTGCCACCCTAAATACCATTTTTGAAAACATTGACACCCTTACGCAGCAACATAATGCTGCTCTTCATTGGCATGATGATATGCATGCCCAATTTGATGACGAGCTTGACCAAGATGCGGGTTGCGGCCCTTAATATAACTAAGGAAGATATAGCCTCCCTTTTTGTTAATCCTAAAATCGGATTAAAATTTGACCCCAAAAAGCCCAAATTATTAATAAAATGGTGCACAAATGAAGCAATGCACACACACTTTTGGGATCGCCGGTGGATGGTTTTTGATAAACCACCCCATAGAAATTTGGAGCTCCCTTTCTATTTCATAAAAAAAATGTATGTTGAGTTTGTGCTTGGTCACAATGTTAATTATTGGAGTATGAGGCCCAACATGGGCGTAGGCGGAGGAGCTCCTTAGACTAGGCCATTTGCCCAGCGCAAAAAGGCCACTACCTTTGTCCCCCCCACTCATGTCGCACCCCCTCCTCCAGTGTAGCATCTCGATATCATTGCAGAGGCTGCCTCACAGAGTATTAGGGCCATTCATTTGCTGAGTGATCAGTTGATCATGCAGACCAGGTCATTGTTGCCTCCTGGTGTGGATGATGCTGGCGCATCGACATCTGGCCGGAGTTCACATGTATGTGAGCCCCATATTTGCATTATATGCAAGAATATGTACCTCAGACCACTTACTGATGCTGATACATATCAATATGTTATTGATGAGGAGGATATAGGAGATGCAGCTACAGAGGCTACAACACCTCATGGAGCATCTATATCTCATGAGAGTGCTTAGGAGGGGTATGCAGAGCCATGGACTCCTGTTGATATGGTAAGAGTAAACATTATAAATAAATTTGTCACATGACTTATTTAATTTAAAAATAATTTATTTATTTAGATTAGTTTTAATTATTGCATGCACTTATGTATATATATATTTTTTCATTTATGTTTAGTCGATGACAGAGGAGGAGTTGAGACAGGTGGATGACTCCACACTTTCGGCCATTTCATTTGGCCTTGACACCTATACAGTATATTATAAATTATGTACCCATTAGTTTTTTTAATATCATTTGGTGTACATGCTTAAATCTCTATCAATTAGAGCAATAAAATTTATACATTTACTAATATATTGTCATCTTATTGTACTCTTGCAGGCTACGGTTGATGTTAGTGGGGGGCATGAGGGGGTTCCTTCTTCATGTGTCGACAAAGGAAAGGTAATTAATTATTTAAGATTAATTATGCATGCATATGTATGCCACTTTTGTGTAGTAATAAATATTTTACTTGCACTTTATTGTATAGGGTGTGGCTCTTGATGATGTCTCAACATGGGTTCGGGAGCCTAGGTTGACAGGCATCTCGATTCAGAGTGATAGTCTAATTGTACGTAGACTTTTACATATTATTATTTGTATTTTGTAACTAGGGTTGTTATGATGAAGTACATTTATATATAAATGACAATCTTTTTACTCTCACAGGTTACTCCCAGTGTAAGGGAGGGCCCACGAGAATCTTTCATATCTTTGTTGACCCAGCCCACTAATCTAGAGGAGGGATCAGTGGATGTAAGTTTTAATTTTAGTTCAATCAATTTGTAATTTTATTATGCTATCATCCTATTTTGTAGATTTATTACTCTATGTTGAACCACTCTACTAATCTCATTATTGCAAATATATATTTATAGGTCGGAGTTGGTATTGTTGGCATGGTCCCTTCGCTACCAAAGACTTATGCTAGGACACTTGATCGTGGTAGGTGACTGAGAGGCCAGGTATAGATATTTGTATTCAGTTATATTTTTAATTAAATTAGTGTTTGAATTATGAATTATATATATATATATATATGTGTGTGTGTGTGTGTGTGTACAAATCATATAAACTAAGCAATCTAGCTTGGGTTTGAACTCATTTTTTATGCAGGATCAATCAAAGCCAAACACTTCTTCAAAGAGGCTACATTTTGATGATCCCCCTATGACATAGGATGTAGTTTTAGTTTTGTGGTCATTTAGAGATGCCACTTGGCACATTTTGAGATGGCATATATGCCACATTGTACACCTTGAAACATTGATTTTGTAGACATTTTGAAATGGCATGTGCCATATTTGTATATGGAGATACTTTTGATACATTTGATACTTTCTATATATAGAACATGTTCATTTTTATGTTATATTTGTGTCATCTTTTGTATACACATTTATTATTCATGTTTATGGAATTGAATGGTGAAGTTATATCTTGACTATGATTATCATTTTGATTTAAATTATATCTTGTTGAAGTTACATTTATTTTTCTTTACTCTGGAATACCCTGTATGGAGCTTATTATGTTTGAGGTTTAAATTCTATAGATTTCCTATGTTCTTATGTTTCATACCATTATACCTCCCACCCAAAGGGACAGTCAGTCTCTTTAGATTTACAAACCACCTCTATAAATGTTAACTTCCTCAATCAGAACACAACTGGACTCGCGTATAAAAACCACAATTTTGCATTTAAGGTGTGCTCCAGTGATAGCCCACATCTACCAACTACCCAAAAAATCAATCTTTCTAAGTCTTTGGACAACCCAACTCCATTACCATACACATCACATGTTTTGTGTCCTCAAAGCCACGCATGCACATCTTATAACATCCCAAACTTCTCGACCAACTATATATCTTTTCCATATACATCCTGACTCCAGCATGCAAAACCATGAACCATATTTCTTGATTACCATTAAACTTCACCTAACATAACATTTTATATTTCCATCTACTACATTACAAAGACAAGTGCTAATATTATACTCTATATACCCACTCTACTACGTCACAAATCCCACGGCCCTTAACCCAACTTGTAATCCCACTTGAGCCACTTAGTACTACATTCTTTCAGCACTATGTATATACTCATTATGTATATAACTCATCATATTGGGGTTTACGAAATCCACAGAAAAATGTAGCACTTGTGTTGATAGGTCACTTGGGTCGAGCGTGGTCGCGAGCGTTCCAGTGACTCCGTGGGTGGAATGGGGTTGTCACTAGCATTTACCTAGCCAACTAGAGTTGATGGAGCAGATAGTTCGATGCCAGGACTGACGGTTTGAAAGATACACTGCTGAGCTACTTTCAACTGACCCTCACCGTAAGTTTTGGCATCGACTGAGATCACCTTGCCAAATGCAAATGAAGTCGAATCACCCAAAACCGAGAGAGGTTATTGTAGAACTCGTAAACACAATCTCATAGCCCTTGATGGTTTGTCGATACCTCTCACTAGGTCTGAGATACGAGCCTCAAAAGATTGCTGCCCAATCGTGCTTAGTGCACCTTGGGGTCACTTGGGTTGAGTGTGGTTGTGAGTGTTCTAGTGACTCCGTGGGTGGAATGGGGTTGTCATAGGTGTTCACCCGGCCAACTAGAGCCAATGGAGCAGATGGTTTGATGCCAGGATGGACGGTTTGAAATATACATTGCTGAGCTACTTTTAACTGACCCTCACTGCAAGTTTTGGCATTGACTGAGATCGCCTTGCCAAATGCAAATGAATTTGAATCGCCCAAAACTGAGAGAGGTTATTGTAGACCTCAAAAACATGATCCTATAGCCCCTAACAGTTTGTCGATACCTCTCATGAGGTCTGAGATACAAGCCTTGAAAGATTGTTGCCCAATCGTGCTTAGTGCACCTTGGGGTCACTTGGGTCGAGCGTGGTCGCGAGCATTCCAGTGACTCCGTGGGCAGAACAAGGTTGTCACTAGTGTTTACCCAGCCAACTAGAGCTGATGGAGTAGATGGTTCGATGCCAGGATGGAAGGTTTGAAAGATACACTTCAGAGTTACTTTTAACTGACCCTCACTGCCAGTTTTGGCATTGACTAAGATCGACTTGCCAAATGCAAATGAAGTTGAATCACCCAAAACTAAGAGAGGTTATTGTAGACCTCAAAAACATGATCCTATAGCCCTAATAGTTTGTCGATAACTCTCACAAGGTCTGAGATACGAGCCTCAAAAGATCGCTGCCTAATTATGCTTAGTGCACCTTGGGGTCACTTGGGTTGAGTGTGGTGGCGAGCGTTCCAGTGACTCCATGGGAAGAATAGGGTTGTCACTAGCATTTACCTGGCCAATCAGAGCCAATGGAGCAGACGGTTTGATGCCAAGATGGACGGTTTGAAAGATATACTACTGAGCTATTTTCAATTGACCCTCACTGCAAGTTTTGGCATTAACTGAGATAGCCTTGCCAAGTGCAAACAAAGTTGAATCGACCAAAATCGAGAGAGGTTATTGTAGACCTCGAAAGAATGATCCCATAGCTCTTGAAATTTTTTTGATACCTCTCACGAGGTTTGAGATACGAGCCTCAGAAGATTTCTGCCCAATCATGCTTAGTGCACCTTGGGGTCACTTGGGCCAAGCGTGGTCGCGAGCATTCTAGTGACTTCGTGGGTGGAATGAGGTTGTCATTGGTGTTTTCCTGGCCTACCAGAGCTGATGGAGTAGATAGTTTGATGGAAGGACAGACGGTTTGAAAGATACACTTTAGAGCTACTTTCAACTGACCCTCACTGCAAGTTTTGGCATCAACTGAGATCGCCTTGCCAAATACAAACGAAGTTGAATAGCCCAAAATCGAGAGAGGTTATTGTAGACCTCGAAAACACAATCCCATAGCCCATGATGGTTTGTTGATACCTCTCATGAGGTCCAAGATATGAGCCTCGGAAGATCACTTCCTAATCGTGCTTAGTGCACCTTGGGGTCACTTGGGTCGAGTGTGGTGGCGAGCGTTCTAGTGACTCCATGGGTAGAATGGGGTTGTCACTAGCATTTACCCGGCCAACCGAAGCCAATGGAGTAGATAGTTTGATGCCAAGATGGACGGTTTGAAAGATCCACTGCTAAGATACTTTCAATTGACCCTCATTGCAAGTTTTGGCATCGGCTGAGATCACCTTGCCAAATGCAAACGAAGTCAAATCATCCAAAACTGAGAGAGGTTATTGTAAACCTAAAAAATACAATCCCATAACCCCTCATGGTTTGTCAATACCTCTCACGAGGTCCAAGATACAAGCCTCGGAAGATCACTGCCCAATCGTGCTTAGTGCACCTTGGGGTCACTTGGGTCAAGCGTGGTCGTGAGCATTCCAGTGACTCCATGGGTGAAATGGGGTTGTCACTGGTGTTTACCCAGCCAACTGGAGCTGATGGAGTAGATGGTTTGATGCTAGGACGGACAGTTTGAAAGATACACTTCAGAGCTACTTTCAACTAACCCTCACTACAAGTTTTGGTCTCAACTGAGATTGCCTTGCCAAATGCATACGAAATTGAATCACCCAAAACCATGAGAGGTTATTGTAGGCCTCAGAAACAAAATCTCGTAGCCTCTGATAGTTTGTCGATACCTCTCATGAGGTCTGAGATACAAGCCTCAGAAGATCACTGCCCAATTGTTCTTAATGCACCTTGGGGTCACTTGGGTTGAGCGTGGTCGCGAGTGTTCCAATAACTCCGTGGATAGAATGGGGTTGTCACTGGCATTTAATCAGCCAACCAAAGCTAATGGAGTAGATGGTTTGATGCCAGGATGAACAGTTGAAAGATACACTTCAGAGCTACTTTCAACTGATCCTCACTACAAGTTTTGGCATCGACTAAGATCGCCTTGCCAAATGAAAATGAAGTCGCATCGCCCAAAATTGAGAGAGGTTATTATAGACCTTGGAATCAAGATCCTGTAGCCCCTGATAGTTTTTTGATACCTCTCACGAGGTCTGAGATATGAACATTAGAAGATCGCTGCCTAATCATGCTTAGTGCACCTTGGGGTCACTTGGGTCGAGCGTGGTTGCGAGCATTCTAGTAACTCCGTGGGTGGAACGGGGTTGTCACTAGTGTTTACCCGGCCAACTAGAGCTGATGGAGTAGATGGTTCAATGCCAGGATGAACGGTTTGAAAGATACATTGCGGTGCTACTTTAAACTGACCCTCACTACACAATGAATCATTTACATATATCATGTATGTATCCATCTGACTCAAATGAACTTTCAAAGCATCAAAGATTGTTTGAAATGATAAAAAATAATATCCTTAAAGCATTAGAAACAACAATCAAACATTTAAGAATTCAAACCATGCAAATGACATAAGTAAATAATAAAAAATGATGTGTTTTCATTGCCTTTTTCTAAGAAAATGTATACTTAGATCCCTTGTTGGCACTATTGGCCACTCATACATGATTTTTTTCATAAGTCCTTATCAAGACTTCTAGGACATTTAACTTTTAAATCAAATTGATTGTTACAAATTTCTATTATAGGCTTCAAAAGATCTCAATTTACCATTAAGGATCCTTTTTTCCTTCTATCTCTGATTGGATCCATGGTAATCGTAGGTGTCTTCATAGATGCTCCTACACAAGTTACAATTCACATACAAAACCAAGTTTATTGACTCAAAATATAGTCTAAGAAAGGTGAAATTAATGTATTGAAATTAAGATTAACGAACTTAGAAAACAATGCACTAAGTTAACTTATTACCTAGTCAAGTGTTCCTGAAGGGTCATCTCTTTGCTTCAGGGTCTCCAATAGTGCTTCATGATCAACAGTACTAATAGTCCAAAGTTCTTTTGTCTTTGGTCTTCCTTGATGCTTTAACAACTTGAAATTTGTTGCTATAACAAGGAGTGAATACATGAGAATAGTTTTGTGCTTCTCATAGTCTTCAAATGCAGGAATTCCATTCTTTCTAATCATGTATGTTCGCAGCCATGTTCCCGCAACAACAACTGAACCAGTAGGATACATGAACCCATCACCATCTTTCATTAGTTGGACAAGATTCTATTTACCTCATACACAACATGCTAATTGATAATCTGACCTCTCACCATTCCCCTGTGGTGCAACCAATGCAAAAACATCTGCTAGCTACAGAAGATCTGAAAGATGGTCATACTCAACTGAAGTGTCCATGTCATCATTTCTTATAGAGAGTGTCAAAGATAAAGGGGTAAGATATTGTGGAACCCATGTATCCACCCACTCACTTGACTCACAATGATCCCAATCATACTGAAAATACATGGGGAAAAAATAAGCCAACTCTCATGTCCAAATGGTCCATGTACTACTATTGGAGCTTCAGAATGAATGCAGTTTTGAAGAGTCTTTCACTGTTTGACTATCCAATCTATCTCCTATAGTTCCCTCCTCAACCAACCAAAATAATCTATGCACTATAGAATCAAGAGTCCCCCTTTTGACATTGCTAAAGTACACCAATCAACAATAGAATGAGCATCAAGAATTATAGCACCTGAAATCCTCAATTTCTCCTTAACTAGAGCTCTCTTCACACACACACCTGCTCCATCATGCTCCCCTTTCCCTTGCCCTGACTAAAAAAAACTCCAAATATGAGGTACACCTCTCTCCACATGCATTCTACACAACCAATAAAACATTCTGGCATTCTTAAATTGACTAGTGCAATTATCCGACCAAATGAGATGCCTATCCATAACAATACCATTTTCCTCCAAGAAGTCAAAATAGTTCTGGAAATAATGTTGAACAAACTCATGAGAGTGAGATCTATCATTAGTCATATAAAAATGGTACTCTTTGATTATCTTTCACTCATCTTTTGTGCTATCAGAGGAATGTCTATATGTGATGTGGACAAAAATAGCAACCTAAATGGAATTGTAATATTGAGCTTGAGTCTCATTTTGGGGCTACAATGTATAGTTCTCCACAAAGTCTACAATGGATATAATAGTTCCAATAGGGAAAGTGTCCTTACACATCCTGAATTGTTGATCTAACGATTGAGACTTGTGACTACGCCTTGCATACTTGTAAAAAAAAATTGTCTTGAAATCTAAGATAAAATCAGCAACATTGTATTCTTTTGCAACTAACTCACATCTAGAGCCTTCACCTCCACTCTTCAATGTATATTTTATTGTTTCATATATGTTTATTTGGATGAGTATCTTCTCAAAATTGTGTTCCAAACCCTTATTAAAACATGTCCTAAACTTGGACAAGCCACCACGTTCTGAGCACTTGGCATTTATGCAATCTTTTTTATAAAATAAACAACCATCATCTCTATGACATAAAAATTGATCTAGCAAGTCTCTTGATGATTTGGGAAGACCACTTGCACAACAATCCTCTAGCATTTCATTAGTATACAAAGTAGAACGAATGGACCATAATAATTCATGATGCATTGAAAACTCAACATGATATTTGCAACAACATGTATTCCGAACCTTAAGGGGTACACAATAAAATGGCTTCACAGATTCAAAAGACCTTTGTGATATTTTCAATGTTGGATGTGTCTCACAAAATTTTTTATACAACATTTTTTGACTTACCTCCACATAATGTTTAGGATGTGGAGTGCGGTCTTGATTTCCAACTCTCAACTTCAAGACATCCTTCACATTTGGTGACACTCTTGAGTTAGCATCCCAAAATTGTTTAATTTCATCCTTGACAACATCTATTAGCTTCTTATCAAAACATGGAAGTCTCCCACCATAAGCCCATGTATCAATTTGAAGCGGATCATCAAGTCTTTCTCTTCTTGCAAGTGCTCTACCCAAAGTTTTATAGTCTATATTGAAGTCAACACAAGTTTGTCTCATCAAACGAGCCTTTCTCAACTGATGACTTACTAAGGAGGTTGTAATAACCCTTCGAGAAAATCTCTTGTCTTTTACTCTGCTAGTCTTTCCAATGCTATTGAGAGCATTGAAAAGATTCTTCACAACAATGACATTTCTCTCCATTTTATTTTTCACATGAATCTTCAATTTCGCAAGCATAGGTCTCATCTTTTGCATCTTTAACAACTGCACAAAAATTTGACATTGCTCAACCAATGTCTTGTTTCCAAAAAATTGATCATAAAGTCTTGAAGCCCACAACCTAATGGTTCTATGTGACCTCTTTCCTTCCCAATTATTCATAATGTTCTCCTCAATTTCAATTAACCATTTAGGTGTTCTTGAAAGCCCCAAATTTGAAGATTGATTATCTTTATTGCAAGGGACTTCATTTCACATATAATTTGGAGATTTGAAACATTCATGTGGTTCTTGTGCAACATTTTCATTCCCCAAGTCTACATTTTCAATCTCCATATGTAAATTTTCATCTTCATTCCATTCATTGTCGTTCCCCAAATCTACGATTTCATTCCCCAAGTATACATTTTCATTCTCCATCTCTACATTTTCATCTTCACTCCATACATTGTTATTCACAAAATTAATTTCCATATTATTTTCAAATTCAACATCCTCTTCACTTGCAACTACATTTACGGGGTCACCTTGATTAATGTTTAACATACCTTCTCTCCTTCGGTGATTTTCGCTATCTTTTTCCCTATATGCTTGAATTTCTTCATCCGCCACCTTCCTCTTCCATTTATCCTTCAGACGATTGCTACTTCCCATGGTGAGACCACAAGTTGACAAAAAACAAAAAATGGGCCCCAAATCAATTTTTTTTTTCTGCAACCCATGAAAAAAGTTTGAAATCTCGTGCTTCTCTATTCTATGGGGATAGGGAATATTTTGGTCAAAGTTACACCAGTCCATAATCGGGTACCCGATATTTCCAGGTACATGAAAAAACAGTGGGAGTAAATGAAAAAATTGAACTTTTATATATAAAGAGAGGTTTAAATATGTATTATATATATACTAATGTATTATATACTAATGTATATAATATATATACTAATGTATTATATATATATACTAATGTATTATATATATACTAATGTATTGTATATATATATAATATATATAATGTATTATATATATACTATAATAAGAGAGAGAGAGAGAGAGAGAGAGAGAGAGAGAGAGAGAGAGAGTTCCAATATGTCCATAGGGGTCATGGGACTTCCTAGGGGTCCTAACATGTGATAAGGCATACAAGGACCCCTAGGAAGTCCCCATGACCTCTTTTGACACATTTGAATGCTCAAGTGTGTCCAAAGGGGTCGTAGGACCCCTTAGGACACACTTGAGGGTTCCAATGTGTCCATAGGGCTCATGAGGACTTCCTAGGGGTCCTAACTCGTGATAAGGCATAGTAAGACCCTTAGAAAGTCCCCATGACCCCATTTCACACATTTAAACATTCAAGTGTGTCCAAAGGGGTTGTAGGACCCCTTAGGACACACTTGAGGGTTCTAATGTGTCCATAGGGGTCATGAGGACTTCCTAGGGGTCCTAACATGTGATAAGGCATACTAGGACCCCTAGGAAGTCCCCATGACCCCTTTTGACACATTTGAATGCTCAAGTGTGTTCTAAGGGGTCGTTATGATACACTTGAGGGTTCCAATGTGTCCATAGGGGTCATGGGGACTTCCTAGGGGTCCTAACGCATGATAAGGCATACTAGGACCCTTAGGAAGTCCCCATGACCCCTTTTGACACATTTGAACACTCAAGTGTGTCTAAAGGGGTTGTAGGACCCCTTAAGACACACTTGAGCATTCCAATGTGTCCATAGGGGTCATGACGACTACCTAGGGGTCCTAACACGTGATAAGGCATACTAGGACCTCTAGGAAGTCCCCATGACCCATTTTGACACATTTGAATACTCACATGTGTCCAAAAGGGTTGTAGGAACCCTTACAACACACTTGAGGGTTCCAATGTCTCCATAGGGGTCATTGGGACTTCCTAGGGGTCCTAATGTGTGATAAGGCATACTAGGACCCCTAGGAAGTCCCCATAACCCCTTTTGACACATTTGGACACTCAAGTATGTCTGAAAGGGTCATAGGACCCCTTAAGACACACTTGATGGTTCCAATGTGTCCATAGGGGTCATGGGGACTTATTAGCGGTCGTAACGCATGATAAGGCATAGTGGGACCCCTAGGAAGTCCCCATGACTCCTTTTGACACATTTGAACACTCAAGTGTGTCTAAAGGGGTCGTAGAACCCCTTAAGACATACTTGAGAATTCCAATGTGTCCATAGGGGTCATGAGGACTTCCTTGGGGTCCTAATGCGTGATAAGTTGTACTAGGACCTATAGGAAGTCCCCATGACCCCTTTTGACACATTTGAATGCTCAAGTGTGTCCAAAGGGGTCATAAGACTCCTTAGGACACACTTGAGGGTTAAAATGTGTCCATAGGGGTCATGGGGACTTTCTAGGGGTCCTAATGCATGATAAGGCATACTTAGACCCTTAGGAAGTCCCCATGACCCCTTTTGACACATTTGAACACTCAAGTGTGTTCGAAGGGGTAATAGGACCCCTTAAGACACACTTGAGGGTTCCAATCAGTCCATAGGGGTCATGGGGACATCCTATGGGCCCTAACACATGATAAGGCATACTAGGACCCCTCGGAAGTCTCTGTGACCCCTTTTGACACATTTAAACACTCAAGTGTGTCCAAAGGGTTCATAGGACCCCTTCAGACACACTTGAGCATTCCAATGTGTCCATAAGGGTCATGAGGACTTCCTAGGGGTTATAACATGTGATAAGGTGTACTAGGACCCATAGGAAGTCCCCATGACCCCTTTTGACACATTTGAATGCTCAAGTGTGTCCGAAGGGGTCGTAGGACCCCTTAGGATACACTTGAGGGTTCCAATGTGTCCATAGGGGTCATGGGGACTTCCTAGGGGTCCTAACATGTGATAAGGCATACTAGGACCCCTAGGAAGTCCCCATTGTATGCACCCTAAAATGGTCACCTAGACTTTGAGCCCCCATTCAACAATTTATCAAATCCTTGAATCAATATTTTCAAAAATCAACATTTTTCAATTATATCAATTTCCTTGATCAAATCCTATTCTATCATTTTTTTGATTATTTTCTATGGGCTAACCATTTTATCCTAAGTCTTTATTTATTTAAAAGGAATTCTCTCCCCCTTTTATTAAATAAAAAGTCCCCACTTTTCCTCTTATCCTAAGTTGCACAAATAAAACATTATTCTTATTTTATAAAAAGAAGAAAAGGCCTTTTTGTCTCATATGGACACAAAAGTCAACTCTTATTTTCTCATTGGAGGAGATTTGTGCACATGGATTGCTCCTCTTTCAAGCTCCACCCTTGATTAAATCTTTTTCCTCTTAATCTCCATGGTCCATTCCTTTGCAATTCCTTTAAAAGGAGAGCTCTTTTCTCATTCTAGGATGAATTTTTTGAATACTAATCTTATGTTGCAGGATTTCTTGGAGACTTTGGAGCTTTTGGAGATCATCTTGCATTCTACTTTCCATTATTGCATCGTAGTTTCATGTTTATGCTTTCTTAGTTTAGATTTCCTTTATGCTATAGATTAGCTCACATAGCTTAATTAGGAATGTCTTGTAATACTTTCATTTCCTTTCATAGCTGAGCTTGCATCTTCAATTTTAGTATAGCATTGCATTGCATTATCATTTAGATTTCTTGAGGATATTGGCATCCTTGCCCTTGCCTTTATTGAATCTCCCATTGTGTGGTTTACTAGCAAGGTTGCATGCTTCAATAGCTCTAGCTGAAAGCACCATCAACATCCTTGTGACTCCATGCATAGGGAGCTCTAGGTTGGTTTCTCAAGGTTTCCAATCCATGGATTCCCTTGGAAGTAATGACTTAGAGAAGTGCACTATTTAGTGTGTACATTTTTGGTGCCCACCGTGGGGTAGAACATTCTTGTTTTGTCCTTTTTATGCATTTTCATCATTTTTTCGTTAATATTTGCTTGCTATTTCATCAATATTTGCTCTCTGGTTTTTTCTGACAGAATTATCGTGTGATAGTTTTCCAGTGTTGTATGATAGTTTCTTATATACCAGTGTGATATTTTACCAGTTAAAATATCACACACTTTGGCAGATTGTGTCACACTGTTGTTTTGTTCTCTGTCACACATAGGTATCAGGAACTATTGCACAGGGATAAAGTATCACACTAGTATAGAGCAGAATATCGCATGACCCTTCCTCTGATAGAAATATTGCCCAGGCCTGGCAGTGAGCAATTTTTCTCATTTCTTCGCAAGATTTGATCTATTTGATTTGGATTTCTAATTTGCTATGATAGAACAGGGGTTTATTTGCAAATTTCATTTGGTTTTGATGTGCTAACCCTTGTAGGGCTAACAAGTTGTGCTTGTAGGTGCTCTCATTGCTTGATTATTTTCTTAAAAGAATGCATGTCAAAGCTCCAAATGCATAAGGGCTACTAATGGTTTTTGCAGTGCTGCCCAAAGCATAAAAACAAATCAAGTGCTTATTTATTTATTTCATTTCAAGTGCGACATATACTAGTTTTTTCATTTCATTAGGCACTTAATATCTTGTAGGAATCTTTTGGTGGTAGGAGAGTATGTTTTTCACCCTTGTGGTGAACCAGAAATCTTGACCCATCTTTGGATTTCAAAAGAAAGAGGATAAATGAACTTTGCTTGATGTGTTTGGGAGAAATTTTTGAGCTAGGAGAGTATGCTCTTCACCGTTGAGGTGAACTATAAATCTTGACACTCAAAGGTTGATCCACTCTTTGTTTAGTTTTAGAATCCTTTAGCGGGCTTGCTCTTGAGCAATCAAGAGGAATGACTTTTTGCCGATTATTTCGACCCACTATAAAGTCAAGGCTATCAAGTACATAAAATCTTGGTAGACGTAGTACTTGTCTTTGCTTAACGTGAGTACTTGTGGGATTGTGACCATGAGGAAAGTGTTGAGCAAGAATGCTTAAGGTACTCTTGTGGCCGTGAGGTCTGTTACTTGCCACAAGGTAAGGAGTCCCTTTGGGGAGCAAGAGGGGTATTACAAATGGAAGCCCTTACTAAGAACCATAGATAGAAGCCACCCTATTTTGCTGCTTAGCTTCTTGGTGCAAGGATTGATCCTAGTGGACTAACCCGGATCACCCCAAGATTAATCACCATCTGTGTTCCTTTGGTTGTGTCATTGGCACTTCCACGACAAAGCCAATATATATTGTGGGCAACCACTTTGTGTGAGGCAATGGAGCATCAAGTGTGGGCCAAGTTGTTAAGTATTGAGCCATTGTCTTTTTAGGCTAGTAAGTGCTTGAAGTGTTCTCGCTATGATCTACCCGTGTAAATGTTCTCAAACATTCAAACATCACGGTGGCATTCATAGGACTTTATTGCTTTGATATCACAATTGCTTGTCTTGGCAAGGTTTCTTTTGCCCTTGTGCAAGTGTTTTATGACATGGTTGATCACCTACTATTTGCAAACCTATCTATTTACTGCTATCACTATGCTTAAAATAAAAAAATCCAACCTTCAAATTGAAATTTTGACCAAATTGCCCTTAAAACTATGATTTTTAACACTCACTGGTCAAGAGTCGTATGATCCTAAAACTGTATCGCACACTGTACTGAGAATTATTGTGCGATAGTTAGTTCCTGCAAAACTATCGCACTGTTCACCTAGAAAGTATCGCATGGGTTGCATGGAAATTGTCGCATTTCTTCCTGAGAAATATTGCCCGGTCATAAATTATTGTATTGTCTGCCTAGAAACTGTCGCACGGAGTCTTTTTGCTGTCTGCTTGGTTTAAGCAATTTTCATTCTTTCCTTAGTCGACTAGATTTTAGTAGGTGACTTACTCTGTTGCTAGAAACCTGTTTGTACCTTGGGTTCCTATTTTTAGACCCCTTGAACTAGTATTCTTTGATTTTACAAAGTAGTCTTGCTTGGCATCGATAAGTTAGGAATTATCCTTGTTGAAAAATTACACCGTTAGATTCTTTGGTAACACACTTGGAGAGTTTCAATACTCTTTTGTCCAATTCACTTCCATCAAAATTTAGTTTCAATTTTAGATATATTTGGTTAAATCCATCCTCCTGGTCCATATGTGTTAGGATACTCATCCTGTTATTATACACCTTTGTGGCAGTGTTGGTTTACGCCTTTTGCAGCTTTTTATCTTACCATCTCTTTTTGGATAATTGAACACTTTTACTATCCTAGTTTGGTATTGATGTTTCATAGGGTCATGTTATCACCAAGTGTCTTTTTCTTTCATGTCAGTTACGACAAGGTACCAAGTTAGTCAAGGAAAATGACCTCAAGTTGTCTTTGATCAGTTGCTCTTAGTCCAAACTCGTCAAAAGTGAAAGGGAAAGGAACCCATCTTTGATCAATCACCTAGGAGCAAGTCTGAAGCTTGGTTTGACCCAAAGAGCAATCCTAGTGAGTTGAGTACTTCTTTAGCACCTTCTCAATCAGATATGGACATGAGCTACACCATGACTAGAAAGGAGAGAGAAACTATGGATCAGAATCTTGATGACATTTTCTAAAGACATAGGGATAACATGCTATTTGGTGATGAAAATCAACCCAATTCACCCCCTATTAACTCAAGATATCTAGATGCCCATCAAAGAGCTAAAAGACATTATGCGCGAGCTCACCAAGATGCACGGTCACAACATGAAGACCAAAACAATGAATCTTATGATGCTCATGTAAATGCAGCATTCACTAATGACTTGTTCAAACATTCAAGGCCCAACTCTCTGCTTAAAACAACCTCAAGATATGCAAATGAAAGGCTTAAAAGGATTGAGCATGAAAAGAGGGCCTTTTTGGATGAACAAGCCACTAAAGAAGAAAGGTTTAGACAACTAGAGGTGGAACAACAAGCCTTGTTGGTGTTGAAAAGAAAAGCGTTCCAAGAAGAACAAGATAGGCTTTTAGCCCAGTAACTCAATGACCAATTTAACAATAGGGGTACCAATAGTGGAAACAAATCTCCACCATCTACTCCCTCAAGAACCCCAAGAAGTAGAAGGTAGTCAAGGACCCCTTCAAGATCTCCTAGTCCTAGAGGAAGGAGGATTTCACAACATAGGAGACACACACCTCATAGGAACTTGAAACAACCCTCCCAATGACCTCATCATGGCTCTCAACATGGAGGAAGTAGTGCAAGTTTTGATGATCAAGATTTTATGAGAATGCAACAAGAGCCACTATTCCAACAATATGTGGAGAAGTATCTTGATCAAAACAAGGATAAATTCCTAGAGAGATTGATTAATAAGGGTGCCAGAGTCCCTTATAACTTTGATGTGGATAGGAGAATCAAGAAACAAGGACCCTCTCAAGAAGAGGAGATTAAGCAACTCAAACGTATGATGGAAAAGGTGTTGGCACCTAAAAGTTCCTTTTTGCTTGATTCTATTTGTCCCAATCCTTTTGAAAAGAGTGTCAGTATGAAGGATTTTCCTAGGAAAGTTGAAATCCCCTAGTATGACAAGTATGACGGCAATGGTGACCCACATGATCATGTGTGTCAGTTCTACATCATGAGTTTTGAATTCCACCAAGATGACTCTTATATTATGAGGTTATTTCCAAGGAGTCTTAAGGGCCAAGCCATGGAGTAGTTTACCAACATAACCCCTCCCGTCAAAACTTTCAAAGAACTTGTCCACAGATTTGTTCAACATTTTGCATACAACTTGTCAAGATCAGTCACTATGCTAGACTTGTGCAATTTGAAACAAAACCAAGGGGAATCCTTTGTTACCTTTTTGAAAAGGTGGAGACGATTGTGCTCTCGCTATTCTAGGACTATCCTTGAGCATGAAAGGATTGATATCATTGTTAGAAATTTGGTGCCTGAAATGCAGTATGAGGTTCGGAAGATGGTCTTTGATTCCTATGACACTATGGTCGAAACTGCATGTCAAATTGAGGATGTCTTGAAAGAGCAAGGCATTTTGACCAAACATAACAATAACAACAATGGTCAGAATACTCACAATGCTAATAAGGACAAAGGCAAGCACTTGCACTGGAATAAGAACAAGCAAGTAGTCAATGATGGAGTTGTGGACTCTTCCCAACCCAAGGATCAAGGAGTTCTACATTTGTCTAGTGCAGTCCAAGCTATGAAGCTCAACACATCCTCCAACCAACAAGAGCTTAAACCAAAATATCAGGATAAGCCTAAAAAGGAGAGGCGACAATTTTCTAAACTAGGTGACTCCTATGAGGATGTTTTCAAGATGCTTATTACCAACAACCTTGCACAACCGCAAGATCTAGAAAATTTTTGCATACCTGCTGTTAAACCTCATTGGTGGAATGAAAAGGCTTTTTGTAAATTCCACAATGGTATTGGACATGACATAGAACATTGCTGGAAACTTAAACACCTTATTCAGGATCTTATTGAAAGTGGAAAACTTTAGATTGATGGGTTGAATACCAATGGATATCACAAGGCTTTCAAGGATCCTTTTCCCAAATATGAAAAGGGGGAAACCTCTCAACCCAAGAATGGCAAGGCCGCAATCAGCTATACCTACACAGGTGCAGAAAATGTGGTAAATATGCTTGAGGTTGTCGAGGAAAGTGTCAACATGATGAGAGACAAAGATCCTTATGGTTATGATGTGGGCTCTCCTCCTATATTTGATGAAGAACATGTGATTGTGCTTAGAGGTCCTCACTCTTGAAGGTCATCCCAAGCTCTTAACGCTATCACAAGAAGTCAAAGTTAAGGTCTTGTGGTTATTAGAGGTCCTACTTCCAATCAGCCTAGCAAACCCAAACAAGTGACATCCAAGAATGTCACCACCAAATCAGTTGTGAATCCCAAGTTGAAGTACAACCTTGTTGATCAATTACAAAGAACGCTAGCTCAGATTTCAATCTTTGAGCTTTTAGAGTTGTCTCCAAGACATAAACAAATCCTTGAGGATGCTTTGCATGCGGCCAATGTTCCTAACAACATAGATATTGACCAATTCCAGAACATGGTTAATCACCTTTCCAGGCCACATTACCTAAAATTTTTAGAAGAAGATGACAAAGCTTTGAGCCATTCACATAATATTTCCCTTCACATTGAGGTCATGATCCATAAGATCTGTGTCAGGTGTGTGTTGATTGATGGGGGTGCTCAGCTCAACATTTGTTCTTTGAGTTTGTTGAAAATACTAGGTTATTCTGAGCAAGTTATTGATACCTAGAAGAAAATTACCATTAAAGCCTATGATGAGGTAGAGAGAAGTTCTCAAGGGTTAGCTATCCTTCCTGTCAGAATTGGTCCTATTGAAAAGGACATTTTGTTCCAAATTGTTGATGCTAGTCCTTTAGCATATAATATCCTACTTGGTAGGCCATGGATCCATGACATGCAAGTGGTGCCATCCACCTACCACCAATGTGTTAAGTTCCCCTATAATGGAGTTGAAGTTTGTATACCTGGGGATAGCACATTATCTGTAAATGCAATTTCAGCAGGGACTCATGTTCCTCTCAACAGGGAAGCCAAGAATTTTGATGCAACCCTAGAATAATGTAAGAATAAGTTCAAGTCCATAGACCTTGGTATGGGGGGGTATCAAATTGACTCCTTTACAAAACTGTTAATCTCACCTAGGTCCTATGGAAAACCATCAAAAGAGATGCATCCTTCATCTTCAGCCATGACTCTGTTTGGTACATTTGTAGAGTCCTCAGTGCCCATCCAGGATGAAAAAGAAGAGGTGGTTGTTAGAGATTGGATCTACAAGGAGGAAAAATACAAGCATAATGAAAATTTCTCCCCATATCCTACGGTTTATGAGAGAGGATACACTTTGGTAAAAAATATGGGCTACCTAGGTCATGGTCCTCTTAGTCACATATTAGATACTAAGGCTGAACCACTCAATCATGCTCTTTTTGGACGTAGGTCTAAGAAGACGGTTGGCCTAGGTTTTGAAAGTCATAAAATTGCTCCTATCCTTGTTGCGACAGATAGTGATGATGAATCAAGCTTCATACCCAATTTAAAAAATCAACAAGATAGGTGTGAAGATTGGTTCCCTTCCACCAATCTCCTTTGGGGAGATTCCGACACTCCAGTTGCCAATCCAACAAATTCAGACCTAGAACAAGAAGAATCCGCTGTTGAAGACCATGTTGAGGATCCTATTCAAGAGCACCAATACACAAATGGCATGCAAGAAGGTGTTACCCTTGGTGACATTGGGGCTTCCACATCTAGATGTCAAAAATATGCTTGGTGTAGACATCCCAGCCAGGATTCCGATACGGACTCACATGAGTATGAGTGGGAATCTCACTCTCATTCTTCTACAGTTGACTTGGATATTGATGTTGTTCATACATATGGTTCCCAACCTGAGGTAGCCAATGAGTCTAGTGTAGGATTAGAGGATTGGAATCCATGAGTCGCTTTAGTGGTAGATGCTTCGTTTGGTAGGATAAATCCTGATTTGGGTACCTTAGAGGGATACTTGATAGACCCTAACTCTGCAATCACTAGAGATGATACCATTCACATCCACAATATCAAACCTATCATTGACCTACCCCTTGCTAATCCTCACCTAATTGATTGGTCTCAGTGCTATTAAGAGCCTCAACTCCTAACTTTTCAAAATGACTATGAGATAGCATGTTACCTAAATGCCCTTGAGCCCGTAGTCTCTTCTACCAGTGAACCAACTACAAGCATGACAGAACTGGATATCAAGTACCTTAGTCACAAAATGAAAAGAAAAGAAAAAAAGAATAATGGTTCTGATGGAGAAAACCATTGTGTGGCGGTATCAGAACCCAAAAAAGTAAAAATAAAGGACGTATCCAAGGGTGAAAACCTCTCTGAGGCACCTAAGTATGAGGTACTTGATCATCTTCCAAGTTATTTTCAAGATAGATCATCAGTGCTTGTTGAGCCTACACAACTAGTTAATCTGAATACACAAGAGGCTCCACAAGTAGTGCATTTGGCTCAATCTCTATCAACACAGGAAAAAGAAGCATATACCAAGTTCCTACAGAGCAAGAAAATTAATTTTTCTTGGACTTACTCAGACATGCCAGGGTTCGACACTAGTCTCATTATGCATCACTTGTCCATAGCTCCAGGTATCAAACCAGTTAAAAAAAAGTTGAGGAAAAAGCATCCTCACATAGCTCTTCTCATGAAAGCTGAATTAGAAAAACTCCTTAGTGCAAGATTTATAAGAGCCATTGATTATGCCGAATGGATATCCAATATTGTACCAGTTTCAAAACATGACAAGTCCATTTGTGTCTGCACATATTTTAGAGATCTAAATAAAGCATGCCCAAAGGATGATTTTCCACTCGCAAACATAGATATGATAGTGGACATGACCACGGGTTATGAGATCTATTCATTGATGGATGGTTTTTCTGGGTATAATCAAATTAAGATAGCTCCTGAAGACCAAGAAAATAATGCATTCACTTGCGCATGGGGAACCTATTGCTGGAACATCATGCTAGTTGGATTGAAAAATGCTGGAGCTACTTACCAAAGAGCTATGACAACTATATTCCATGACATGATGCATAAGAATATGGAAGATTATGTGGATGACACCTTGGCAAAATCTAAAAAAAGGAATACACACCTTGGAGATCTAGAAGTCATTCTAGATTGTATGGAACAGTTTCAACTAAGATTAAATCCCAAAAAGTGTGCATTTGGAGTCACCTCTGGAAAACTTCTAGGGTTTATCATTTCAGCTAAAGGAATAGAGGTGGACCCAGAGAAAGTTCGGGGAATATTGGATATGCAGCCTCCTAAAAACATCAGCCAAATGAGGAGTCTCCAGGGATGCCTTCAATCTATAAGGAGGTTTATTTCACAACAGGCAGATAGAGCTCAACCCTTTAATAAAACTTTGCATAAAGGGGTTAAATGTGTCTAGAATGAGGATTTTCAGCAAAGCATGAACCAAATTAAGCAATACTTGGCCAATCCTCCTATCTTAATGCCTCCTACCCTAGGAAAACCATTCATATTGTATGTTTCAGCAACTGAATCTTCCCTGGGGGCATTATTAGCTCAACTTGATGACACTGGCAAAGAAAGAGCTATATATTACATCAGTCGTACTCTTGTGTCATATGAGGTTAATTACACTAGTATTGAAAAATCTTGCCTTGAGGTGGTGTTTGCTTCCCAAAAGTTGTGACACTACATGCTTGTGCATACAATACACCTCATAGCAAAGATTGATCCTCTCAAATATTTTCTTGGTAAGGCTACTTTCATAGGTAGAATTGCTAAGTGGATGATGATCTTATTAGAATTTTACATAGAGTATGTTGAGCGTAAAGCCATAAAACGACAAGCCATTGCAGACCAATTAGCTGATTTTCCAATTCAAGATAGGATGCCTATTCAAGTTGAATTTCCAGATGAGCACATAATGTATATGACTACAAGAACATGGAAGATGTTCTGTGATGGCTCTTTCATGAAAAATGGTTTAGGAGCTGGGGTGTTATTTGTTTCTCCTCATGGGTACACAATCCCTAAGTCCTACAAACTACTGTTCCCATGCACAAATAACATTGCTGAATATGAGGCCTTGACAAATGGACTAAAAATGGCAATAGAGTGGAGAATCACAGAGCTGCACATTTATGGGGATTCACAATTGATAATCAACCAATTAATGAAGAATACCAAACAAAAGATGACAAATTGGTACCTTACAAGAAAATGGTTGATACATTGAGATACTATTTCACCTTTGTTACATTTCAACAAATCCCTAGAGTAGAGAATAAAGTAGCTGATGCTATGGCTACTTTGGCTTCACTTCTTTAGCTAGAACAACATGAGTCCAGATTCAAATTCTGGTGGAAGAGCTACACTATCCAATCTATGAATCACAAGAAAGCCATGTTATCTGTACCCTTGTTGGCCATGAGTCATCCCGATATGGTGCCATTTACTCATATCTCCATGATGGCATTATTCCCAAAACCTTCAACCGTTATGAATGATGAAACTTAACCCGAAATGTCTCTCACCACACCCTTATCTCTGGTGATTTGTATAGGAGGGGTTTAGATGGGACACTTCTTAGGTGCTTGGAAAAGGATGAGTCCGACCAAGTGTTAGTTGACATTCATGAGGGAATTTGTGGAGGACATTCCAATGGTCTTTCCATGGCCTGAAGGTTGCTTAGGGATAGATACTATTGGCATACAATGCTGACAGATGCTGTAGCTTTTGCTAAATCATGTGAAAAGTGTTAGAAACACGATAACCTGATACATGCTCCAGACAGGGAGCTTATTCCTTCTATTTCTCATTGGCCATTTCAGCACTAGGCCTTTGACCTTGTTGGGCAGATTCACCCCAACTCATCAGGTGGACACAAATTCATCATCACTGCTACTGATTACTTTACCAAATGGGTAGAAGCTATTCCACTTTCTGTTGCTTCAGGCAAGACAATTTCTTTGTTTATTTTGAACCATATCATTTGTCGGTATTGAGTGCCTTCTAAAATAATCACTGACAATGGAGGTCAATTTAAAAACAAGAACCTTAAACATCTCTGCAAGAGATTCAAGATAAAACAACATTGGTCCTCCATTTACTTCCCGCAAGGAAATGGACAAGCAGAGGCTTCAAATAAGACCATTCTTAAGATTCTCCATAGAACAGTTCACAAGAATGGTAGAGATTGGCATCTACAGATAAATATGGCCTTCTGGGCCTATATAACAAGCATTCGTACTCCAATTGGGGCTACTCCTTTTTCCCTTACCTACGGTGCTGAAGTAGTGTTACCTTTAGAGGTAGAGATTCCTTCACTTAGAGTCTCTCTCAAGGGTCTAGTTATAGATGAAGACTACCGCACCATGAGACTCCAAGAGCTAGAACTTCTTGATGAGAAATGAAAAGTGTCATTTTACCACATGAAAGTCTACCAAAAGTGTATGTCCAAAGCATTCAACAAGAAGGTTCACCCTAGAGCATTTCAAGTAGGAGATCTTGTCCTACGAGAAAATCCAAAAAATCAACAACATAGAGAACAAGAGGGCAAGTTCAAACCTAATTGTCTTGGACCATACATCATTACTATAGCTTTTGGAATAGGTTCTTATTTACTATCTGACCTAGAGGAAGAATAGTTCCCTGATCCTATCAATGTTTTACACCTAAAGAAGTTCTATCTGTGATGCCCATTCTATCTGGGGGCATCCTTTGTATATATTTATTGATCCTAAAAAAATTCCAAAAAAATTCATATATGATGCTGAAAAAATCCTAAAAAGCATATATAGTCCTGAAAAAAAGAGCATCCTAGTGAAAACCTAGAGATAGGTGCTTTGATGTCTCACCAAAAAAATCAAAACATGCAAAAAAATTCAAAAAAAATAGAAAAAGTGCCTTGGTGAAAACTTGGAAACAGGTGCCTTGGTAGCAAAAATACAAAAAAATTGAAAAAGTAAAACAAAAACATCTCTCCAAGTGGTGAAAACCTAGAAATAGGTGCTACTTGAGGCCTTTGAACCCTTGTCTTTTAGCATGCGCTCTCAATACTTAGCCTTTCTCCATTATGCCTTGACCTTGCTGCCTTGGTTTGGAAATTGTCTTTGTCTTTGTCGAGGGGGCATAGCTGTGTTCACTTTGGTCTGTAGGATGCGTTGGTCTTTAGGACACCTTGAAAATGGTGTTTTTCAACACCACAAACTATGTTTTTCAACACTACCCTAGCGTCAAGTGTTTCTCAACACTTATCAGATATCTTCTCCGCAGTCTAGCATGATATGATATTTTCCACTGGCACATGCGATACTCAAAGTTTGACTCTATGACCTACACACACGCACTTACCCACTCGACTCGTTTCAACTTGGTTGACTTTATTTCTTTGTGTGGTGTCTATGATGATTTCTTTGATGAGTGTTCTCTCCCTAATAGTTTTCGATGATGCTAAGCTAGAAGACTAGGGGCATGAGGACATGTTTTTATTACTTTTTCTACTTGTGGGTATATTTTTTTGGTCCTAATTGTCATTAGCATTTATGCTTGTTCCACTTGACATTAGGGTCTATAAGGTATTATCCTTGACTATTTTTTTTGCAAGTGCATACTTATAATCATCTTGACTTTCCTTGTGTCTCGATGCGAGTATAATCTTGCCACATTAAACTGAGGAAATCTCACTGCACTAGTCATCTTGACCTATATGTCTTTGATGCTTAGGTGGGATTCCCATATATCTATCTGATATAGATCATATTCATATACCCATAGTTTTACTAGTGTGTATTGTATGATCTTGCGACACTACCAATAATGCTCAATGATGAATATTAGAGACTAATAGTTTTGTAACCTTGCAAGTAAACCACTTTTTCATAGTAGCTTGCATTTTTAGGTTCATGTTAGTTTAATTTTTCATCTTGCATATAGAGAGAGCTCTCCTTTTATCTTTTGCGGACTTGTCAGTCAACTGCGCTCACCTTTCAGTCCTTCTCGACTGTGTCTTTCACTCGTCTTTTTCATCACATTCCTTTTCCTATCATCACAAGGGGTTAATCTTATCATCATATCTATATCAAAGAGATCATTTTCAGAAACATGAGTCTATATCATAACATGAGAATTAAACATACATCTATGAGAGAGATTATACATGAGCATATATAACATACATTTTGAGCAATATGACAAGACAATCTAAAACTGAAACATCCATCACAAGTGGGACAAATACACAAGATATATTGAAAATCCAGTAAATATCATATATATATGGTGAATGTCATACAAAGTGAGATCCAAAATATGGATAAAGTCCCAGGATATGTCTCTATACATCTAAAACACCCTAGACCTAAGTCTAACTCTCCCCATCATGTGGTGGTGGTGGTGCTGCCTTGTCTGGTACCATGTTAGATCTCCCAACTACCGCAGAGTAGGGAAGAGCTCTCTGTCCCTTAGGGATAGCTTGTATGTAGAGCCTGTGATAATAAGTAGCTTGTGCTACCTCTCACTAGATCTCTAATGCATCAGCTTGTGCTGCCCTCTCCCACCGCTCTACCTCTACTCACAAATCTGCCACTTGCTGGTCTCTCATGACTATAGTAATCCTGAATTGCTATATCTCAGTCTCCAACACTTGGATCCTCGCCCTGAGATCCTCTCCCCCCACAGGCTGATCCTACCCAGCATCCACCCAGCAGCAAGATGGCCTCACCGCATCATCCCCCTCATTAGCAGAACCCTATCTCCATGACCATTTCCGACCACTCGATCTAGAGCTCTGTCCCCTCTCTCCTCTCCCTCCACCTCCTCCATCCCCTTTGTCTCCATCTCCGTCATCTCATTATACATCTGGCTGTGCATCAGGTACAGTAAATCTCAAGAAGGGCTGTCTCATGTGCTCTTCCCTATAAGCTACATCTGCACCTGCATCTGCCATATCTGGGAGATAGTCCCATGACTCCCTGCGTATAGCCACGATATCTCATACTGCCTACTGGTAGTCTAGCATCGACAACCATCCCTATCCCTCCTCATCTCTCACCCTAGCATAGGTGGTGGTCTCTGTGGGCACCCTCTATTATCGCCCAAACTATGTCCAGACTTGGGTGATCATGAAGCACTCTACTATATTAGAGTGCTGACCTACTAGTGGCTGGCTGCATAGCATATAGCCTAACTCATCCTAATCACCCCACAACTCACAAGCCCTATATGGTCTCCACATGAATGATGTGAGCTCAGCCAGTAACATGTGGTAGTAAGTCACACCCCCGCTATGTGGCTGACTGATGAAACCTGTATATCTATATATATAGGGGTGTCTCCGCTCCCTCAACTATACATGTGGGTGCACAATGATGATGTGCTCCCATGCAAAAACATGTGCTAACACAACCCTGCATGCCCAAGTCTTGCTCTCCTGGTATACGATCTTGTGGAGCTCATGGTACATATCTGCTAGGATGGCTGGGCCCCATGTCATCCATCATGGGTGTGCTATAAGATCTACCACCAACCTGCCCCAGCCAAGTGGGAAACCCTTCTGACTCCTATCATTAATAAGGGCCTATGCTACTATAGAACATACTATGCACAAAACCAAGAAATCCCTACCGTACTCCTCCATCAGTCGATCCTAGCTGAGGTGCTTATCAACAAAGGTGACATCCTAGAACATGTCTTGCATGATCTGTCATCCCTCAGTCAGATCTTGATCATAGTACACCTGTGCCAACAAGCAATCATGTCAGTTTCTATCATATGGAAACTTTACATCTATGAATATCTATAAACATGCTTATACTCATAGGATCTCCATGGCTAGGAACTTGAAGGATCCGATAGACATCCTCCAAGGTAATCGATGCCTCTCTAGTAGGTAGATGGAAAGTGTTGTTCTTGCTATGCCATCTCTCAGCCAATGCAGTCAACAGCCCATGATTAGCTTGAATGTGGGGCATCTGTAGCAAGTACCCAAAGCCCATCTCCCTCAGGTCTGCCTATCTCGGATCATCAAGATCTCAGATGCACTGTAACTTGGTCACTCTCGGTGCTCTAATGAGCAGCGCTGAAAAGTGCTCCTACAAGCCATTAACCCAAACTAGATGTCAAAACATATCATGATGGATGTATAGAATAAGTACAAACATTTTAAAAGAAAACATTTTCTGGACCCATGTCACAATGCACAAAATTTAAAACATGTCACATTTTTTTATACTGTGCGATACTATGTTTTTGATTAAGTATCGTGCGATACTTTCCTTAATATCAATGCGATAATATCTTTGAGTGTGGTAGTTCGCATAGGATCGCATGATATTTCATTTAGTATTGTGTGATATTGGATTGCATACCTGTCCGATACTATTTTGACCCATGAACTATCGCATGATGGATATTATCAAAGCGTGCGATACTTTATAAGTATTGTACGAATTTTCATATGTGTAAAATTTGAAAAATTAAAAAAACATAAAAAATGTGTTTTAAATTGACATCAATGCTCATAAATGACCTACAAGGCGAGTTTTTTTGAAAACATACTGGGGCACCATACTGCGGAGGCCGGTTATGCAACCAGGCACGCTCAAATCGATACCTGTGAATTGAAATTGCTCCTTGCTGGGCCATTTTCTCTCTCTAAGCTCTCAAAATTCTCAAATCACTATAAGTCAAATGACATTTTTACCCCCTTTTATAGCATTTTGACTTTTTGACCACTTTTCAAAACCCCTTGAAATTGTGCAAAAATTGCACCCTTGGCTAATTTCGGCATCCTGGATCTATTTTCAGGATCAAAATTGAAATCCAAGTTACTCTTGATATTCAAAATCATATTTCAAATTTTCCTCTTCTTCAGCGCAGTTCGCTGACCATTTGAGGCCTGATCCTTCGATCTTTGTTGGGGCACCTTCATGTCTTCATCTCCATCTCTTTCAAACCTTCTAGTCTTCCATTCATCTCTTTCACTTCATCTCTTTAAGGTTTGACTTCATCCTTAATCTATATCCTTTTCAATCAAACCTAGTCAAACTGGGGCATATCTTCACTGCTTGATGATTATCCTATCGGTCTTTCATCTTCGATTATGATTTCTCGTGACTTCATCAAGTTTATCAATTAACTATTTCTCCTCTACCTCATTTCAATTTTGATTCTGAGGGGGCAGTACCTATTAGCTTCAATCCTTGAATCAGCTTTACCAATCAGCTCAACTTGAGATTCTTATCTCTTATTTGAGACTCGATTATCACCTAGCTATACAGGCATTGGTCTTGTCTTTCAGCTTATGCTTATGCTTGTCCTGATGTGTTCCCATCCGTCGAACACACATCTGGGTTGTTTTGTGATCCCAAATCGATCTCACATTAGTCAAAGAGGGGCAAATGTATGCACCCTAAAATGGTCGCCTAGACTTTGAGCTCCCATTCAGAAATTTATCAAATCCTTGAATCAATATTTTCAAAAATCAACATTTTTCAATTATATCAATTTCCTTGATGAAATCCTATTTTATCATTTATTCGATTATTTTCTATGGGCTAACCATTTTATCCTAAGTCTTTATTTATTTAAAAGGAATTCCCTTCCCCTTTTATTAAATAAAAAGTCCCCACTTTTCCTCTTATCCTAAGTTGCACAAATAAAACATTATTCTTATTTTATAAAAAGAAGAAAAGGTTTTTTTGTCTCATATGGACACAAAAGTCAACTCTTATTTTCTCATTGGAGGAGATTTGTGCGCATGGATTTCTCCTCTTTCAAGCTCCACCCTTGATTAAATCTTTTGCCTCTTAATCTCCATGGTCCATTCCTTTGCAATTCTTTTAAAAGGAGAGCTGTCTTCTCATTCTAGGATGAATTTTTTGAATACTAATATTATGTTGCAGGATTTATTTGAGACTTTGGAGCTTTTGAAGATCATCTTGCATTCTAACTTCCATTATTGCATCATAGTTTCATGTTTATGCTTTCTTAGTTTAGATTTCCTTTATGATATAGATTAGCTCACATAGCTTAATTAGGAAGGTCTTGTAATACTTTCATTTCCTTTCATAGATTAGCTTGCATCTTCATTTATAGTATAGCATTGCATTGCATTATCATTTAAATTTCTTTAGGATATTGACATTCTTTCCCTTGTCTTCATTGAATCTCCCATTGCGTGGTTTACTAGCAAGGTTGCATGCTTCAATAGCTCTAGCTGAGAGCACCATCAACATCCTTGTGACTCTATGCATAGGGAGCTCTAGGTTGGTTTCTCAAGGTTTCCAATCCATGGATTCCGTTGGAAGTAATGACTTAGAGAAGTGCACTATTTAGTGTGTACACCTATGACCCCTTTTGACACATTTGAATGCTCAAGTGTGTCTGAAGGGGTCGTAGGACCCCTTAAGACATGGTTGAGGGTTCCAATGTGTCCATAGGGGTCATGGGGACTTCCTAGGGGTCCTAACACTTGATAATGCATACTAGGACCCCTAGGAAGTCCCCATGACCCTTTTTGACACATTTGAACACTCAAGTGTGTTTGAAGGGGTCGTAGGACCCCTTAAGACACACTTGAGCATTCCAATGTGTCCATAGGGGTCCTAACACATGATAAAGTGTACTAGGACCCCTAGGAAGTCCCCATGGCCCCTTTTGACACATTTGAATGCTCAAGTATGTCTGAAGGGGTTGCAAGACCCCTTAGGACACACTTTAGGGTTCCAATGGGTCCATAAGGGTCATGGGGACTTCCTAGGGGTCCTAACGCGTGATAAGGTGTACTAGGACTGCTAGGAAGTCCCCATGAGCCCTTTTGACACATTTGAATGCTCAAGTTTATTCGAAGGGGTTGTAGGACCCCTTAAGACACACTTGAGCATTCTAATGTGTCTATAGGGGTCATGGGGACTTCCTAGGGGTCCTAATGCATAATAAGGCATACTACGACCCCTAGGAAGTCCCCATGACTCCTTTTGACACATTTGAATGCTCAAGTGTGTTTGAAGGGGTCTTAGGACCCCTTAAGACACACTTGAGCATTCCAATGTGTCCCTAGGGGTCATGAGGACTTCCTAGGGGTCCTAACATGCGAGAAGGCATACTAGGACCCCTAGGAAGTCCCCATGACCCCTTTTGATACATTTGAACGCTCAAGTGTGTTCGAAGGGGTCGTAGGACCCCTTAGAACACAGTTGAGGGTTCCAATGTGTCCATAGGGGTCATGGGGAATTCCTAGGGGAGCTTAGCTTAGCCATCCTTATGTACTCTTTAATAGAGATTCTCCAAATTTTTTATGCAAAGGCATCCTACAGGCAAAAATGAAAATTTTCCCATAATATCCACAATTTGTATACAAAAGCATTATACAGGAAAAATGACAAAAAATTAATAGATAAAAGGTAAAATTTATCATTAATGCCGACAGTACCAAGGTCATACCCATTGTCAAATCCTGGCCTGTGACGTGCAAAATGAGAAAAGCAAGTGAAATGAAAGGGAAGCATGGATCAAATAGTTAAGGTGGATCAAATTGGATCAATATCATAATAAATGCGGAAAATACTATTACGAACACAAATATTTGCATATTAATGGGAAAGAGTGGGAATAGCTTCTTGGAGCCATGATAGAAGTTACAGATAAGGAGGAAGAGCTAGGAAGGGGAAAGTGGCAAAGGAAAGAAGTAAGATATGCATGTGAGCCTATGTTAGATGATGATGATGAGTACTCACCATCTGCTAGTAGCTCAATTAGTGACAGAAGCTCTTCAGTGCACATGTACACTGACACAAAAAATTTAGATAGAGAAGTAACAAGTACTGTGGAATTAACCACAGAGCAATGTGAAATGAAGCCTAAAATTGGTTCATTAGCAAGCAAAGAATTTGGTCATGCACTTCATTCTAGCACCACAAATATTTCTATTATAAATGCCTATTCGTCAATGGCCTTGCATTTACGGGACTTGGAAAACCAGGTTACTCATGTTGGGCATTATCCCTCAAATGTAAGTTCATTGCCACCTTTGGCAAGGTAGTGTCACTCCTCATTTAACAACAAAGGGCAGCCATCTATGGTCCAATGTTTTAATTCAGCTGACAAGTGGAGAGCTTCTCAAGGTATTGATCTCTTTTGTAGAGAAGTTCCTGATTCATCTCAAGGTTCTCATTTAGGTGACCAAGTCCTTGGAGGTCCACAAATAGACCCATTGATTTCCCAAATTGGTAAAAGGGTAGATGCAATTTTGGAAAGAGTATCCCAATTGAAGAGAAATGGAAATTCCAGTGAGCATAAAGTTATTGCAGATCCAATGGGTGTATCTCCTCCACTGACAAATATAATTGCTTCCAGAGACTTCAGTTTAAATGGAGATTGTCTGTTCCCAAACATGCCCCAGTCGAGTAGATGAACCAGATGTTGCTTGAGTAAAGAAGATAGTGGTTTATTAAAGCATCTGCATTATCCCACTTTCTATCAGTTACTACTTTTTGAGTGGCTTGCTAGTTGCTTCTATGTGGGATTTCTGTAATATATAATGTCCTCATGCAAGTACATGCTAGTTTTTGTAAACATTTTCTATTGTAAAGGGTTAGTGAGCAATATCAAAGAAAAGGTTCTTGCATGTATTATTTAGACACATCAATTAGGAAACCATTTTTCTCCCATTACATGGCAGAAGTTCCTAGATTCACATTGTCGGTATCAATAGGTAGCAAGACGAGGGAAGAAATATTTGTGAAGAGGATGTACAAATGTTACTATCCAAAACCATTTGGAGAGTAATATTCTTCTCCTGATTGTAATAAGAATCTAAAAATGTAGAAGACAACAAATAGCTGGGGCATTTATTTCCTATGACCTATGTCAATTTTGTAAGGAAACTCAGGTGCGGAAACAGCTTCCTACGCTAATCTCTATAGGAGGGTATTGTGCAAATTCTTATAAATCCTTACAATTTCAGATTCGTTAACTACTTTAACAAAGATATTGCAACCACATACAATGCATACAGAAAAATAGAGAATGACACAATGATATACCCTGGGGAAAACCTTTTGGTAAAAAACCCCAACACTCCAAAACCTGCACAATGTATTATCTTCAACACAAAGATTACAATACACTTGCAATGCAAGTTCTTTCAGGAAATGAGAGACAAAGCCAACAAGACTTAAATTTCCATTATATCTCTCCCATAGGAGCAGCATCATATATATAGAATCCTCTGGACCCAAAAATAGGCACAACCACCAAGACCCATGCACAAAGCCACATGTACACAGTTGTTACATGTAATCCTAAGAATAGGCGTCCATCCCTAGAATAGACTATGACAGCTTGTCATAGAATCCGCCAAAAATAACGGTCACAAGAGAAGTGTAAGAGAATCTATCATACCAACCTATTTTTGGCATATTCTTTTACACACACCAACCACTTCTTCTTGGGTGCCCAAATAGGCCCAAGTCATAAGATGCTCTTACACCTATCATAGCACATTCCTTAAATAGTTCTTACGTGTCATAGGAATCCATCATGACCGTTTCAGTCATGATCTCCTTACGCACAAGATGCTGACACATCAAGTGGAGTGACACATCAACATGCCAACTAGACATGTACACTCACACTTAATTACATTATTTGCAAAAAATACATTTACAAAACAAATAATAAGAATAGGAATTATCCAAGGTTGAGACACCTTATTCCTAACATTCTCCCACTTGTCAAACACCTTGTAAGAGCAACATGAACATAACAGGAACTTTAACCGCTATAGGCCAAAAGGCCCATAGACTCTGAACACCATCTGAACTTCTCAGTGCCCACTGGTTTTATTAATGCATCTGCAACATTCTTCACAGTATCTACCTTCTCCAAATTTACCTTTCCATCTTCCACCATATCTCTCACAAAGTGAAACTGCACATCAATGTGCTTCGTTCTGGCATGGAAAGTTGGATTCTTTGCAAGGCAAATAGCGCTCTGACTATCACACCAAATAGTAATTTATTCTGCATCAATACCAACATCAGAACACAATCTTCTAAGCCAAATAGATTCTTTACAAGCATGAGTAGCATCCATGTACTCAGCTTCTGTAGTGGACAAAGCAACCACAGGTTGTCGCTTACTCATCCAACTGATGGCACCACCAAACATAGTGAACACATAAGCACTGGTGGATCTCCTGCTGTCAATATCACCTGCCCAATCTGAATCCACAAACCCACGAATACAAATTGAATGCAGAGATCCAGAAGAGTTACCATGATAACATATGGAGTAATCTGATGTACCCCTCAAATATCTGAATACTCGCTTAACTGTATCCCAATGTACCCATCCAGGATTAGCCATAAACCAACTCAGGACTCCCACTGCTTGGGCAATGTCTGATCTAGTACAGACCATAGCATACATAAGACTGCCAACTGCATTTGCACAATACTCTCCTATAGAGATTAGCGTAGGAAGTTGTTTCCGCACTTGAGTTTCCTGAAGAGTTACCATGATAACATATGGAGTAATCTGATATACCCCTCAAATATCTGAATACTCACTTAACTGCATCCCAATGTACCCGTCAAGGATTAGCCATAAATCGACTCAGGACTCCCACTGCTTGGGTAATGTCTGGTCTAGTACAGACCATAGCATACATAAGACTGCCAACTGCACTAGTATAAGGTACTCTACTCATGTCCTCCACCTCACTAGGAGATTTTGGACAATCATCTACAGATAACTTTGTTCCCACAGAAATAGGAACACATAGTGGTCTACAATCTGCCATGCTGAACCTGTCCAACACAGACTTCACATACTTACTCTGACTCAACCAAAGTTTTCTGTTAGACCTGTCTCTACTGATTTCCATACCCAAGATGTACCTAGCTACCCCAAGATCTTTCATCTCAAACTGTGCTGACAACTGAGATTTAAAATTAGAAATAATACCCTTACCCTTCCCAAATAGCAACATATCATCAACATATAATGCAACAATAAGAAGGCAATCATTTTCAACTTTGAAATAAACACAAAGATCTGATTTTGATCTTACAAATCCAATTGACAACACAAAGGCATCAAACTTAAGGTACCACATCCTAGGAGATTTCTTCAAACCATATAGAGATTTCTTTAATTTGCAAACTAAGGATTCTTTACCTTTAACAATGTAGTGCTTAGGCTGTGACATATAAATCTCTTCCTCCAAATCACCATGAAGGAAAGCTGTCTTCACATCCATCTGTTCTATCTCTAAATCATATGATGCAGCAAGAGATAACAGAAATCTAATGGATGTCAACTTTGCAATAGGAGAGAATATTTCACCATAATCTATTCCCTCTACCTGTGAATACCCCTTTGCAACCAATCCAGCTTTATACCTTTTAGCACTGCCATCTGCACAAAGTTTCTTCTTGAACACCCATTTACAGCCAACAAATTTTCTCCCTTTAGGCAAAGGTACAAGGTCCCAAGTTTTGTTTTTCTTCAATGAAGCCATCTCATCATTCATAGCCTCAATCCAGGAACCTGCATCTTCCATGCCCAAAGCCTCTTTCATAGATCTAGGCTCATTAGTGTTAGTAATCAAAGCAAAGGCACAATTGGAATCTAACATAGAATAACCAAATCTGTCTGGTTGCTTTCTTTCTCTCATGGATCTCCTCAAGGGCTAAGGTTGAGGTTATTCTTCCTCTTCTTTCGAACTATCAGAGCTGCTAGAGCTCTCCTCATCATTAGACCCAACATGGTCTCTCTGTTCAGTCTTCTCAGGGGTAGGAGGCAACTGAACAACATCTTTTTCCTTTTCTTTTTCATCTGGTTGTTGCACAATAGGAGAAGATGTTAGCTCTCTGAAAATAACATTTCTACTATACAACACCTTACTGGTCACAGGATCCCAAAGCTTGTATCCTTTCACACCAGCACTATGTCCGATGAAAATACATTTAACGGCTTTGTTTTCCAACTTAGATCTTTTCTCCTTTGGAACATGTGCATAAGCTTCACAACCAAAAACATGAAGATGTCTAATTGAAGGCTTCTTACCAGACCACACCTCCATGGGTGTCTTACCAACAAGGGCTGATGTAGGAGATCTATTAACCAGATAGCAAGCAGTGGCCACAGCTTCGGCCCAAAACCTTTGTTCTAAACTAGCTCCACTAAGCATACTCCTAGCCTTCTCCATTAGTGTCCTGTTCATTCTCTCTACAACTCCATTTTACTGTGTGGTATAAGGAGTTGTCTTATGCCTCTCGATACCTTGTTCTTTACAGAACTGTTCAAACTCTACTGAGCAAAACTCACCACCATTGTCAGTTCTCACACACTTAATCTTCTTACTAGTCTGATTCTCTACAAGAGCTTTAAATTCCTTGAACTGACTAAAGACTTGTGTCTTACTTTTAAGGAAATAAATCCACGTCCTTCTACTGTAATCATCTATGAAAGATACAAAAAATACAAACTTGGAGATTGAAGGAACTTTTATAGGACCAAATACATTAGAATGAATAAGATCCAAAACATTAGAAGATTTGTGAGAACTAGAGTAAAATTGAACATGATTTTGTTTACCATAGACACAGTGTTCGTAGAAGTTGAACTCGAGATTGCAATCATTTAACCCCTCAATGAGATTTTTATTTTTCAGGGTTCTGAGACCCTTTTCACCAATGTGGCCAAATCTCATATGCCACAACATTGTCTTTTCTGCAGGAAGCTTACCTTCCAAAGTGTTTGCACTACCATCGGAACCAACAGCCACAGACTTCTTCACTACTTGTTCAGATGGTGAGGATGAAGAACTATTACATAGAGGAATACATGCATCTAGCTGAAATAAGGTACCTCTCCTAGTACCCCTTGCAAGCACTATCGATCCTCTCATCATCTTGCATCCTTCTTTCAAAAAAACAACTTGCACACCTACATCATTCAGCATACTTACAGATAATAGGTTTCGTGCCAAACCTAGAATGTGCATAACTCCGTTGATTCCCTTTACTTGTCTGTCAGGAAATTTGATAGTGACCCTTCTGCGTCCAACTATCTTTAGGTGAGAATCATCACCCAAGTACACCTTTCCACCATCGAACTCTTCATATTTTGAGAACCAGTTTTGATGAGAGGTCATGTGAAAAGATGCACCTGAGTCAACCAACCACACATCATCAGATGCATGGGATGCCAAAGCTACGATGAATGCATCACCATCTTCTTGAGATCTTTCTGAAGCTAAATCTAAACCTTTCTTCTTCTTCTTCGGCTCTTTGCAGTCTTTACGGAAGTGCCCAGATTTATCACAGTTCCAACATTTTTCCTTGGACTTTCCAAGAGTCTTAGAACTCCCATAGGATTTGGATCTACCCTTCTTTGACTTATTGTCATTTTTCTTTCCTCTTTCAGTGGATCTCCCACGAACAGCAAGGGCTTCTTTTTCTGAAACGGAAGCCTTTCTCTGCATCTCCTCTGATATCAGCGAAGACACCACATCATCCATTTTGAAGGTGACTAAAGTGCTTCTGAGAGCCATCACAAGATGGTCCCATGAATCTGGTAAAGAACACAAAAGTGTGTAGCAACGATCCTCCTCCTCTAACTTGACACCAGCTGATGTCAATTGTGTAGCCAACAGATTAAATGTATTTAAATGATTCGTTAAGGATCCACCTTCCTCCATTCACAAAGAGTACAACTTCTTCCTTAGGAACAACTTATTCACCAGAGATTTGGCCTAATACACGGCCGCAAGTCTTTCCCACAAACTATTTGCGGTTTTCTCATCTAGAACATTTAGAAGGACTGCATCGGTTAAACAGAGTCTTATGAGACCCTTAGCTTTACGGTCTTTGATATCCCAATCTGCTTGAGCTATAGTTGCTGGTCTTGTAGCACTTGAAGTCGCTTCCCATAGGTCACGATCTTCCAACATGTCTTCCATCTTGAGTTTCCACAACTTGAAATTAGTGCCATTAAATTTCTCCACCTCCATTCTTCCATATGATGAACTTGCCATCTCAGTCTGCAAATAAGATTTAGAATGCTCTGCAAAAAACTCCCACTCAAACTTGAGATTAGCTCAAAAAACCCTACCCAACAACTAGGATCAAAAGTTGATCAAGCTCTGATACCACTTGTAAGGAAACTCAGGTGCGGAAACAACTTCCTACGCTAATCTCTATAGGAGAGTATTGTGCAAATTCTTATAAATCCTTACAATTTCAGATTCGTTAACTACTTTAACAAAGATATTGCAACCACATACAATGCATACAGAAAAATAGAGAATGACACAATGATATACCCTGGGCAAAACCTTTTGGTAAAAAACCCCAGCACTCCAAAACCTGCACAATGTATTATCTTCAACACAAAGATTACAATACACTTGCAATGCAAGTTCTTTCAGGAAATGAGGGACAAAGCCAACAAGACTTAAATTTCCATTATATCTCTCCCATAGGAGCAGCATCATATATATAGACTCCTCTGGACCCAAAAATAGGCACAACCACCAAGACCCATGCACAAAGCCACATGTACACAGTTGTTACATGCAATCCCAAGAATAGGCATCCATCCCTAGGATAGACTATGACAGCTTGTCATAGAATCTGCCAAAAATAACGGTCACAAGAGAAGTGTAAGAGAATCTATCATACCAACCTATTTTTGGCATATTCTCTTACACACACCAACCACTTCTTCTTGGGTGCCCAAATAGGCCCAAGTCATAAGATGCTCTTACACCTGTCATAGCACATTCCTTAAATAGTTCTTATGCATCATAGGAATCCATCATGACCGTTTCAGTCATGATCTCCTTACGCACAAGATGCCGACACATCAAGTGGAGTGACACATCAACATGCCAACTAGACATGTACACTCACACTTAATTACATTATTTGCAAAAAATACTTTTACAAAACAAATAATAAGAATAGGAATTATCCAAGGTTGAGACACCTTATTCCTAACAAATTTCAGTTCAATTCCTATTGATGATATTCTCAATATGTAAAAATAAACTGATGTGTTATTTTAAAATGGTGTTGACTGAAATTTATGAACATATATCAAATATCTATTTTTTTCAAAATTTGAAATAGAGCCAGTGGTAATATAATCAAATTTGTGAATTTCCCATCCAATCATTAGATGTTAATCAAAAGTACAACATAGTAATATTTTTGAGCCGATAAATAATCTTAGTCTTACTTCAAACCTACTCCCGTGTATGTGGGTTCTTGGAGGTATCTATTGAACAATGTGTGGATATGTAATGTCCCTATCCAGGACCTTACTCACTTTGCTTAAAACTCCTAATTAGAATATGGATTTCTAATGCTTGCTATGATATTATTTAAGTTTGCCTTGCTCCTTACTGATTAATATTGTAATAAATTGGTTATCCTTCTCTCTCTCTCTCTCTCTCTCCTACTTTGTCCGCTTTCCCTTTCCCTTCCCCTTCCCCTTCTCTCTCTCTCTCTCTCTCTCTCTCTCCTACTGTCTCCCCTTCCCCTTCTCTCTATCTCTCCTAATCCCTTCCCTTCCCCTTCTCTCTCTCTCTCTATCACCTTCTCACTCTCTCTCTTCCTCTCTCAGTCCCTACCACCTTCTCACTCTCTCTCTTCCTCAATGGCTGCCCATGAATTTTTTAAATGGCTGATTGATTTCCTTTGCTTCTTTCAATGGCCATCCATGATTTTTCTGCAATCTTCCAACCTTTCGTACATAGTTGTAAAATACATATTAATATATTATACATATAAAATAATATATAATATATAATATATGATATATAATGTAACATTTAATATTAATATATATTAAATAATATTTAATGTAAAATGTATATTATATAATATTTAGTATATAATTGATATTATATAATATTTAATATATATATAATATATAATCTAATATATAGTTTTTGATATATAATATATCATATGAAGGATGGATAAATGGGAGGGAGAAAGGGGAGGGAAAAGTGAAAAATCAAAATTTTGCTGGCACTTTTGGGTACCCGATTAGGCTTGGTATTGCTTTGTGCACCAAACTTACATGGTCAACTATTGAAATGTCTCAAAAAATGTGTTTTTCCCCTGTTTCTCTGAGTTCTAGACTTCGACCATGTAGCTGACGACTTTTTTTCACCTGAATTTGATGAAATGAAAAGGTTATCTTAAGGAGATTATCAGCTATCTATCGATATAATTGCTGTCAAATTTTGAATTCAGTAAGTAATTATTAGTTATTTTCTAATTGAGTTACTTCTAAAGTGCTGATTTATATATTGATAGAAAAATGACTATAACTTTTAGATGGTCTAACATTTTTGAAATCTGAAAAATGCATCACATTCTATGCTTCTCCTACTATAAGGAATTTTTTTTTTGAATTTTGTAAAGTTTTGAATCAGTTAAGGTGGTCAGACACGTGAGTTTTTTAATTATGAAAACGTTGTAGCAAAAAATTCATAATTAATTATTTTTTTGGAATAAACTTACAAAAAAATATGCGTCACATCCGGGCATGAGTCTACTACTTATATATAAAATCTTACAATAAAATATTATCATTTTATTATGATTAAGGTAGTCAGACATACACCTACTTATTTTTTTCCATAAATTTTTGTATTGCTGCATTGAAATCTATACTTTTCACCAATCATACTAACATTTTTTCAAAAAAGGCCTAGTAGTTTAGAAACTACATTCAATTTTCTACAGATTCTATTCTTACAACTTTAATATTTGGTTGATAGCGAGTTGAAAATTTCATGTCAAGTTGACTAACCCTGATTTGCTAATTTTTCATTGCCACTTAAGGGCATAGTTTGGCCACTCATGATCTTGCACATACCCTTATTACATTTTGAAAGTTTGGTGCAACACATGTATCCCATTTCCATGCATGCATCCTAAATGACTTTCCACATTGTCATCTCTTAGACACGTTGGCATCTAGGTTTTGTGTGTGCATCCTAGGGCACTAGCCACATTGACATCCTTTGCTTGGGCAAGTGTTCCTAAGAATCAGATATAGAAATGGGTAGAAATGATATATATACCATATATGGTTGATACATTGGTATTTTATTTTCTTGTAGACTTTACTAGGGGTTTGTGTGCACATTGGTGAACATATACTCAACATGCTATGCGATTGGTAGATAGAGCTACTAGTAGGTCATGCTAGTGAGATTCAACAAGTGGGCCTCTAGTGGCTATACCAACTTCTAGAGATGCATTTCCATGTTCTTATGTTGATGGTGTTAATGGAGAGGTGAGATATAGATACTATGTCCTTCAATCTCCCAACCAGGGAGATGACAATTACATTAGAAAATATGTACCAAATCCTTCAAATTCATATTTGAGGAGAGAGGGTGACTACGAACACCCCCTTGACAATAAATGACCTCACAACTAGACAATAGTGATACAAAGATAGATCCATACATGAATCTGGGCACAAATACTTGTGCTGGCTTGAGCATAGTCAAGTGCAAGTGCCACTCATTAGATGGATCTTCATCACCATAGTGGTATTATAGGTTTTCACTAACAAAGTGGGCTCTCATCTTCTAGGGAGCCTTGTTCCATACATTTGGGAGATGGAGTAGAGGAGATGGGAGTACATCTGGGGTCTGAGTATGCTTGTGCATCTATACTCTAAAAAATAATATGTGCACCACAAGTATCATAGGTTGACCACATGCACCCTACTATAGGTGTGGATGTTGGAGAACATCATGTGAACAAGACCAATAGGGTTCCATTTTCCCATCAATCCCTAGCTATCATGGGCTCATGCCTACCCACTACAATGAGGTGAGTGGAGATTTGGAGAGCTCATATTTTGTAGGCTTTTCATTGATCACCTAGGAGCTAGACATATTGTTTGGTAGTCATACTAGGGCATGGTCATATGAAGAATATGCATGGATCAACTAGCATAGATGCAACACAATCTGTTATTAGCTAGTTACAATGATTACAAAGTGGTACCCTACTATTAGAAATGGTGCGAGCGACAATTTGGGTAGTTGTAGGCATTTCCTTTTGCACCTCCCATATATGTGAGGTCAGCTCAGAGTGATCTTCTTTCTCTTAGGACTTCCCACACCCTATCATAGATGACATGCCAAAAAGTCTACTAAAGATGGGTGACACAACCTTCCACCTACGCTTGACATTGGTTTTGTGGCTTAGTGGGCCACTATAGGTCCTACCTGTATCTTTCATGTGGATTCCACTAGGGGAGACCAAAGACCTCTTGAGCTAGATTAGGAGGTAGTGACACAAATCCCATGGTGAATTCTATAGAACACACCACCAAGGAGTCCACACAAGAGCCCTCTATGCCAGTAGGTTGAGGAAAAGAGGCCTAGGCCAGGTTCACCTATGCCCATGTCCCCACATCCTTCATAGGTGCAAGTACTTTTGTGGTTCCAAGGGAGACCCTTAGCACATTAGGTAGTAGAGTTCCATCACCAAATCCAAACTTGTAGATCAATGATCTAGGTATATATGAGTTATTTGTTTACTATGTATATAACATATATTTTCATCTTCATTAGTAAAAGCACAAAGTTGTGTCACGTTTCAGGACAACTTATCAGCATAGCTGAATTTTAGTATTTCTAACTAAAATTATTTTTTATCAAACATATGGTCTAGCTAAGTTAAATAAGTTCTTCACATTTTCCAATTGGAAATATATATTAAATGCATGTTTTATACTAATTACTAGAGAAATAAAATTATTTTAGAAAAGCGATGTTTCAATAACTCCTACTCTTTTTAATGATATTTTTTTACAAAGATAAAAATACCCTTTTTTAGAGCAGAGAGTCAAGATTATCATCATATAATTTTATAGTATTTTAATTAGATCTAATATATTATAATTTTAAAATACTGCAAGTAGGTATTTTAACATTCGAGAACAAGCTGCTTCAAAAATAGAAAAAAATAGTAAAGCTTATTAAAATAATTGAAATTTTATATTTAACACTAGAGGAGAGAGAGTTATCTTCAAGAATGTGTAATTTTTTTTTTGAATGGTGTAGATTTGGCAGGAGAAATTTGGTGGGAAATGAAAACTATTGATTTCAGGTATGTCCGACTTTGAGTAGTTATAACAGAGAAAATATACATTGAAAACCAATTTTTCTTCTTTTTCTAGCACTAGCTATACATTTCATCTATAACATATTTTGAAATCAAAGGAAAAAAAGATTATTTGCATATACTTTATTGGTAGGAACAAGACCCTCATTTTTTAGCATTTTTCAACAAGTAAAAAATGGACTTCAAAAATTAAAAAGCTATGTGAATTCTTGTTCAAAATTTAAAAAAAAATAAAATTATATGCATAAACTTCATCCACTTTTACACATTTTATTAGTTTACATCATCTCCAAATTCTAAATGTAAATGCCATTTTTATGTCGTTAAAGTTAAAAAGTTTGTATGTTGTTGACCTTTTCCCTTTATAAAAGTGTGACACAGCTTTGTACTTTTATAGATTATACATATGATTATGATGATGCAAATATTAACATGATCTGTTTCTCTTTGTGTATGTTGAGGACATAGAATAGTGGCTCAGGTACATCTACCATGCGATAGAGGAGATGGTCCCATCCTAGATACATTCAGGCTACATTAGTCAGTTGGCAGACATGTGGACCTATTTAAGATTGTACTATGGCTTAGGATGGGGTATGAGGAGGTGCAAATTAGCTAATCTAGTGGGCGATAATCTAGCCATTATGACAGGTAGAGCGACCAAACCACTAGTGAGATGTAGACCATTCTTATAGAGAAAGACTAAACTCTCACAAAGTGATACTAGCTAATGATGCAGACAAAGAGTATTGATTAGGTGTGTGACACGCTATAGAGACAAGCTGGTGACATCTAGAGGTAGGTTGACCCATCTCAGAGAGGTGCCAATGAAGACCTTGATCACCCCTAAGTGCACTAGCTCATGGAGGACCTAGTGGCAACAAGGTAGTGAGAGACATCCCTGTTGTTAGGGATTGACAGATTTGAACAATACAAGAATAAACAATTATATGCAAAAATAAAAGAAGAAAACAATCTGAATATAGATAACATAGTTTTAATGTGGTTCACTCAAACCCTGGGCTACATCCACCTACACAACTGTCCAACCTTTCTTATTATCTAGTAAAATAGTACACCAACATTACAATGCATTATACATTTCAGCCACTGAAACCATGCATTTTAGGGAAACCTCTAAAATCGACCATTTTAGGGTTTTACAATTTTTAGGCAACATCAACAATCACCCTAATATCAACACCCACTAACTACATGATTAGTCGCCACAATATCAACACCTGCAATACGAGATGGTGGCCTAGAGGGAGACTATTGCTAAGATGAGAGGGGAGCTTAGGAGATTCCCACATAGAGTGCCTCAACCACTCACTCCTAGTCTATTTTAGTCTGATAGACACCACACTGGAACTAGGGTATAATAATGCTAATAGACTCAAGGATTCATACACCAATGGGTCTAGATTGTTTGTATACATTTTTTTATATACAGAGAGATGTATTATTATATTTGATGATATATAGAATTCTTTTTTATATGTATAGTCATACATAGGTAAAGTGACATCATGTGTTTTTGTAGTGATGTAATACATGTTCATTGAAATTTATGCACCACTGATTTACATATAAAAATCTTGATTCAACCATTATGCATTCTTGTGGATCTATGTATTTGATTTCATATATGCTATGGATGTTTTTATGATGTATGATTAAATTAGATGTCAATGTGATTTAATGTTTATATATGCTATACAAATGCATAATTAAATGCAATGATGATCTAATGATATGGGTTGACATAGATGTGAGTCTTATACCATGCATGTAATGAGATCACACACACATATGACTAAATCCTAATCAAATAATTTAACCACACATACACATATACATATCATAACACAATGGAATCAAAATGTGTTGATGAAGAAATGCCATAAAATAATTACCCTAACGTGATAGACACTAAGGATCATGTAGATGATACATAAAAATAGCCTATGCATAGTATCAACTCAAGTACATAGCATTTATAGGTCCCTTTAAAAACACACCCTCTGTTTTAGATAGAACATAAGTGACATAACAGTAAATGGAAGTGATGATGTAAGGACCCAACCAATTAGGACTATATTTTCTTTTTTGGTCAAAGTAGCACATTTATAGTTCTGTGATTCTCAAAGAGAACAAGGGCACCTACTTTAAAAGTTCAAGAGAGAATTTTAGATTATACCTTGAATGTGTTCGTTGATCTTTTTGGCCCCATTGGTTTGTCAAGATATTCATACTTGGGGCTCATAGAGTTTCAGATTGCAGGTTGATCAAAGATTGTAAAAATCAGGAGGAAGGGTGATGGTTGAAAGCCACATTGCCATTTTAATGCAAATTGCGTTTTGCGATTTTGCGAAGGATGATGAGATGGTGGCGGGGTTTACCTATTTTGCAGTCAATTAATGGAGCCACGTAGCATGGTGGTCTCGATTCAAATAAAGTTTGTCATTCGCTATTTCACAGGAATATCTTTTGTGAAATGGCGATTAAGGCCATTGTTAAAGGCTATGTGGCCGGTAGGGCTTGAGAGTTAAAAATAATATGGCTTGCCACCTTTATTTTAAACGGATTTTCTCGGTCAATTCTTTTGACCATGAGGTGGGAATGTTTGTTGGCTAGCTACACAAGCAATGAATTAATATTTTAATTGGAAATCAAGTGCAGTCAAGCAGTGACAAGGATATGTAGAGTTTTTACATCTTCTTCTAGATTTTTCAGGGATAACGATGGATCTTAATTTGATCTATTTTGCAGGCACCCATACATGATTACTTTTGCAAGGGCTCAAGGAGGTCTCTACACGCCATCATATTTGAAGTGAAGATTTGATCTTTTCTGACATAGATATTATGGACTTCCTATCACCTCTATGGAAGGATGTATTTGCAAATCCGATTTCATCTACGATCAACTTGCGTACGATTAGATTTATCTGATCTAATCTTCTTTTCAGTAACTCAACCCTTGTGGATTTGAACTTCAATTGTAAATCTAGGTTATGCCTTAACCCTATAAAAGGCAGTGATGTACATTTTGTAAAGGGGTTCTCCTCTATTGATTTTTGCAGTAGTTATTTTCTACAATTATTTCCTTTTGTCTCGTTCAATAAAATTGTTGCTTTACCTATTTTAGTTGTAAATATTCATCTTTTACCTGCATATTTGCATGTATTTCATCATTTGAAACTCCTTATGAGTGTGTAATATTTGGTGAATCAACCTTTTTAAGTGAATGAATGCATTCTTTTAGAGTTGATTTAACTTCTTACCTTCATTATATTGAGCAGAGGTTGGCAGGTATTAGATAGTGTACAATGATATGAATTTATTGGGTTTAAGTGAAAATATAGGTAGAGATAATAACTAGACAATCAATCTAGGGCATCACCTCTTTTAATTTCATGCATTCCTTCTATCCCTTTTCCCTCCAAGTTAGTTCTAGGTGCACCTTGATTGTAAAGGAAGTCGACCTTCTCTGAAGATTCAATCTCATTGATCAATTCCCACATTGAGAGATTGATTCCATGTATCACAAGGTCGCTAAACACCGCCTAAAACCAGGTGTGGACTTTTGTGACAAAAGTGTTGAAGGGCCTTTAAGAGACGCTCATTAAGAAACTAAAGTTGATGTAGGCCCATGATGTGTAGGTGAATTGAGTGTGCCAATCCTTACTATGTTTATTAACCATCTTATACAAGATCTACTCAATAATCTTGTTAGAAGCTTTAGCTTGGCCATTAGATTGTGTATAGTAAGGTGTAAAGAACCAATGTTGAATGTAACTTTTGTCAAGGAATTTCTTTGTACTTTCTTATTTTTGAAGAAAGTAATGATTATTAGAAATAATGGTTGAAGGCAATTTAAAATGAGAAATGATTTTATTTAAAAGGAAGTCACATATCACTTCAAGAATGGTGGGTCTTCATGTAACTAATTTGACCCACTTTGTGAAATAATTGATAGTCGTTATGATGAAGGTATGTCCTTTAGAGGAAGGGGGATATATCTTTCGAGTGATATCTAGTTGCAAAGTTTGAAATGACTAAGAAGAAGCTTGAATTTAAAGTTCCTACACGAGAGCTTGAATCAATATTTTCTATTGTGGACATTGGAGGACATTTTTTTGAGAAAGACAAAGGAATCTTGTTCCATTATTCTCCATTAATATCCCACAAAAATCAGCTTATGTATAAAGTATTTACTACCTACTTGTCCACTTATGGAGCCAAAATGGGCTTTGCAAAAGGGAAAGGGGTATTTCAACCATGTAAGGCACCATAAAAGAAGACCATTATAGGACCTTTGGTAGATAATATTAGATACGATTATCAAGTTGAGAGATTATGAATCTGAACGCAAGTATTCTTACATCAAGAAAGTTCCTAGATTTCAAATAACTATAAATATCAGAGAACCATTCTCATGATTATATGTGTGCGCACATAAGGTCTTTGAGAGTTTTCTTATCTGATACAACAAAATATTGAAGAACATGGACCACAAAGTGATATTCATCCATGTTATAGTCATAGAATACAAGGAAAGTAGTGTTTTCCATTGCATTTGGAAGATGGTTGTTCCTCTTGAAAATTCTATTGCTGGTATATGAGAGAATTGCTTAAGAAGGGTCATGCTAAATCCCGATAATAGGATATGTTTGACTTCTTAGTATGATATGTTCTTGTGATTTGATTTATAATTAATTTATAATCACCATGTATGTGAATGCGTGTAACTTTAGAAGAAATAATAGTACACAGGCCACTAATAAAAGGTTCATACTCATCGATCTTTTAGTACAATGAAACTCGAGACGGAAGGAAAGAGGAATCAATTTTTCCTCGGGTGAAAATAAGATTACACCTGATCTAAAACTAGTCTGACATCTCAATGCATTGAAATACATCTCCCATATATGATCACGACTATTTTTAAAAATATTCTCATTGGGGAATATATCTAAAGCAGGAAACATCATAGGCGAGGGAACATTTTCCAATTGATTAGTGACAATTTGAATTTTAATAGATTTTTGAGTTATGAATGAGAAAGCAACATTACCCACTTCGAATGATAATCTCTTGGAGAGATTGGACCTAGAGAAATTTTTTTTAAGAATATAGTTCTTAGTGAGGACTGGAGCTTTGCATGTAAGAGATAATGCCTCAACTTCTATGTTGTAAGGACAAGATAAAGAAATTATTTTTCAGCTGTAGAATATCATGATTCATAATTGATAAGAGTGAAACTAATGTAGAAGACAAATATTTCCTTTTCATTTTCGTCATACTGAGCCAATAAGACTACTAAAGTATTAGGTGATGCTGAGACATATAGTAAAAAGATTTAACTTGCATAACAAACATTAGGATAGGAGGATTAGCTAGATAAAGTTTAATGAAATTAAATTTTTTTTGGCATTCAACATTCCATTTGAAATGCACATCCTTCTTCAACAATCACGTGAATGGAAGGATGTACAATTAGCTAACTCTCACACAAAGCTTTATAGCTTTGTATGATCTGAATTTTCCCAGGTGAACTGTGAAGTTGAGAGATTTTCTTAGGTGGAGGCATGTTAAAAATTGTGTTGGCCTTATTTTTATTATCTTCAATTCCACATTAAGAGACAATAAATCCTAAAATTTTGTTAGCATCCAAACTAAAGAAACATTTAAGCGGATTAGTCTCATCTTGTAGACTCAGAGTCTCTTGAAGATAAGTTGGAAATTATTAATATGATATTGATAGAGAACCAAATTTTCCATGATGTAATCTACATACTCTTCTACAATTTCATGAATAAAATCATGAAGGACTAGGGTCATCACATGTTGATAGGTTTTACCAATTTTTTTCAATTTAAATAAACATAACTACATAGCATAATGTGCTCTAAGGGGTTATAAAGGTTTTCTTACATTGATCTTCTGGGTTGATATAAATCTCATTGTAAAATTCGAGAAGCCATTTATAAAGGAAAGTAATACATGGCTTGTCATTGAATCAATAATCATATGAATATGTTATTCCTAAAGGTCCAAGATTACTAAGAGGGGGGGGGTTTGAGTGAATCAGTAATCTAAATATCTGAAATTTGTTAACTTATTTAACACAAAGATAACATATATTGGTTCATCGATTGATAAGAAAATGAAACTTAGACCGAATAAACACAACCACCACAATGCATGCAACACATAACACAAATGCATCAACAATGCTCATGATGTCTACGAATGCTCCCTCTCACGCGGATTTTCAAAACAAGGTTCCCACTTGCCGTTTGAAGCTGCCCTTCCTACTGTATCATTCCCGACCTGTGATGCCCTTCCAGATGTTAGAGTTTCGTTGCCGTCTATAGGCTCTTTGCCTGGGTTTGCTAGCTTTGCGCCTGGGTCTTCTTCTCAGGAGTTTTTGGGTGCTCCTGCTTCTGCCGGTTTGGGCGTTGCTGTTCCTGCATCTACTGGTTATACAGTGCCCTACGTTGATGTAGCGACCTATGAAGTGGGAATCCATGGCCCTGTCCCTATTGGTGGTGGGGGGGGTCTCCTCTTGTGCAACTAGTTTCGATATGTAAAACCATTAGGGTTAAGCTAGATTCTGAAACTGTGGATGAGATTGTAAAAATTGCTGCTAGTTTCTCTTCCCATGCTGCTATTTTTCATTTTAGGGTCTTCTGGCCCTCGCTCTCCGATTTTCATGCTTGGATATCCAAGCATTGGGAGACCTTTCTATCTAATGGGGTTCAGATATACCCTGTGGCTAGGGGTTTTTTTATTTTTAAGTTTGAAAATGCTGAAGATAGGAAAATGATCTTATGTGACAGCTATTTCACTTGGGAGGAGCGTTTTCCCTTGATGGCCAAACCATGGTAACAGGGGTTTGATCCTCTCTTAGAGTCATTTAATAAAATACCCTTATGGGTAAGGTTGCCAAATCTTTTGCTCCATCTCTGACTGGATTCGGTTTTGGAAACTGTGGGTGAGGCTATAGGGGATTTTAAAATGGTGGATTCAGACTCCTCTAAAATTTTAAGACTACTTATGTTTTTATTCTAGTGGAGGTTGATGTTTCTAAGGGTCTCCCTGAGTAGATTGCTTTGGATTCTCCTTTGGGCTCTTGGATTCAAAATCTGGATTATGACAATATTCTATTCAGATGTAAGAAGTGTCACAAGACTGGGCATCTTGCTATGAGGTGCTTATCTAATAAGATCAAATCAAAGAAATTGCCCTCTTGGTGGGTGGGGGCCTTTGACCACCACTATACGGTTCAGAAAGCCTCTAAGGAAGGGGGCTCAAGTTCGAGCCCAACTCAGAATGATCATGCTTTGGCTGGAGCTTCAGTTGATGTTTTGGCTACTTCTGAAGCTGTCTTTGATGTTGCTAGTGATGGCTCTGATGTGGCTATGACTCATGATGTTGATGCTGTCCCTTCTAGCGCTGCTTCTGCTACCCTTGTCTAGACTACTGATGCTACCCCTTTCCAGTCCACTAGTGTTGTCTTTGGTTCAGCGGCCTTGTCCATGGACACTGCTAGTTTTACTGCTCCCGTTGGTGTCTTTGGTTCCGTTGTGGGTGATGTTGTCTTTGGTCCAGTTGCTGCGTTGTGTGCTGGAGTTGCAAGCTCTTCTATGACTTGCCCTTTGGTCTTGTCTAGCTCTTCAATGGATTTGTAGAATGATGTTGGTAATGTGGAGGATGGATGGACAACAGTGAAGGGAAAAAAATTTAAACCTTCCACTCCTTCTTTTGATATGAACTTACGTTCACATAAGGGTGGGTAAAAATGTAAATCTTGATTGCCCTCTATTGTTTTTGGTGTGGGCTTCTATCCACTTGGTAGGAACTCTAGTTTGTTCCTTTGGTTTGTTTGGTGGGGCACCATAGTTGATTTGGTCTTTAATTTCCATATCTATTTATGCTCTTGTATAAGGTTTCAAGTCCTTTCAAAACTTGATTTTACGTAATCAAAACACATAACACATATATTTTTCATATGGAAACCCAAATAGGTGAAAATCATGTGAGATGTGCATCGTCAAAAAATGGAAACACTTCCATTTAGGACTAGTTTAGCCCTCTGAGTAAGTGGTTTGGGGTCATGTCAAATGCCTTGAATGGGTCTTTGACTTGGATCTGACTTTTTCCCCTGTTCTAACCCATTTTCCACTTCTTTTCTATATTATTCTGGCATCCTGACCTGAAATTGTATGATTCTTGACCTCAGGGTCAAGGTCGGCCTTCTAGGTCAAGGTTGACCTTGACCTTGACCCAATGTCCAAATTTCAAGATCCCAAAGTTTTCGAATGTTAGGTTTCAGAAATATTTATTTCCTGCTTCTGAGTCAGTTGTTTTGGGCTTCAGAACGATAAAATCTTAAATTATATTTAATCTAGGTCCATTTCTAGGGGTAAAGGTTTAAATGGGAATTTAATTCTCCTATGCAAGCCTCTCTAGAATTTTGTGCCCTAGACTAGTATAAAAGGTCTTGACTCTTCTCCTCTCATTTTCTCCATCTATGATCTCTCTTTTGCAATCAAGCATCCATCAAAAAACATAATCTCTCAAACAAGAGAAATCAAGAAATCAAGAAGCAAACAAGAAGGAGAAGGAAAGCATTCAAGCATTCATTCATCTTCAAATATTCAAGCATTCAAGATCCAATTCATCAAGGAGATCCATTGGTAGTCATTGAAGGATTCAATCTCTATGGAGCCTTCTTGTTGAAGATTTCTCTATCCACATCCATTCAAGCTTCTTCCTATTCCAAGATCCATTCAAGATTGGTGTTGAAGATCTAAAGACAATTGATTTGAGACCTCCTACATCCAATTCTACATTCATTTGGAGCATCCATACTTGTGGATTCAAGGATTCGAATCCTCCACAAGGATTTCAACATAGGCAAGGTGAATTGTTTCATTTAATTTGTTTATTCCAGTAATGTAAATTCAATTTCAAGGTTAATTCATAAATTGGTGTGTGACCAAGGAAACCCCCCAACAAATAAAACCATTTTTCTTGCAGGAATAGGTACGGAACAATGAATTACATAGTAGATCTGAATACCCTTTTCGACAGACTTTTGAGATCTGTGAATAGAATGTTTGTCAGAGCAGCGTAGGTCAAGGTTGACATAAAGAGGCACAATTGTGTCCCAGGGCAAGATTGTGCCCCCATATTTAGGTCAAGGTCGACCTTTCTCAGAAAAGTAGAAGGTTTCTAGGTTTTCTTTGTCTCTGTGTTTGTAGGTCAGATCTGGTTGTAGAATTTCCCAAAACCGAGTACAGACACTAGAAAACAACATTTCCCAGATCTGTCATATTTTGAGGTTAGTATTTGTCTTCAAATTCAATTAAGATTTGAATACTTCTTTCCATAATGGAATACAAGGTTTTCTCCTTTTCTCATATTCTCCATAGATTGATTCATTTAGGCATTGACCATCTTCTTGTGGTTAATCAATTTGAATCTTTCCTTTGGGAATTTTAGGTTAAAAAGAAGATCTTACCTTTCCCAATCCTATATATCACACAACACATCTCTCCCCCTTTTATATATGACATTTTGGTGAACCCACAATAGACAAATCTTTCTTTTATGGTGTTAGATATTGCATGTATTAGCTGTTAGGAATGGGAACACTAAGAGGGGGGGTGCATCAGTGTTCACTGAACTTTAAATTTTCTCTTTAATCTTTATGCTTAACTTAAATGCTTAAGTACTGAATTAAACATTCACATAAAACATGAAACATAAGAATAACACATGACACCAATATGATTACAGGGCAACCCAAATAGGTAAAAACCCCGGTGGGAATTGACACCCGCTAATATTTTGCACTAGTGTTTTGTGATCCTTGCTAGAAAATCCTTTACCCTGTTAGGAGTAGCTTTACAATGCTTTTAGTATAGTAGACCTAGTTAAGGGTTGGACCCTGTTAGGAGTCTTTTACAATGATACCTACTAGGGGAGTAGACTCACTGTCCTAGGACTCACTGCTAGTTGAATGAAGCCTACAACCTTCAGAGATCAGATACACACTATATCTGCTGAGTGAACTGTCATTGTGACACTACTTGTCAGATCAGTTCCTTTGATGCATTGATGTCTTGACCTCTATCCAAGCTCTATATCATCTCATATTGACTTCTCATACCTCTTCTCTGCTTCTTGTAACTCTTACTTCACATCCATGACAAATACAATGGGCGCACCTTACATTTATATGCTCATACCAAATAAACAACTAGGTCAGCTCTTAGACCTATTACAAATAACACTTCCAATTGAATTGGCTTAAGTGCTCTTAAATTTAAACATATACATATGTTGGAAACCTAAATATAATGGGTGCATGGCCTCTACAACTTTACATTACAATTGTAAACCAAAATGATGACTGTCGGCTCCATGCTCTATTCTCTACTGGCACACACTGGTTGTGCAACTTCAGCTGACTGTAACTTTCACATCACTGCATATCTTCTTATGTGATCTTAGAATAAGCATGAGTATGGTCTAACAACCTTAACTTCTAGGGCACATACCATAATTCATCTATACGCATGGGCACATATGCTCTGATCTACCGGTACTCTGTATACTGTCCAATCTTCAACACTTAACTGAATTTTGATCTTTACACTTAGTGCGCTCACTCCACACTACTATATGACTTTTTTTCCATAATGAAAACACTATCTATAGTCATATACTTTAGTATAGACAACCTGCCAACAATCTCCCCCTTTGTCATTGATGGCAACAAAGGAATATGGCCAAGTCTCTAACTGTTCCTTTACACAAAACATTTTGTCTTCTATACATCTTTATACATAAACTTATATCTCCATATACATATATGTACTCCATATTCTATACATTAATGACAAAGGTGCATCAAAAATTATATCTACATACCCTTACTAAGGGAACACATTCGGATATGTTATCTTAAGGTTTTGGATCTCCTTCTGCCAAAAGTTTATCAGAGAAATGACTAACTGTAGATGGGCGCATAGTGCATATTGAAGCTTCTCCATCTTCTCCAATTCTAAGCTCAGACCTTGATCATAGGTCACCATGGTCACATCAATCTCTTTTATATTCTGACTAAGAATGTCTAAGGAGGACACAAGATCATTTCTTAATTGTGTCTGCCTAGACCTTATCTTCTCTATTTCCTTTTTTGCTTTCTCAATTATGTCTAATTGACCTTGATAGACATTGCTACACATGTTCACATTAGTAGATGTGTCTAGCACTGAATTCGTTACCTTTTCAATCATTGCCTTTGCATCTTTTATTTTCTTAAGATGGGCATTAGTGAACTTGTCTTGATTCATGGATTCTACAATGACTTTCCTTCCTTGATCTGCATACTCCTTCAATGATGCCTGACCTAACTTAAGAGAGTTCAAGTCTAGTGCAAAGTTACTTATTAGTTTGTTGAGTCTTTTCTTTAAATATTTCTTCTCTGCCTCTTTGGCTACAGACTCTTCTAGATTTGAGAAATGTACTTTGAACTGTGAGAGGACTGAACTCACATCATCAACTGAATGTATATTTACCATCTTTTTATCCTCTGGTAGAAAACTGTTCAAAATATTCACTAATTCTACTAGGAGATGATTTTTCATGACTTGCTTCTCCTTAGCCTTCTCCATAGCTAGGATGCTGAATTTTATCAAGTCTTCTTGTTTCCAAGAATCTAAATTGCTTGAGTCTGGTGTCAAAATTGACAACAATGCTGAGGAGGGAGTGATGGGAGTGCTACTTATCACCTCTTGCTTCACCTTGACCAGATCATCAGAAGATTCATCTTTCTTTTCTTCCTCTACTCCTTCTTTCTTCTTCTGTTCATCAGATATATCTTGTATGAGTACTTCTTCTTGCTGAGTAGGAAGAGTGTTGGTGCATAAGATCTCTATCTCTTGTGTGCTCACAAAGGCTTCCTCAAACTTGTCCAAATCTGTGTCCATGGCCGCCATGGCTATCTCCACATTATCAATGATGAATGTGCTATCCTTGAGTGATCCTGTCATGGGCGCAGACTGATCTGCTATTGTTTGAGTTCCTGATATGTGTGCAGAGTCCTATGGACCTATCATTGGTATATTAGTGTGATCTGCCACTTTATCTTCCTTCATGGGTGCTTGGGTGATGGGTGCAGTAGGTGGTTTGATCTGTTGTTCTAACAACACCTTCTCAAATGCTTTTTTCATTACCTTAGTTATCAGTTCATAGTCCTTGTTCATGATATGAAGAGCTCTCATCTTTGTTCTTAGGTGTGGCTTCACCAGATTCAATATTAATGCTTCTTCATCTTTAGAACATACATCAAGAGTATCTTGTAGAACTTTTTCTCTTATCCTAAGATCCTCTTCATTTGCTTGTCTTTTTAGGTTTTCTAAAACATTCCTGTATCATCTTAAAATGGAAGCACTTCCATGTTAAGAGTGTTTATCCCTCTGAGTAGGTGGTTTGGGGTCATGTTAAGCACCTTGATCAGGTCTTTGCATGTATTTGGCTTTTCTCCCCACTTTCCACTTCTTCCCTGCACTTGATTTCTTCATTCTAGGTGAAATTAGGGTTAGGATCCCAGGGATTCTCCTTAATTTCCCTCTTCCATGGCTCTAATTTCTAGGTAGGATTTAGAAATAAGTCCTCCTAGCCTTCATCATAGTAATCATAGGATTTTATTTCTATCTCTGGCATTCTGTCCTATTTTGGCATCATTTCTAGGATTCTGGGCATCCCCAAGACCTCCTGACTTGGTTCTGAATGAATCTGGGACCATGGTTAGATTCGAGGTCAAAATTGACTAGGTCAGGATCAAGCTTGAACCTAACTAGGTTAGGTCCAACCTCAATTTTTCCCCCCTCATTCAAATTTCCAATTTTCATGATTTCCGAGCATCGGGCTTTCGGGATATTTGTTTTCCTACCTCTGGGTCGGCCATTTTGAGTTTCAAGATGGTAAATCCTTTAATTCCATTTAATCTAGGTATATTTTCTAAAGGTTAGGACCTAATTGGGATTTAATTCTCCAAGGTGGCCCCTTTAGAGGATTGTGCCCTAGTTCACTATAAAAGGAGGCCTTCCTCTCTCATTTTCTCCTTCAAATTTTGTGAGAACAAGCTCTACATCCATTATTCACCTTCACAATCAATTTTTTCAATGCAAGCAAGTGAATTCAAGCAAGCCTTTAAGCATTCAAGTGTTCAAGCATTCATCCATCAAGGAGATCCATTGTTTGCCATTGAAGGATTCAATCTCTTTGGAGCCCCCTTGAAGATCCATCCTTCTCCATTCATTCAAGCCTTCTCATATGCAAAGATCAAGTCAAGATTAGTGTTAAAGATCAAATTCCATTGATTGGAGACATCCTACATTCATCCTACATCCACTGAAGCATTCCTACTTGTGGATTTTAAGATTCAAATCCTCTACAAGGACTTCAACATAAGCAAGGTGATTTGTTTCAATTACTTTGTTTATGCACAATATATTTCAATTCAATTTCAAGGTTAATTCTTAAATTGGGGTTTGACCAAGGCAAACCCCCTATACAATAAAACCCCCATTTTCTTGCAGGTATAGGTGCGGGATTTCAGATCTAAGAGAGAATTTGGATACCCTTTTTGGTAAACTTCTGAGATATGTGAATAGAATCAGAATCAGACTTCAAATAAAGTATCTAGTATTTGACCTTTTATAAGGGTCAAACCCAACTTGAGCTCATTTTGGAAAAGATTTCTGGGTTTTCTCTGTCTCGACATTTCCAGTCAGGAGCAAGTTGTAGAATTGCCTGAAAGTATACATAGACATCAGAATTTGACATTTTCCAGATCTGCCCTAATTTGAGGTTAGTATTTGTATTTCAATTATCTCCTATTTGCAAACACAATATAATACCCTTTATAGGGAAATATTGGATTCTCTCTCTCTCTCTCTCTCTCTCTCTCTCTCTCTCTCTCTCTCTCTCTCTCTCTCTTCTCTCTTCCATATTCTTCATAAATTGATTCAATTGTGTATTAACCTCTTGGTTGATCAAATTGGATCTCTTCTTTGGGAATTTGGGTTTGAGAATAGATCTCATATTTCCCTCTTTACATTTGAATATTGGTGATTCCATTTCACCTCTATTCATTTTGGTGAACCCAACATACTTACTCTCTTTTATTTTGTGGAATTGGATGCCTTATTGTGCTTTCATTTTATCTTGTTAGTATTAGATTTTTCCTTGGTGTTAGATCTTGCATGCTAATTAGATTTAAAAAATACAACCATATTCATGCTTTATCTATTCTTAGTTTAGTTCATTTGCATTACATTGGTTTATGAGCTTTACTACCACTAGTCCTACTTATAACATTCTGGTTAGATGAAGTCATAGACTCATGGGTGCCTTTGATCTTGAATCTTCTTCTCCTTTCCTGATGATCCTGGATGATAACTTGATTCTTCATGATTCCAATCCTACTATGGAGCAAAACTCTTCTCACTCATCTCATGATGAGGATGATGCTTTAAGAGTTCCTCCTGAGAAAGTCCAAAAACTTTCCTTTGAACTTGATAAAATGGGTAATTGGCTTCTTCAAGAAAACCATAATCAAGATTCCATTCAAGCTATAGAAGCTCTTAAGAAATTTCTCCGTGATAGTGATCAAGGTGTTAACCTCTTGCGTGGTATTACTCGCCTTGTGCATTCAAATGTTAAACCTTTAGCTCAAGAAGCTCAAGAATTAGGGTTGATTCCTCTTATCACTAGTGTTGAACCTCCTTCTAATCCTTTACCTAGTATTCTTATCTATACTCCTTCTTGGGTGACTATGACGGTTCCCTCTATTCCTATGCGTGTTCCTCCTATGTCTCTTCCTATATCACAACCTTCATATCATAATGTTCCTTTTACTTGTTCCAATCTGCTTCCACCTGTAGTTCCTAGTGTTCCTCTAGTTGTGTCATCTATTCCTGTAGCCTCGTACACTTTACCTAGTGTGTCTAATGTGGCTACTCCTATTTCTTCTAATGATTCAACAATCATCTATTTGGCTCAAACTGTATCATCCTTACAACAACTGGCTTCCTTAACTCAAAACAAGTTTAGTATTCCTACATGTGACATGGGAAGTCCTTTGTCCTGAGACATTATCTGAACTCCTGTTCCTCAGCAAGGTGAGGTGCCTTGTCTTGAGAATTAAAATGGAAAAGGAGATCTTGTTCATCATGTTAAAACATTCCAAATCCTTTGTAGTGATTATGCTCATGACCATAGGATTTTAGCCAAATTGTTTTCTAGAACCTTTCTTGACAAGGCCTTAGAATGGTATTGTTCTTTGTCTTCTTATTCAATTGATTCTTTTCCACAACTTGCTAATGACTTTATTCAACAATTGCAAAACAATATTGGCCCGCAAGTGTCTTTGACTGATTTAATGCATTGTAAACAAAGTGCTAAAGAAACATTGACTGAATTTATTGGTAGATTTAAGCATTTGCATGCTCAGATTTCCTATCCTGTTCCTGATATTGATATTCAATGTATATTTATTTGAAATTTGCAAAAGGATATTAGAGATAAGATTCTACTTACTAAATTTACCTCTTTTCAACAACTTTGTGCAGTGCTTCATCATTATCAATCACAAGTGAGTCAATTTGAGAGCAACACTCCAATGGCTCCTATTCTAGTTGATAAGAGTGATGCTACTCCTAATCCAAATAAGTTTCAAAAATTCAATAACTATGTCAAGATAAACAAACAAGCGAATGCAGTTGCTGATCAGGTTGCTGTTGCATCTCATAATGCCACTTCTGCATCCACTTCTTTTTGATTAAATCATACATTTACTCCTCTTTATGAATGTTTACATGCTATTATGAGTAGGTTGTTAGATGCTACTATGATTACTTTACCTCCTATTCGACCTCTTTTACCTACTACGATTGCATCTAAATCTTTCAATCAAAATGCTTTTTGTCAATATCATCATCAAAATGGTCATGATACTAAGAAATGTTATTCTTTAAACCATAAGGTTCAAGATCTAATTGATTCTAAGGCTTTATCTATTGATAATCTGGATGGAAGTGGGAATAAATCTGTCTCGCCTCCTAATTAGAACCTTCAAATCTATATGAACCCTTTACCTACGTATGATACTAATAATATTGTTCAACCATCTACTATGGAAATTTTTTATGATTCAAAGTTGGATGATCTCAATCATGTTGTTAATCAAGTGGAGCATATTGATCAATCTAGATCTCCACCTCAACCTCAACCGTACCTTCAATGTCAACCTCAGATTCAATCTCATGCTCAATTTCAACCTCGACCAAAGCCTAAACCTAAAATAAAAATTCAACCTAAATCTTGACAACAATTTAAGAATAAAAGACCTCGGGACCTTTTGATTACCTTTGATGACTCTGAGACTATTAAAGCTCTTGATGGTCCCGTTTACATTGTTGCTAGGATTGCTCAGAAACCTACTCATGGTTGTCTTTTTGATCCTACATCCTTAGTCAATGTTATCACTGAAGAAATTTTTTTTATGAAAAGCTTACAAAGTGACTTTTATGATACATCAGATGTGTGGATTCAGACTTGCAATGGTTTTCTTTATCCATCATTTGGTTCTATTACTTTACTAGTTGAACTTTGTGGAAAAGTTGTGAACACTACCTTTGTTGTGGTTCCTACTTTTGATCAGTTTCAAGTTAAGCTAGGTTTTCCTTGGTTGATTGCCATGCATGCTATTGCTTCACCTATCCATAAGTGTCTTAAGTTCATTCATGATAATGAAATGAAGATGATTAATCATAGTCTGTATCAACCTTCTAGGCCTAGAGATTGTGTTGCTCTGGATTTATTTTGGCCTTCATTACCTAATTCATGTCCTTCTCAACCTGATAATCTTTTTCGATCATATCAATCTTATAAACATCGTAAAATTCTTGAATTAAGTTCACCTCCTTGGGATCTTAATCGTGGTCTTTTACCTACACCCTCGATACCTCCTTTAACTATGGCTTCTAGTTCTATTAATCAAGTTCCTTATACTGAACCTCTCAAAGATTTTGTGATTGTTTCTCCTATGGATAATAATCCTACTAATCTTCCTAAAGAACTTGTGAAGGATCCTATGATTGTTCCTCCTAGTTCTCAACCTATTTCAAATGAATCAAAATGAAACCGATCTGCTAATGAATGTCGTAAAAAGTGTCGTGCTCATGCTAAAACTAAAATATCTCTACCTTCTTCAGATAAACCTATCCATGATGTGGTAGAACAGATTGTTACTAATAATGATATTCACATGCATGATTATGATGATTCTATTCATATCTTAGATCCTATTTTGATTAATTTGGATGCGGAAGATACTCTTGATGATAGTGATAATGTTAATGATGAATATGAGACTATTGACATTGACATTGATTTACCTAATAAAATTTCATCACAATTGACTCTTACACCTAGTGTCAAACATTGTGATTCTCAAGAGGATCTCTGTTTAGAACTGGCTATCATTCCTACTGTGTTGGATATAGTCCCTCTTTCGCATTACCCACCTTCCCTAAATGATATACAACGAGATGGGGAGAGTAGGCGGCACACTTGATCGGATTTTCCTTCGTGGTAGCTTTGTTGTGTGTTTTCCTACTGTACTATGTTTCTCCTGTAATGTGTTTGCTAAATGTTGTTAGATTATTTTATATGATCCTTGTTACTCAATTGGTGCAAGGTGATGAAAGAATCGAAACTGTTGTTCAAATTCTTCTATATGTATCTCTATTCTTCTATGTGTTGTTCAATGTTATGTTGTAATTGTGCTATTTTTTGTAAATGTTTCCTTGTGTAATCTACTTGGATTTGAGATATGGTAGCACTAATTCTTTTTGGTCTCCATGTCATGGTCCGAAAATATTCTCCTTCATATATTTTATGTGATCTTTCCTCCTTTGTGATTGTAGTTCTACTTTCTTTGGGGAATGATGTCAATTCATTTGCAATAATATCATATATATATATTATGTTATGATCAAACTGACCCCACAATAAGTAGATCCCTTTTGTGTTCTTTGTATTTTTCTGTGATATTTCCCTTGATTTGTTTTCATTTGGGGGCATCTCGATGCGGAAACATAATCAGTGGAGTTTTTTATGTTTCTGTTAAAGTCATTTCTCCTATTAAAGTGTTAGCAATGACTTTAATGTGGGGGCATACACTCTACTCACCTATTGCACATACACACTTTTCAATACGCATATTATTTTTCAAGATACTTTTCTCCCTTTTTGGATTAGTAACTAATCCTTAAAGAACATATTTATATTTTAGGATCTCTTGATCCCTTTGATTTCAAATACACATATATTGTGATCCCTTAAGGTCGGAAGTGTCCTTAAGATGGGATCTCTTTTGTTTTTTATTTTATTTTTGGTTTTATTCTTATGGAATAGAATATTCCTAAGGATGAATCCTTGATGGGTTGACTAGTGAGTAGCCACATTCACTAGGTTGTTCAATTCCATCTTTCCAGTTGCGCCATTTTCTTGTGTGGTTCACAATGAGACATAAGTTCTGATTGGGTGAGGTAATCACACCTTCTTTCTCTCTCTAGAGATGTCTCTCTTATTGTGATCTAAGAGTTGATGAAGACTTGAGTCCCTGGGGGCTTAAGGTTTCTCTTTGTCCCTTGGATTACGATAAGATTATCTTTTCATGTTGATCTCCTTTACCAAGAGTTTGCATCGAGTCCATACTCTTGCTAAAGTGGGGGCTTAATGTATCATCTTAAAATGGAAGCACTTCCATGTTAAGAGTGTTTAGCCCTCCGAGTAGGTGGTTTGGGGTCATGTATTTGGATTTTCTCCCCACTTTCCACTTCTTCCCTGCACTTGATTTCTTCATTCTAAGTGAAATTAGGGTTAAGATCCTGAGGATTATCCTTAATTTCCCTCTTCCATGGCTCTACTTTCTAGGTAGGATTCAAAAATAAGTCCTCCTAGCCTTCATCATAGTAATCATAGGATTTTATGTCTATGTCTGGCATTCTGTCCCATTCTAGCATCATTTCTAGGTTTCTGGGCATCCCCGGGACCTCCTGACTTGGTTCTAAGTGAATCTAGGACCAAGGTCAGATTTGAGGTTAAACCTGACTAGGTCAAGATCAAGCTTGAACCTGACTAGGTTAGGTCCAACCTCTATTTTCCCCCCCTCATTCAAATTTCCAATTTTCATGATTTCTAGGCATCGGGCTTTTGGGATATTTGTTTTCCCACCTCTGGGTCAGCCATTTTGGGTTTCAGGATGATAAATCCTTTAAATGCATTTAATCTAGGTATATTTTCTAAAGATTAGGACCTAATTGGGATTTAATTCTCCAAGGTCGCCCCTCTAGAGGATTGTGCCCTAGTTCACTATAAAAGGAGGCCTTCCTCTCTCATTTTCTCCATCAAGTTTTGTGAGAACAAGATCTACATCCATTATTCACCTTCACAATCAAGTTTTTCAAGTTCAAGAAAGTGAATTCAAGCATTCAAGAAAGCCTTCAGGCATTCAAGTGTTCAAGCATTCATCCATCAAGGAGATCCATTGTTAGCCATTTAAGGATTCAATCTCTTTGGAGCCCCCTTGAAGATCCATCCTTATCCATTCATTCAAGCCTTCTCATATGCAAAGATCAAGTCAAGATTGGTGTTAAAGATAAAATTTCATTGATTGGAGACATCCTACATTCATCCTACATCCATTGAAGCATTCCTACTTGTGGATTGGAGGATTCAAATCCTCTACAAGGACTTCAACATAAGCAAGGTGATTTGTTTCAATTACTTTGTTTATGCACAATATATTTCAATTCAATTTCAAGGTTAATTCCTAAATTGGGGTTTGACAAAGGAAAACCCCCATACAACAAAAACCCCCATTTTCTTGTAGGTATAGGTGCATGATTTCAGATCTGAGAGTGAATTTGGATACCCTTTTCGGCAAACTTCTGAGATCTGGGAATAGAATTAGAATCAGACTTCAAATAAACAATGTAGTATTTGATCTTTAATGAGGGTCAAACCTGACCTGAGCTCATTTTGGAAAAGACTTCTGGGTTTTCTTTGTCTTGACATTTCCAATCTGGAGCAGGTTGCAGAATTGCTCGAAAGTATACACAGACATCAGAATTTGACATTTTGTAGATCTTCTCTAATTTGAGGTTAGTATTTGTATTTCAATTATCCCCTATTTGAAAACACAATATAATACCCTTTATAGGGAAATATTTGATTTTCTCTCTCTGTCTCTATCTCTCTGTCTATCTCTGTCTCTGTCTCTGTCTATCTCTGTCTCTGTCTCTGTCTCTGTCTGTCTCTCTCTCTATCTCTGTCTGTCTATTTGTCTGTCTGTCTGTCTGTCTCTCTCTTCCATATTCTTCATAAATTGATTTGATTGTTTATTAGCCTCTTGGTTAATCAAATCGGATCTCTTCTTTGGGAATTTGGGTTTTAGAATAGATCTCATATTTCCCTCTTTACATTTGAATATTGGTGATTCCATTTCACCTCTATTCAATTCCAAACTTTATCAAGAATGGAGGTTTGTATTTCAAGAACTATTTTCTTGAACTTGATCATATGTTTGATAATCATATTATGAATTTCTGATTTATCAATCTCACAGTATGATTCATAGTGTTTCCCTACTTGATCAATCCTGCCCTCATCAACAATTCTTGTGTACAAAACTTTAAGGCTGGGCCTGAATCTGACCTTAGGAGGTACTTGAATGTTTCTCCTGCTCCTTGTAGCATGTGAGGATGGATGATTATTTCTTACTTCTTTCTTCCTTCTGATCATTGGTTCATACTTTGGAGGAGTAATAGAATCACTGATTTCTATGGGCGTAGAAGGAATGTCATCATCTTTTTCAATCTTAATCTTCTTCATCTTAGGATCTTCCTATTCTTCTTCTGCTTCTGCACTCTTCAGTTCTAGGGAAATCTTCTCTTCCCTTGCCTTGTTAAGATCTTCTTGAGATACACCATGTATCCTCAAGATCTTTGATGTAACTTTTGCAACCTTTCTTTTTGTTGCAAAACTATTCAGCTTAGCATCGATTTCTCTAGTCTTCTCTTCATAGGTTCCCCACCTAGGTTCATTATCATCTTTACAGGATGATAGCAATACCTATGCATAGGCTTCAAGAGCTTGTTCCTCTACCTCATACCCAAGTGGATGAATCCACTCAGTTCTAGGTTCCACAGCTTCCATACATGTAGTATCAATCTCCACCATGAAGCATATTGAATCTTTATGCTTCTCCACAATACTCTCAGGAATTCTATACCTCATCTACATCCTTTCTCTGAAGCTCTTCAATTCCAATGTTATATAGTCTCTTAAGGTGCTTTCAGTGCATGCCTTAATTGATATTTGTGGCATGGTTGGGATGGACTTGTCTAGATAAAAATTTGATACTTTACCAACTATATGAAGGTACATATAGTGAAAATCTTTGTCTTATCATGCTTGATAGCCCTGATGTTGTCTATCAACTATGCGTGCAAGATCTCACACAAGTTGAACTCTCCATTTTCTTGTACAAGTTGGATGGCTACCAAAATAATGCTTGCAGATACACTATTGACCCTACTGGTGTGATGAAATCTATATCCCAATATCATTATCATCAATTTGATGTCTAGTTTCTCGATAGGCTCAATGGTCATGCCGTGCTTATCTCTCCTTGATTCACACACTTGATCAACCATCTTCCTAACATCCTTACCAACTAGAAGTAGGGTGCTAGTCCTAGAAAGGCCTATCATTCCATGAATTAGGTCTCCTATGATTCTTACGGGTACATCTACAATCCAAAAAAATCATCATAGATTCTGCTCAATAATATCTTTATCCATTCTTCCTCATAGAACTCATATGTTGTGGCATATTCAACAATGGGATGGTCATTCCATTTTGTGTATTCATTCATGAATGTTTTGTCTGGTTTCATCATTGTGTCCATGTGTGCACTAAGTCTATCCAAACCAATGGGTTCCTTCTTACAGTAAATGTAAGCCTTAATGTCTTCTACATGCATAATGCCCATGGACATTTGGGAGAAAGCTCCCTCTAAATCATCTAGGGTTGACTTGAATAGATGCCTCTTGAAAACATACTGCTTCTTCTTAGCAACATCAAAAACAATAGGAGTGGCCATGACTTACTTGATATTCTCTTTCCAAAAGATCACTGAGATGTTCTGACGGTTTCCGGGTCGGCACAACGAGCTAGGGTTTTTGCAATGGAACAAAAGCACTGCAATCACTAATAACTCAATCTCCAAATATTCACAAGAACTTCCAAGGCTCAATCTTCTCTCTAATCACTCTGAGTATGAATGCAATGAGTGAACAAACAAATTTTGTGTACTTAAAGTAAGAAATTTGCCATTAATGCAACTCGCATAAACCAAGTTGTCACTTCAAAATTTCAAACTCAATCTCTACCAATATTCAACATGTGTGCTCTTGCATGAAGGTTCCAATACACTCCAATAGCTGAAGTCCAAAGGCACATACTCTGAAAGTAAGTATGCTAGCCACGTAGGGGTCTAGAGCTAAATTAGCTCCCCCTATGACCCTGAGGGCCATTCATGCAGATGTAGAGGGTGTGTCCACTGGGGATGAATCTAATACATTCTCATCAAAATTATCATTCTTTTCATTTGACCAAATCAAGCTTGCATCCTCTGAGGCCTTCACAAACTTGACTTCTACTTCAGGATCCAAAACTGGTTCTTCGGTCTTTTTAGGGCTTTCTTGACCTTGCATCCTTGATCTACAAAAAATTGAGATATGCCCATCCTTGTTACAAGTGTGACAAATCACTAGAGGTCTATTATTCCTTAGTGCATTAACATGAGTCACCATTTTACATGTTCTAGCTGTGTGACCATTGTAGTTACATATTTGACATGTGACATTCTGAGAACTTCTTGAATTTGTCTGATTCTGATTTCTTTGATCATGCTGAATCCTGTTCTTCTTACTAGTCTTGCAGTTTATTGCTCTATGACCAAATCTATTACATTTATAATAGTAACCATTGAAAGGTCTTACCTCTGTACAGTTCCTTGCAATGTGTCCAAGCTTATTACATGCAAAACAGGTGCGTTCAATAGGCTTGCGCTCATTCTTAGGAGGATTATCATTGTCTTTGTTTGATCTCCAGTCTTCTCAGTATCAGTAGATTCCTTTTGTGTCTCCTTTCTTGCTCGCATCTTATCAATCTAATTTTGTTCTTCATTGTATCCAATACAACTAGTGTCTCCCTTGGCTTTCCTTGCATACAACTGAGATTCTATTAGATAAGAACTGGTGTGCAATTTTTCAATATGATTCTTTTCTTCTTTCAATTCAGATTCCAAGCTTTCCTTGATGTTCCTTAGCTCCAAGATTTCCAAGTTAGCTTCCTTTAGTTCTTCATTGAGTTGAAGGTTCTCCTTGACTTGTTCATTTTAGACATCTTGATTGTTTATTAGTTTGTCATCAAACTCTTCAAGCTGACTCAAAAGGGATGCATTTTCTTCATTCTACTTCTTGATTTGATCTTCAAGATCACTGTTAGAGCATCCTTTCAAATCCTTTCTTATCCTTTTGATAACTAAATAGTATCACTGACTTTTTCTTTTAGTTCAATTTCTCTTTCTGAATTGTCTAGGTCTTCAAGAGCTGCTTCAAGATTGTTCTTCAAATTTTTCATTTCTGCTTTGTCCATGATCTCCTCAAGTGGTTAAAATTCTATCTTGAGGACCAGAGCTCTGATACCAATTGTTAGGAATGGGAACACTGAGAGGGGGGGTTGGATGAGTGTTCAGTGAACTTTAACTTTTCTCTTTAATCTTTATGCTTAACTTAAATGCTTAAGTACTAAATTAAACATTCACTTAAAACATGAAACATAAGAATAACACATGACACCAATATGATTATGGGGAAACCCAAATAGGTGAAAACCCCGGTGGGAATTGACACCCACTAATATTCTGCACTAGTGTTTTGTGATCCTTGCTAGAAGATCCTTTACCCTGTTAGGAGTAGCTTTAAAATGCTTTTGGTACAGTAGACCTGGTTAAGGGTCAGACCCTCTTAGGAGTCTTTTAAAATGATCCATGTTAGGGGAGTGGACTCACTATTGTAGAGCTCAGTGCTCAATGAATGAAGGCTACAACCTTTAGAGATTAGATACACACTATATCTACTGAGTGAACTATCACTGTGGCACTACTTGTCAGATCAGTTCCTTTGATGCGCTGATGTCTTGACCTCTAGCCAAGATCTATATCATCTCATACTAACTTCTCATACCTCTTCTCTACTTCTTGTAACTCTTACTTCACATCCATGACAAATACAATGGGCGCACATTACATTTATACGCTCATACCGAATAAACAACTAGGTCAGCTCTTAGACCTATTACAAATAATGCTTCCAATTGAATTGGCTTAAGAAATCTTACATTTAAACATATACGTATGTTAGAAACCTAAATATAATGGGTGCATGGCCTCTACAACTTTACATTACAATCGCAAACCAAAATGATGACTGTCGGCTCCATGCTCTATTCTTTGCTGGCACACACTGGCTGTGCAACTTCAATTGATTGTAACTTTCACATCACTACATATCTTCTTATGCACTCTTAGACTAAGCATGAGTATATTATAACAACCTTAATTTCTAGGGTGCATACCATAATTCATCCGTACGCATGGGTGCATATGCTCTGATCTGCCAGTACTCTATATACTGTCTAGTCTTCAACACTTAACTAAATTTTGATCATTACACTTAGTGCACTCACTCCAAACTACTATATGACTTTGTTGCCATAATGACAACACTATCTATAGTCATATACTTTAGTATAGACAACTTGCCAACATTAGCCTTCTTTTATATAAATCAAAAATACAAAAACATTTATTTGTTCATGCTTTATGTTTTCCTAGTTTAGTTCATTGGCATTACATTAGTATATGAGCTTTACTACCTCTAGTCCTATTTATAATATTCTGGTTAGAAGAAGTCATAGACTTATGAGTTTCTTTGATCCCGAGTCTTCCTCTCCTCTCCTTAGGATCCCAGATGACAATTTGATTATTCATGAATCTAATCCTACTATGGAGCATAAATCTTCTCACTCATCTCATGATGAGGATGATGCTTTAAGAGTTCCTCTTGAACAAGTCCAAAAACTTTCAACTCAACTTGATAAAATAGGAAATTAGCTTACTCAAGAAAACCATAATCAAGATTTTATTCAAGCTAGAGATGCTCTGAAGAAAGTCCTTTGTGATAGTGATTAAGGTGTTAATATCTTGCTTGATATTACTCATCTTGTGCATTCAAATGTTAAACCTTTAGCTCAAGAAGCTCCAGATTTAGGATTCACTCCTCCTATCACTAGTTTGGAACCTTCTTCCATTCCTTTACCTAGAATTCCTACTTATACTTCTCCTTTAGTGACTACGTCAGTTCCGTCTCTTACTATGAGTGTTCCTCATGTGTCCCTACCTACTTCAAAACCTTCCTATCATAATGTTCCTTTTACTTATTCCAATCCTCTTCTAACTATAGTTCCAAGTGTTCCCCCAATTGTGTCTTCTATTCTTTCCACTTCATACACTTTACCTAGTGTTTCTAGTGTGTCTATGCCTCTTATTTCATCTAATGATTCCACAATCATTAGTTTGGCTCAAACTACATCCTCTTTACAACAACAATTGCATCTTTAACTCAATCCAAGTTTAGTATTCCTACATGTGCAATAGGAAATCCTTTATCTCTAGACATTATTCATGTGAACCTATTCCTCAACAAGACAATATGCCTCATCTTGAGAATTAAAATGGTAAGGGAGACCCTATTACTCATGTTAAAACATTCCAAATCCTTTGTAGTGACTATGTTGATGACCATAAGATTTTAGCCGAGTTATTTGCTAGAAATTTTCGTGATAAGGCCTTGCAATGCTATTGTTCCTTTCTTCCTTATTCTATTGATTCTTTTCCAAAACTTGCTAATGCCTTTATCCAACAATTTCAAAATAACATTGGTCCGCAAGTGTCCTTAACTGATTTGATGCATTGTAAACAAAATAATAAAAAAAATTGACAAAATTTATTGGTAGATTTAAGCATTTGTATGCTCAAATTTTTTATCCTGTTCCTTATATTGATATTCAGCGTATGTTTATTTTAAATTTACAAAAGGATAATAGAGATAAGATTCTTCTTACTATATTTACCTCTTTTCAACAAATTTGTGCAATCGTTTATCATTATCAATTACAAGTGAGTCAATTTGAGAGAAACACTCCAATGGCTCATGTCCCAGTTGATAAGAGTGATGTTGCTCCTAATCCAAACAAGTTTCCAAAACCTAACAACTATGTCAAGATAAATAAGATAGAAAATGTAGTTGCTATTGTGTCTAACAATGCAACTTTTGCATCCTCTACTTTTCATCTGAATCGCACGTTTACTCCTCTTTCTGAAACTTTACATTCTATTATGAGTAAATTGTTGACTTCTAATTATATCGTCAGAAAATGGAAAAACTTCCATTTAGGACTGGTTTAGCCTTCCAAGTGGTCTGGGGTCATGTCAAGCACCTTGAATGGGTCTTTGAATGGATCTGGCTTTTTCCTCCTGTTCTGCTTCTCTCTCCACTTATTTCCAGCATGTTTCTAGAACCTGGTCCTAAGAAAATGAGATTTGTGACCTAAGGGTCAAGGTCGACCTTCTAGGTCAAGGTCAACCTCGACTCTGACCTATGTGTAAAATCTAAATTCTAGAGGTTTCAGGATGTCGGGCTTAGGAAACTTTTATTTCCTGCTTCCGGGTCGGTTGTTTCAAATTTTGGAATGGTAAACTCTTAAATTGTATTTAATATAGATCCATTTCTAAGGGTTAAGGCCTAATGATGATTTAATTCCCCTATGTTGGCCCCTCTAGAAGTTTGTGCCCTAGATCACTATAAAAGGAGGCCTTGCTCTCTCATTTTCACAATTCTCTTGTGATGATAAAGACATCTACTATCAGGCATCAATTCACATCTAGCTTTCAAATGCAATCAAGTGATCAAGAAAGAAAGAAGGAGAAGGAAAGAATTCAAGCATTCATTCATCCTCAAGCATTTAAGCATTCATTAAGGAGATCCATTGTTATCCATTCAAGAATTCAATCTCTTTGTAGCCCTCTTGTTGAAGATTTCTCCATCCACATCCATTCAAGCTTCTTCTATTAGGAATGAATGCTGAATGTTTGGTAGTCATTTTATAGTAGTTTTTGTTGCATTCATGACTATGATTGTCATTGATGTCAACACAGTGATCTTTTGGAGAATTGTAGAGAAGTAGACAATGTTTTGATTAGCGCACATGGGATATTGTAGTTGTATCTATGAAATGTTGAGGTTATATTCGTTAGTATGTTATATGTCTATGGTTAAGAGTCCAAATAGTAATTCATATATTTATGAAAGTTATGAGCATTTTGGTGGAAGCAGTATTCAGGCAGTGTTCCTGAGTAGCGGTTTGTGGAAATCGGATGATATCTCCTAATCGGGATGGAATCTAGTTTTGTACAGTTAAAGGGAAGTTAGAGACACATTGATAGTGATGTGGTAATCAATGCAAAATTTGAGGTCACACGAGTGAAGATTTATTGTATCTGGAAGCTGACAGTTTTGTGTAATTTTGATGTAGCGTGTGGAAACTTTTATTTTGTAATTGTGTGCCAACTCATTTGTAATTATTTGAGTGTGGTATAAAGGAAGGAATGTTTTTCCTTGTTGAAATTTAGTTGTAATATTTTTGGTATGGTTGAATATGAATATAAGCATGAAGTGAAGAAAAGAGCTAATGAAGTTGTGAAAGTGAAATTGTGAAAGAAGACATGCAAAGTACAAAGATCAGGAATTGAGATCCGGTGTAGTAGTGAGTGTGGTTTGGCATAGTAAGGAGGTAACATATTTCATATTATTCTATTGAATAATCTTGAGGTCATTTGGATAGTGTGTTCAGTGATCTTGGCATTGAAGCTATTTGGGCAGTGGGTCCTTCTGTCTTCCATAACTCCTAACAAGGTTAGAATCTTTTAATAAGGATTCAAAATCTCCTAACAAGGATTCATATGTACTGAATGTATTTCATAAGCTCCTAATAGAGTCCATCCTTTCACAAGGAATATTTATATTAGTGCATCTTTTATGGGAATCATTCCCACTGGGGTTTACTCTTTTATCAAGAGGTTCCCTAGTCAACATATCTTGTGTTATTGTGTCATTGTGTATGAATATCTTTCTATGGTTGGTAATTATATTGCTGATGTGTGCAATAAATGTGTCACACTTCTATGGATCATTACATGCAAGGAAACTCAAGAATGAGCCCTCACAAATAGATCCATAGCTCCCTAGGCATGGAGTGCAAGGGTTTTAAGAATGCTCTCAGCTAGAGCTATTTAGCCAATAACCTTGCTAGTAAACCATGCAATGGGAGATTCAATGAAGACAAGGGCAAGAATGCCAATATCCTCAAGAATCAAGAATGAAAATGCAATGCAAGCTAGATTAAGAATGGAAATGCAAGCTAAACTATGGAAATGAAAGATGCAAGTATTACAAAGCCTCCTAGTTAAACTAGATGAATTAATCTAAAGCATAAAGGAAATCTAAGCTAAGAATGCCATGAAAATGAAGCTACTATGCAAGAAATGAAATCTAACTATGAAGCAAGAAAGCCATGATGATGCAAGAATGAAGACAAGAAGATAGAGTGTTGATGAAGATCCAAGATGAATGCCAACAATGCTCCAAATCTTCAAACCCTAGATGCAAGAATATCTCCAAAAGCTCCAAGATGACCTAGAAAACCTGTAGCATAACAATAGCATAAAAAGTTGGGGATCTAGAATGAAGAAGAGAGCTCTTCTTTTATAGGAAATGAGGAGAAATGGACCATGGAGATTAAGAGGCAAAAGATTTAATCAACGGTGGAGCTTGAAAGAGGAGCAATCCATGTGCACAAGTATCCTCCAATAGGAAAATAGGAGTTGACTTTTGTGTCCATATGAGACAAAAAGTGCTTTTTCCCTTTTTATAAAATAAGAATAATGCTTTATTTGTGCAACTTAGGATAAGAGGAAAAGTGGGGGCTTTTATTTATTTAAAAGGGGAGGAAATATTCTTTTTAAATAAATAAAGACTTAGGATAAGATGGTTAGCCCATAGAAAATAATCGAATAAATGATAGAGCTAGGATTTGATCAAGAATAAGCAATTTATGATTTAGCAAAAGGGGTTAATAGTCTAGGTGACCATTTTTAGGTGTATACATTTGCCCCTCTTTGACTAATGTGTGATCGATCTGGGAACACATGTAGTCAAAGAATGAAGTTGAAATGTGAGATCGATTTGGGATCACAAAGCAACTCAGATCAGCCAAGAAAGCAAGAGATAGCCAAGAAGGCAAGCAAATAGTGATCTGACTCCAAAGAATGAAGTGCAGAGAGATAGAAAATCCTGCATGGTCAGCCTGGTAGCGATAGTACTGAACACTTAGGAAAGAGATAACCAATAAGATATGATGTGTCTGCCTCCTCGGGATCGAAAGTGAAATCAAGTAGAGGGAATGCAGAAGCAAGAGCAACATGATCAAATCACTAGAAATCATAATCGAAGATGAAAGATAATAGAAAAACCATCAACCAATGAAGGGATGCCCCACACATGGGACCCGGGGCACGAACCAAGCGGTCCCTCAACCCGAAAACACCACGGAGGGGGATTTGAACTTGGGATTTGAAAGTGAATGAAAGACTAGAAGTTTGAAAGAGATGGAGATGAAGAGGTGAAGAATGCCCCAGCGAAGATGGAAGGATCAGGCCTTAAAAGGGTTAGCCAACTGCGTGAAAGAGGGGGAAAAGGTGATTTGGATGATCAAGGTGAACTTGGATTTCGGTTTCGATCCCGAAATGAAAGGAAAATGATGGGATATGAAAGACAAGAAGTGAAAGACATGATTAGGAAGAAGTGAAAGGTGAGCGCAGTTGATTAACAAGTCCATGAAAGATGAAAGGAAAGCTCTCTCCATATGCAAGATGCAAAACTAACTAACATGAACTTAAGAATGCAAGCTACATGAAAAGTGGTTTACTTGTAAGGTTACAAAGCCAATAGACATCTAACATTCATCATTGAGCGTTATTGGTAGCGTCGTAAGATCATACAATACACACTAGCAGAACTATGTGGATCTGAATATGATCTATATCAGATAGAAATGTGGAAATCCCACCTAAGCATCAAAGACATGTAGGTCAAGATGACTAGCACAGTGAGATTACCTAAGTTTAATATAGCAAGATTATACTCGCATCGAGACACAAGGAAAATCAAGATGGCTACAAGTATGCACTTGCACAAAAATAGTCAAGGATAATACCCTATCAATCCATAGTGTCAAGTAAGACCAGCATAAATGCTCATGACAGTTAGGATCAACAAAATATACCCACAAGCAGAAAAAGCAATAAAACATGTTCTCATACCCTCAGTCTTCTAGCTATGCATCATCGAAAACTTCTCAGGGAGAGACCACTCAACAAAGAAATCATCATAGACAGCATGCAAAGAAATAAATTCAAACAAATCTCAGCAAGTCAAGTGCGTGTGTGTAGGTCATAGAGTCAAACTTTGAGTATTGCATCTGCAAATGAGAAATATCGCATCATCTAGACTGTGGGTAGGACATCTGATAAGTGTTGAGAAACACTCGACGCAAGGGGAAGTGTTGAAAAACACAGTTGGGGTGGTGTTGAAAAACACCATTGGAACCAAGTTGCCCAAGAAACCCAGACGCACAAAGAGACCCAAGATAAGCTTAAAGCAACATATGCCCCCTAGACTAAGACAAGAATCAATTCCAGGCTAGGAGAGGCAAAGCGAGAAGTGGAGCGAAAGAGCGCCACGCAAGACTGATAGACATAGGTGCAGAGGGTCTCAAGCAGTGCCTGTTTCCAGGTTTTCACCACTTGATAGATTTTTTGCAATTTTTTCAGGACTTTTTATAATTTTTTGTATTTTTGCTACCAAGGCGCCTGTTTCCAGGTTTTCACCAAGGCACTTTTTCAAATTTTTTTGATTTTTTTGAATTTTTTGATTTTTTTGGTGAGACATCAAAGCGCCTATTGCTAGGTTTTCACTAGGATGCTCATTTTTTCAGTACTTTATATGCTTTTTAGGTTTTTTTTTTTCAGCATCATATATGATTTTTTTTGTAATTTTTTCAGGATCATAAAATATGTACAAAGAATGCCCCAGATAGAAATGGGCATCAAGAATCTGCTTCCTCTGATGTAGAGAACTGATAGGCCCCAGGCCCAAATGCTACAGCTGTGATGATAGGAGGTCTCAACCAGTTCGACCAATAATAACCAGCCCTAAGCAATGTCTGAGCTAGCGGAGGATCGTTAGAATGTGATCCACATATGCCATGGTGGATTTCAGCTAGCACTTTTTTTGACTCCTCTATTTCTAGACACTTAAGGAGAGTTCCGTCTAGACCCTTCCTATACAAGTCACCAGAGACAAAGGCAAAGTGTAAGGGATGGCGAAAGGAATGGTGTGGTGGATTTTCAAGAGGAATATGAGGTGGAAGATATGAAAAGATGGTAGGATTGTAAGATTTGTGAGCAGGATAGAGTAATTCATCCACCAGGAACTTGAAGTGAAATTTATGGTTTTTCATTTGTAAGATGGATATCAAAGTAACCAAGGCATTAGAAACTCTTTTCTTAGCTTTAGGAATGGGCTGAAGTATAACAGTTATGAGATCATGCTTGAAGTAATGCACCATTTGTTTGTAGAGAATCAGCTTCTCATCTTTTATTTTGGAGTCATTATTTTTGAGCAGATTTTTATCTTTACTTTTCTTAGGTTCGGATACCACCACAATGTGGTTTTCGCCATCCGACCATTGCTCTTTTCTTTTGACTTGATGACTATGATGCTTGATTTCTAATTCAATCTTTTTTGTTGCTAGTTCACTGGTGGAAGAAGTAACAGGTGTTGATGCAAGATGAGATGAAGTGACCGGTTCAATAGCATTTATGCAAGGGATGTCATCTCTGGTAACAAGAGAGGTTGAGCCTATAGGGTAAGCTCCAAAAGTAGCTAGATCTAGACTTGTCATAGAAGAACCAGCGTGGTCTACTAAGGCAATACGAGGAACAAACTCATTAGACCCCACACAAGACCCATCGACCACATCGGGATGGTTACTACAAGAATGAACCATATCAACATCCATATCATCAGTAGATATACATTTTTCTCCCCAAAGAAGTGAAGTAGAGGGAAGACCATCTCCCATTTGAACCATAGTGTGTAGCGGTGACTCATCTGTATCTGTGTCTGAATTACTGAGCATGGGAGTATTTCTAGAATCCTCTCTATAGATCCACTCTTGAATAGCTTGTTCTTCTCTTTCTGCTTCTAAAGGAACGGATGAAGGAACAAAAGTATCAAAGATCACCATAGCAGAAGTGGAAGGCTGCATCTGATTAGAAGGTCTCCCATATGACCTAGGAGAAACAGGTATAGAAGCAAAAGAACCCAGTTTATATTCACCCATACCAAGGCTCATCATCTTAAGTGATTTCTCAGCAGCAGCTAGAGATGTACTAGGATCAACAAAAGGTTCATTATGAGGAACAAATTTTTCAGTAGCAGCAAGAGCATTGATAGCAATAGTATGGTCTCCAGGAATCACAACCTCAGTGCCATTGTATGGAAATTTGACGCACTGATGATAAGTGGAAGGAATAGCCTGCATGTCATGGATCCAAGGACGACCCAAAAGAATGTTATATGCGAGTGGGATGTCCAATACTTGGAAGCTAATATCTTTCATGATAGGGCCCACTCGGACAGGCAGCGTGACAAGACCTTTGGAAGATCTTTCCACTTCATCATAAGCTTTTATAGTAATCTTCTTCTTGGAATCCACAGCCAATTCTGACAAACCCAATTGTTGTATGACATTGAAAGAAACAATATTTAACCCTGCACCATTGTCTATCAGGACTCGGCGGACTCGGGTGTTGTAGACTAGAACTTCAATGTGTAAAGCCAAATTATGAGGGTGAGCAATAGATATGTCATCTTCTGCAGAAAAGGAGAGAGATAGTGGAGATGAAATGTGGTTGACCATAGCCTGAAATTGATCTGGATCAATGTCATTGGGAACACATGTTGTACGTAGAGCTTTATCAAGAATCTCTCTATGCGAAGGGGATAACCGAAGCAACTCAAGGATAGATATCTGTGCTGGTGTCTTTTGCAAATGTTGGACAAGATCATAGCTAGGGGTGGCTGAAGGAGCCACTTGTTTGGAAGGCAAAACTTGCTTGGGATCTTGCGCAGTTTTAAGGACAATCTTGGCTTGCCCCCTAGTAACAGCATTCAGTGTCTCACTTCGGGAAGATGAACTACCACGTGTTTGCAAGACTAACTTTGGCTTACCATGATTGGTGTTATTATCATCTTGAGACCTCATCATTAGAACACTCTCAATGGGCTCTACCATGTTAATCACAAGCGTATTAGAAGGATACGTGTAATTGATCTTGGCATCATGATTCTTCTTATGTGTTTGAGAGGTTTCCCCCTTATCATGCTTAGGTAGAGGATCTTTGAAAGCTGTGTGATCAGAATTTTTAGTTAAGCCATCAGTGGAGATTGTGCCATTCTCAATAAGATCCTGAATATCATCCTTAAGCCTAAAACAATTGTCTGTTGGATGTCCCTTGTTTCTGTGATAATGGCAGTAATGATCCTCTCTCCACCAATCTGGCTTATTTATTGGATCCCAATTACCAGGTTTATCAGGAAGCGTAAGATATCCATTGTCAACCAAAGTCTTAAGGATCACATCGTAAGGTTCTGCCAACTTGGTATAGACTCGCTTTCGAAATGACTTCTTAGGTTTATCTACATATTGAGGTTTAGGAGCATTGTGAGCATTGGCAGCTTCTTGTTGTTTTGCTGCATAGATAGCATTGGAAAGATTGAAAGCAGGCTCTTTAACTTTAGGAGCATCAACAACCCCATCATTAACAACATACTTGTTCTTATTCCAAGGTTTGTTCTTGTCTTTACCATTGCCTTTAGCATCTTTATTAATAACAATATCCCCTTTTCTTATAGCTACATCCTCAATTCGATATGCACTTTCAACCATGTCATGGAAGGAGGAGAACAGTTGCTTCCTTAGATCATAAAATAGCTCAGGCACAAGTGTGTTGACAAAAATGTCAATCTTTTCTCTTTCAGGTAGCTGACGAGGATATCGAGAATACAATGACCTCCAACGTTGTAAGTAAGTTGCAAATGGCTCACCTTGATGTTGTCTTAGATTACCGAGATCTATCACAGTGACAGGTTGTTGGATGTTGTAAGAGTAATGTTGTGTGAAGCGCATAGCCAACTCATCAAAAGTCTTCAAAGGAGGTGTCAACTTTGCAAACCATTCTAAAGCTTGTCCTCTTAAGCTTCGAGGGAATAATCGTAGAAGATATGTGTCTTCATGAAGAAAGTCCATACTAAGAGCATAAAAGTGACGCACATGGTCATGAGGGTCACCATTTCCATCATACTTGTCATATTTAGGAACCTCAATATCCTTAGGAAACGGGACCATGTATAGATCTTTATCAAAAGGAAGAGCACAAATTGATTCTACAAAAGAGACCTTTGGAGGCTCTCTTTCTAATGCCATTTGGGTAAGGCGTTGATTTGTCCGACGTAATTCTTCTTGAAGGACTTCCAATTCAGTTGGTACTCTTTGTTGGACAATTTGTCTGACATCATATCCGGGAGGAAGCTTGTATCCTCTAGAAGTCATATATTGAAAATATTGATCGCCATTACGCTCTAAAAGCTTATGCATCATTCGTTGGAAATCCACATCTTGTTCACATCTCATAAGATCCTCACTAGAAATCTCATCATTAGCCTCTGCCTCATGTTGAGAGGGAGGAGGTCTAGGAGGTGAAGAAGGCATAGCAAAAGTTGGCCTTGGAGGAGATCTTGGTGGCGTGTTGTCGTCATTGTTGCCATTGTTAAAAGAAGGTCTGTGCTCATGATTACTAGTCTCAGGTTGCTCATGAAATGTCCCTCTATAAGCCATGTGCCTAGTAGCATCCATCCTTTGTTGATTGTGTTCTTTGTCTAAGCGCGCTTGATTATCCTTACGCTCAAAGTGTTCTTGCAAGAGTTGAAACTTTTCTTGTTCAGTCAAAGTGAGTGAGACACTGTCTGTGTTTTTGGGGGTCTTGAATGCAGAAAAGAGGAAACCTCCTTTATACCACGGTGTAGCCTTAGAATTCTCAGATTGGTCAGAACTAGAACTGTTGTTGCTAATGGGTGCTTTTGAACGTCTAGTTGGAGAAGGTAACTGTGTATAATTGAACGGAGGATGACTCTCCTGCTCAAATTGAGACCGAGTTGTAACCGGCATGAAAAGAGATGTTGGTTGACTAATAGAATGAGACAAAGTTTCTCAGATTTGAGATACGCAAAGCTAATAAAGATCACTTGTCAAAGTAGAACAATAGAGAGAGATGGCTCGTCAAAAGTGCTCAAGCACTTATAGCAATCAATTGACTAAAGCCGAGCAACGAGCAAGAAGCTCAATAAGCAAGTAGCTAGAGAGGTAACCGTGATGCGACAAGTGATCAAGAGTAGCATTTGTTAAGCTCAAGTCCAATAGTTTTAGCTCATTTGTTTCAGTCTAGAACAAATCTAAACATGTAAGTAACAAACCAGTTTCAAGTAAGAACAGAAAAGGACACTCTACAGCAGGTTAAAGTGCAAGTTTAGCAACTCCGAATTGTAGCAATGACAAGACAGTAGAAATGACTCATGATTCTTGGTTGAGGGTATGCAAGGATACTTCAATATCATATGACTCTTGACCAGTGAACGTGAAAAACTTAGTTTTGAAGCGCTTTGACTAAATTTGTAGATTGAACAGTGCAATTTCTCAGTTTGACAAGCAGTAGCAATAGATAAAAGACAAGTTTGCAAACAGTATGGGATCAAACATGTCATAGAACACTTGAAACAAGGGCAAAAGCAACCTTGCCAAGACAAGCACTTGTGATATCAAAATAGGGAACCTTATGAATGCTACCGTTTGTTTGAATGTTGAGAACGTTTACACTGGTATAGCACAATTGAAGACAATTCAAGCAATTACTACCTAGAAGGACAAGGCTCATTACTTAGCAACGTGGCCCACAACTTGATGCTCCCTTGCCTCACACCAAGTGGTTGCCCACAAGAGATATTGGCATTGTCATGGAGGTGTCAAAAACACAACCAAAGGAGCACATATGGTGAGTATCTTGGGGTGATCCGGGTAAGTCCACTTGGATCAATCCTTGCACCAAGAAGCTAAGCGGCTAAAATAGGGTGGCCTCTATCTAATGGTTCATAGTAAGGGTTTCCGTTCATAACACCCCTCTTGCTCCTCATAAAGGACTAGGACCTCGCGGCCTCAAGAGTACCTTAAGCATTCTTGCTCAATGCTTTCCCCATGGTCGCAATCCCATGAGCTACTAACATCAAGCGAAGACAAGTGTTATGTCTACCAAGGTTTTGTGTCCTCGATAGCCTTGAGATTATAGTGAGTTGGAATCACTCGCCACCAAGGAAAATGATGACAAGGTTGTCCCCACTTGGGTCGTTCCTCTTGATTTCTCAAGAGCAGGCCCGCTAAAGGACCCTAAGCTAAACAAAGAATGGATGATTTTTGAGGTTCAAGGTTTTTGATTCACCACAAGGGTGAAGAGCATACTCCCCTATCTCAAAAACTTCTCCCAAACACACCAAGCAAGATCCAATTACCCCTTTGCTTCCAAAACCTCAAGATGGGTCAAGATTTTCTGATTCACCTAAAGGTGAAGAGCATACTTCTCCTACCACCCCAAGATTCCTTTCACAAAGTATTAAGTGCCTATGAAATGAAACAACTAGTATATGCCGCACTTAATAAAAAAAAGCAATTAAACAAGCACTTGATTTAGTTTTTATGCTTAGGGCAGCCCTGCAAAAACCATTAGTAGCCCTCTTTGACATGCGTTCTTTTGGCAAAATATCTCAAGCAAGTGCACCTACAACCACAACTTGTTAGACCCACAATGGTTAGCACATGAAAAATCTAATAATCTGCAAAAATACTTGATCAAATGATAAAATCTGAAAATGAAACTATCATGGTTGGATTAGGCTCGGAAAGACCTTTCCAACGATATATCACACTTAAAATTTTGATACCATTTGCAAAATTTCAAAAAAAATGGGCACCCGTTTTCCAGAGTGACACGGATTTGAAAACGCTGGAAATTTCAGAAAATTTCAAAAAGATAGCTAACAACCCGAAACTTGCAAGATAGATAAAATAGCCTAAAAATAGCTCACTGCCAGGTTCAGACACAGTATCGCGCGATACTTCGCCCGACACCAGGCGATACTTCTCAGTCCATGCGATATTTCGCCTTATGCCAGGCGATACTTCGCCCGAGACCAGGCGATATACCTCAATACTACCATGCGATTCTTCTCGGGCGCGAAGTATCGCACGCGTATAGTAAGGTATATCGCGCGATATACCTAAGAAGTATCGCGCGATATTCTGAGACAAAAAACCAGAGAACAAAAATTGCGCTAAAAACTTGCCAAAAAATTGACGAAAATTGACGAAAATGCAGAATTTAAAGGACAAAGTCTATCTACTTTGCCCCACGGTGGGCGCCAAAAATGTGTGCAATAAATGTGTCACACTTCTATGGATCATTACATGCAAGGAAACTCAAGAATGAGCCCTCACAAATCGATCCATAGCTCCCTAGGCATGGAGTGCAAGGGTTTTAAGAATGCTCTCAGCTAGAGCTATTTAGCCAATAACCTTGCTAGTAAACCATGCAATGGGAGATTCAATGAAGACAAGGGCAAGAATGCCAATATCCTCAAGAATCAAGAATGAAAATGCAATGCAAGCTAGATTAAGAATGGAAATGCAAGCTAAACTATGGAAATGAAAGATGCAAGTATTACAAAGCCTCCTAGTTAAACTAGATGAATTAATCTAAAGCATAAAGGAAATCTAAGCTAAGAATGCCATGAAAATGAAGCTACTATGCAAGAAATGAAATCTAACTATGAAGCAAGAAAGCCATGATGATGCAAGAATGAAGACAAGAAGATAGAGTGTTGATGAAGATCCAAGATGAATGCCAACAATGCTCCAAATCTTCAAACCCTAGATGCAAGAATATCTCCAAAAGCTCCAAGATGACCTAGAAAACCTGTAGCATAACAATAGCATAAAAAGTTGGGGATCTAGAATGAAGAAGAGAGCTCTTCTTTTATAGGAAATGAGGAGAAATGGACCATGGAGATTAAGAGGCAAAAGATTTAATCAACGGTGGAGCTTGAAAGAGGAGCAATCCATGTGCACAAGTATCCTCTAATAGGAAAATAGGAGTTGACTTTTGTGTCCATATGAGACAAAAAGTGCTTTTTCTCTTTTTATAAAATAAGAATAATGCTTTATTTGTGCAACTTAGGATAAGAGGAAAAGTGGGGGCTTTTATTTATTTAAAAGGGGAGGAAATATTCTTTTTAAATAAATAAAGACTTAGGATAAGATGGTTAGCCCATAGAAAATAATCGAATAAATGATAGAGCTAGGATTTGATCAAGAATAAGCAATTTATGATTTAGCAAAAGGGGTTAATAGTCTAGGTGACCATTTTTAGGTGTATACAGCTGACATGGTTAAATGTTGTTGAAGTTGATAAAAGTTGTAATTCTTAGATAACTGATTCACCCCCCCCTCTCAGTTATCTTGGTGGACTTTACTTTCTAACAATTGGTATCAGAGTAGTAGGTCCTTGAAAGGAGAATTTAACAGCTTAAGGAGATCCATGGTGAATTTCAGGAAATAAAGCCCTAAGTTTGATGGAGTAAATTTTGACAGCTAGAAAGAGAAGATGAAGACACATCTATTATGTTTAGGACCAGGTTAATGGTTGATTACAAAGAATGAAAAGACTATCATTGAAGAAGATAACCTTGAGACATGCTCTAGTGATGAGAGAGATCTATTCATGTGTAACATACTTGCAAGAGAAACACTTTTGACATCACTTTCAGAGAATGAGTATAGTCAGGTAAAATGTTTAACAAAATCTCATGAAATTTGGAAAGCTTTACACTCTACTTTTGAAGGTGATGAACATGCAAAGAAAGCTAGATTACATAATTGGATATGTGCATTTGAAGATATTAGAATGATGGAAGATGAATCTGTTAGAAGCTATATTGGTAGAATGTCAAAGATTGTTACAGGAATAAAATCTTGTGGCGGAACAAAGACAGAGAATGAAGTGATATGGAAAATTATGAGGACATTGACTACTGTATTTAAGCAGACAACATAGATGATTGAACAAGTTATACCCTGTACAAAGAACTTTACAAGAGAGACTCTTCTTGGAAGATTAGAAGTAGTAGAAATGAACTTAATGTTATCAGGATAATTACCTAGAATGGAGACAACATTCAGTGGTCTTAGTGTTCACCCTACTTTTTCAAGAAGTACCAGTGTGAGTGGAGATTATGCCAGCAACAATAGATCTAGAAATGAAGAAGACAAGAAGATTGGAGAAGGTATTGCCTTGCTTGTGAAAAGAGAACTAGACAGTAAGAAAATTTTTAAATGTTGGACTTGTCAAGAATATGTTCATTTTGCATCTAAGTGTCCTAAGAGAGTTAAAAAGTACAGAAAAAATTTCAGGCCTAGAAGATCTACGGAATGTTATTATGCTAATGATGAAGATCTTGAAGCTAGTATAGAAAGAACTTTGAGTGAAAGTGATACTGAGAGTAATGATGAAATAGGATTTGTAGCAATTAAAGAAGAGAATCCTGAAACTGATGTTAAGGAAGAGAAAGCCTTAGTTTCCCAAGTTGAAAATAAAGATGATTGGATTATAGACAATGGTTGTTCACATCATATGACTGGAGACATGAAAAATTTCATAAAGTTTAACAATTATGATGGAGGATTTGTGAGAGTTGGAAATAATGCACCTTGTTTGATTAAAGGTATAAGATCTATTAATCTTGATGGAAAGACTAATATTGATGATGTTTAATTTGTGGATGGATTGAAACATAATATTTTGAGTGTTGGACAGTTAGTGGATAAGGGATATCAAGTTTAGTTTACTGAGAAAATATGTGTGATAAAGGATAAAGATGGAAATCTGATTGGAACTAGATCTAGAACCAGAGGTAATGTATTTTAGTTGAATCCTACTGAGATGACATGTTTGATTACTAAAATTGATGACAGTTGGTTATGGCATAGAAGGTTTTGTCATATAAACTTTGATAACATTGTGAAAGTGAGTACTACACTTGCAGTAAGAGATTTGCCTAAAATTATGAAATCTGCTAACATGATTTGCAAAGAATGTGTGATGGCTAAGCAGAAGAGAAATTCATTTCCTAGTAAGAAGTTCAGATCGACAAAGAAGTTGGAGATTGTTCATAAAGACTTGAGCGGTCCTACCAGGACTAGAGGATTCTATGGAGAAAGGTATTTTATGATTCTTGTTGATGATTTTAGAAGAATGACGTGGATTGCATTTCTTAAAGAAAAGTCTGAAGCATTTGATAAGTTTAAGATCATTAAGAATAAAGTTGAGAATGAATCTAGAATGAAGATTAAATGTTTGAGATGTGATAAAGGTGGAGAATTTGCTTCTAGAGAGTTTAATAATTTTTGTGAAGTGAATGGTATTAAGAGACAATTTTCAGCCCCTAGAACAATTGAACAAAATGCTATTGCAAAAAGAAGAAATAGATCAATGACTTAAGTAACAAGAGATATGTTATTTGAGAATGATTTGGCAAAGATATTCTAGAGAAAAATAGTGAATACAACAGTATATACAATGAACAGAGTACAAATCAGAGTAGACACAGACAAGACACCCTATGAATTATGGTTTGGACATGCACCCTTAGTTAAGTATTTTAGAATTTTTGGAAACAAATGTTATATAAAGAGAGATGATGATATTGGAAAGTTTAATCCTAGAAGTGATGAAGGTATTTTTCTTGGATATTCTTTGAAGAGCAAAGCATATAGATGTTACAACAAGAGAACTAAAACTATTGTTGAGAGCGCAAATGTTAAAGTCGATGAAAAGTTTAAAATTAAGAAAAGAATGCTTGATTATGAATCTGATGAAGGAACTCATCCTCAGCCTAACACTGAAACTACTGAATTATTCTATGAGACTAACAATGACTTGTTGAATGAGATTCATGCTGAAGAAGCCAGAGAGGAATCTAGAGAAGAATCTATAGTTGTAAAAATATTTGAGACTATGACACCGAACAGGTATATATCAAGACATCATCCTATTGAACAAGTTATTGGAAGTTTGGATAGATGAGTTTTGACTCAGAATAAGGTAAATTCATGTTTGATTTCTCAAATTGAACCTAAATCTACTAGTGAAGCTTGTGAAGATGAACATTGGATTAATGTTATGAAAGAAGAACTAGCTCAGATTGAAAAGAACAAGACATGCGAATTGGTTCTTAGACCTAAAGACAAGAATGTGATTGTAACTAAATGGGTATTCAGAAACAAGATGAATAAACAAGGAGAAGTAGTAAGAAAGAAAGCAAGATTGGTATGTAAGGGATACTCGTAGCAAGAAGGAATTGACTATGAAGAAACTTTTGTACTAGTGACAAGAATTGAAGTAGTAAGAATGTTTTTGGCCTATGCAAATTTTAAGAAATTCAAAGTGTATCAGATGGATGTGAAGTCCACATTTCTAAATGGTGAATTGGAAGAAGAAGTCTACATTGAGTAGCCTGAAGGTTTTCCTTTGACTCAAGAAGGAGACATGGTATGTAAACTGAAGAAAGCACTATATGGACTAAAGCAAGCACCTAGAACTTGGTATGCAAGACTAGATAAGTATTTATTAAAATTGGGATTTAATAAAGGAACAACTGATAGTAATATGTACACAAAAGAAATTGAAAATGGATTGTTAGTTGTAGTTATTTTTGTTGATGACATTATTTTTGGAGGAGAAGATGAAGCTAGTGACAAATTTGCTGATGAAATGAAGACATAATTTGAAATGAGTATGATTGGAGAGATGAAATACTTTTTGGGATTACATTTAACATAGAACAATGATGGTATATTTGTAAGTTAGACAAATTACTTGAATGATTTATTGAAAAGATTTGGAATGGAGAACTGTAAACCAGTTGGAACACCTATGGTTACAGGACATAAACTATCTAGCATGAATGAAACACTGGCAGTTGAGTAGAAGAAATATAGATCTATGATTGAAGGATTGCAGTACTTGACACATACAAGACCTGATATAGCACATTCAATTGGAATTGTAGCAAGATTTCAAGCTAAACCTAGAGAATCACATTATGTAGCAGTAAAGAGGATACTGAGATATTTAAGAGGCACAATGGACTATGGATTTTGGTATAAAAAATCTAATGATTTTACCCTATGTGCATATACAGATGCTGATTGGGGAGGTAGTGTTGATGATAAGAAAAGCACCAGTGGTGGAGACTTTTTTGTTGGAGGAAGATTGGTTTCTTCATTGAGCAAGAAGCATAATTGTATTTCACAGAGTACATCAGAAGCAAAGTATGTAGCAGCAGCAAAGAATTGTAATCAGATAATGTGGATGAAGATGATGCTAAAGTATATTAGAATAAAGTTTGTTGAGCTTGTTGTCATACACTATGAACACCAGTATAGTTAGTATGTCTAAGAATCTTGTATTACATTCTAAGCCTAAGCATATAGAGATCAAGTATCGTGTTGTAAGAGAGAAAGTTGCTAAGAAAGAAGTCAGACTGGAGTACATAAGCACAAAGGAGCATATAGCATACATATTTACAAAACCTTTTCCTAAGGATACATTTGTGTATCTGAGAGGTATGCTTGGGGTTGTGGCTCAACCTACTCTTGAGTAATGATGCAGTTGGTTGCATCCATCCAGTGGTATATGAGCCTTATTTTTCTTCTGGATTGGATGTTGGTACTTCCTCTATGGGGGAGTATGTGTATCTGAGCTGAGTCATGAGGACTCTTGTGAATGTATTTTCTGAATAGTGTCTTTTGAAATTGAGTTGTTGTTGACATAGTGATGAAATTTTTGTCATTGATGTCAATGGGGGAGAAGTGTACATGAAAAAACCTGTGTACCATCTGTTGGAGAATTGAATAGGAAAATGAAGCAAGATTTATTGATGAAGAAGATTCGAAATGTTTGTCAGAGCAGCAGTGTTGTAGTATTGGATTTTTGGAAGATTGGATGTTTTTCATCTATGTTTCCATCAATTCCAATGGGGGAGATTGTTAGGAATGAATTATGAATGTTTGGCAGTCATTCTGTAGCAATTGTTGTTGCATTCATGACTGATTGTCATTGATGTCAACAGAGTGATCTTTTGGAGACTTGCAGAGAAGCAGACAATGTTTTGATTAGGGCACTTGGGATATTGTAGTTGGAGCTATGTGATGTTGAGGTTATATTCATTGGTATGTTATATGTCTATGGTTAAGAGCGTAGATAGTAATTCATTTATTCATGAAAGTTATGAGCATTTTGGTGGAAGCAGTATTCAGGCAATGTTCCTAAGTAGCGATTTGTGGAAATCCGATGATATCTCCTAATCAGGATGGAATCAAGTTTTGTGTAGTTAAAGGGAAGTTAGAGACACATTGATAGTGACGTGGTAGACAGTGCAAACTTTGAGGTCACACGAGTGAAGATTTATTGTATTTGGAAGCCGACAATTTTGTGTAATTCTAATGTAGCATGTGGAAACTTTTATTTTGTAATTGTGTGCCTACTCATTTGTAATTATTTGAGTGTGGTATAAAAGAAGAAATTTTTTTCCTTGTTGAAATGTAGTTGTAAGATTTGTGGTATGGTTGAATGTGAATATAAGCATGAAGTGAAGAAAAGAGCTAATGAAGTTGTGAAAGTGAAATTGTGAAAGAAGACATGTGAAGTACAGAGATCAGGAATTGAGATCTGGTGTAGTAGTGAGTGTGGTTTGGCATAGTAAGGAGGTAACATATTTCATATTATTCTATTGAATAATCTTGAGGTCATTTGGATAGTGTGTTCAGTGATCTTGGCATTGAAGCTATTTGGGCAGTGGGTCCTTCCATCTTCCATAACTCCTAACAGGGTTAGAATCTTTTAATAGGGATTCAAAATCTCCTAACAGGGATTCATATGTACTGAATGTATTTCATAATACTCCTAACAGAGTCCATCCTTTTACAAGGAACATTTATATTAGTGCATCTTTTGTGGGCATCATTCCCACCGGGGTTTACTCTTTGATCAAGAGGTTCACTAGTCAACATATCTTGTGTTATTGTGTCATTGTGTATGAATATCTTTCTATGGTTGGTAATTATATTGCTTACATGGTTAAATGCTGTTGAAGTTGATAAAAGTTGTAATTCTCAGATAACTGATTCACCCCCCCTCTTAGTTATCTTAGTGGACTTTACTTTCTAACATCTTCCTATTCAAAGATCCATTCAAGATTGGTGTTGAAGATCTAATGCCATTGATTTGAGACATCCTAAATACAATTCTGCATTCATTTGGAGCATCCATACTTGTGGATTCAATAATTGAAATCCTCCACAAGGATTTCAACATAAGCAAGGTGAATAGTTCCATTTAATTTGTTTATATATTGCAACTTCAATTATATTTTAAGGTTGATTCCAAACCAGGGTTTGACCAAGGCAAATCCCTCATCCAAACAACAAAACCCTTTTTCTTGCAAGTGTAGGTGCGAGATGATGAATATCTGTGCAGATCTGGATACCCTTTTCAGCGAACTTTTGAGATCCATGAACAAAATTTTCCTCGGAGCTATTTTAGGTCAAGGACAACTTTCAGTGGGGGTTGTAATAGATAAAATATGGATGGGGTCCTAGAACAATGGTTTGCAGATAAAAGAGACCCCAAAACCAATATTTTATACTTACATGGAATTGTATTGATATGGGAAGTAAATGTAGATGATCAATGTTGAAAGTAAGTAAAGGTACTTACCTTTGAAAAAGAATCGACTGAAAACCCTGTTAGACAGTCTCAAAAACTATTAATTTTCACTAGCTTCAACCAAAACTATGAGATCTACAAAACCCAAAAATATTTTTTCGATGTGATGACAGGTCGACCTTGAGCGCAAAATGTCACCCTTGACCCCAAAATGTCAACCTTGACCTATGCTGCTCCAACAAAAACTCTGTTCATAGATCCTGAAAGTTCGGCGAAAACGGTATCCAGATCTGTATTTTAATTCACTATCCCATACCTTTACCTACAAGAAAAATGGTTTTATTTGTTTGGATGGGGGGTTTTCCTTGGTCAAACCCCAATTTAGGAATTAACCTTGAAATTGAATTGAAATTGTAGTAGTAAACAAAGTAAATGGAATAATTCACATTGTAGAATCAAATGTAGGATGTCTCCAATCAATGGTCTTTATAGTTCAACACCAATCTTGAATGGATCTTGGAAAAGGAAGAGGCTTGAATGGATGGATGGAGAAATCTTCAACAAGAGGGCTCCATAGAGATTGAATCCTTCAAGGGCTAATAATGATGCACTACAACTGATTTAGAATGTGATTGAAGAATCTGTGATACAATGATCACCGAGGAGTTGCTGATTAGATATGTAAGATGATTAAATCAATATTATGTTGTCAATGATGTCAACTAGTTTGACAATACTTATTTTGTAAGATACTATACTGAAACATATGAAGGAAAGGAGTGAAAGAGATGAAGAGCATAAATATCTACATAAGGAAGATGTATATGACAGATGAGGATAAGGAATACATTGGGTAACTTATTTATAAGTCTATGACCTTATGATATTGACTTGATTATGTTGCATTTATAGAATGAACATTGTTATCCTGTCAACCCAATAGTGAATGCTAGTTGGACGATAACATTTGGTCTAAAATCCTCTAAAAATGTCACACCTAACAGTGTGTTTGTAACCTTTAGCAGGGTTGGGTCTTCACTGACCTCACTTCGGAAGAGTGAATATTTTTGGGTTGCCGGTCCCAGGTGGTTTTTCCCTTCATAGGGTTTCCACGTTAAATCTCTTGTGTTATGTGTTGATTGTGATATTTGTTTGATGTCATATTTACATATTACATACTTGATTTGATTGGTAATCATTAGAAAGATTTGACAGGTAATCGGTAAAAGCATAGGTAGCATAGTATTTCAAGTTACCGAGTATCAGAAGTTTGAGATAAATTTTTTGGATTATACATTTTTTTTGGGACACTAGATAATTGATTCACCCCCCTCTCAGTTATTCTAACAATTGGTATCAGAGCATTGGTTGCTTGGAACAAAGTTTTAAGGACTTTAGTACAAAGATCTCAAAATGTATAAGAGGGAAGTGCCTAAGCTAAACACATATAACTTCATAGTATGGAAAAGTAGGATGAAGCTTCACGTATCTGGAATTGGGAATTCTTCCCTTACACTGATGGAGAATGGCTATATACAACCGACCACTGGTCCCCTAACACTTGATCAATTGAGAGATAGGCATGAACATAATATTACTATGATGGAGATAGTTGTTTCCTGTACCGATGCTAAATTTGAAGACATTAAAGGATGCACAACTACCAAAGGTATGTGGGATAAACTTACTCAAGTTTACAGTGGTGATGTGAATGTTAAAAGAGCCAGAGCTGAAAGCCTAAGGGGTAGATTAGATGATATGAAGATGAAGGAAGGTGAGAATATAGTGGAATACACAAATAGACTAAAAGAGGTGTTACATGCTATTAGAGCATCTGATGGTGTTATTGATGAGGAAACAATAGTAAGTAAGGTTTTCAGAACATTATTGCTAGTTTATGCAATCAGAATCTCTGTAATTCATGAAACAAGATCTGCTTCGGGTAATGCCCTTACTCTTGACAATTTGATTGGTAAAATTACAACCTTTGAATTCAATAACTTTGACAAAAATGTTGTACTGATTGTTGAATCTACTTTTATGACTTCTCTAAAGATTGGTAAGTCTGGTAGCCAAAATAATAAGAATGATAGTGATAGCAATACCGATGATGAGCTAGATGAACTTGAAGCTCTTATGGCCAGAAGGTTACCTAAAGGTAAAGGAAGGTATAGAGGCAAGTTACCTTTAGCATGCTTTAATTGTAAAGAAGTTTGCCACATTGCTGCTAGATGTCCACATAAGAAAGATGATGAAAGAACCAAAGACTGATCTGAAGGAAGCTATGGAAGGAGAAACAACAGGAGCTACCAAAACAATAGTAGAGACAACCAAGACAGTAATGACAAAGGAAAAAAGGTGTGTTACATTGCTGAAGATATTGAATCTGAATTTGAATCTGATGATGATGTAGAAGTAGTGTTTGTTGCTATGAAAGATGACTCATAAGAAGGAGAAAAATATGAGGAAACATCACTGATCTCTAAAGTTGATAGGAATGATACATGGATCATAGACAGTGGCTGTACACATCACATGACTAGCAATGAGGAAAAGTTTGATAAACTTGAAGAATACAATGGAGGATTTGTAAGAATGGGTAATGATGCACCCTATATGGTAAAAGGTAAAGGTTCACTGATGATTAATGATAAAATAAAATGTGAAAATGCTTATTGGGTAAAAGGATTGAACTACAATCTACTAAGTGTGGCATAGTTGAACAACTCAGGCCACTGACTTGCTTTTGAGAGAAAAAAGGTAAAGATCTATGATGATAGAGGGAGACTTATCAGAACCGGTACACAATCCAGAGGTAATCTATTTTATCTTGATATTATTCAGTCTTCTTGTTTGGTAATGAAAGATGAAGATGCATGGTTGTGGCATAAAAGGTTGTCATGTAAATTTTGATAACATGATTAAGATCAGTAAAAAGAAAAGACTTAGAGGTCTTCCTAACTTGTCTAATTCAGATCATGTTATGTGCCATGAATGTTAGAAAGGTAAGATGACTAAGTCTAGTTTCAAAAGAAAAGACTATTCAATAAAGAAGATACTTTAATTGGTTCATACTGACCTGTGTGGTCCTATGAGAATTTAGAGTTATTATGGTGATAGCTACTTTATTCTTTTTGTTGATGACTATACTAGATTGATGACTGTCATGTTCTTAAAAGAGAAATCTAAGGCATTCAAGATGTTTAAGTGGTATAAGGAAAAAGTAAAAAATGAGACAGGAAAGGAATTGAAATGCTTAAGATCTGATAGAGGAGGTGAATTTATCTCTAATGAATTTACTAATTTCTGTAATGAGCATGGTATTAAAAGACAGGTCTCAACACCAAGGACACCTCAGTTCTGTAATGAGCATGGTATTAAAAGATAGGTCTCAGCACCAAGGACACCTTAGCAGAATGGCATTGCTAAAAGAAGGAACGGGTCAATAGTCAACTGTGCTAGAACAATGATGTTGGAAAAGAATGTTGCACATACATACTATAGGGAAGCTTTTAGTATAGCTATTTATGTACTTACCCGAGTTCAATTGAAGCAAGACACCAACAAGACACCCTATGAGTTATGGTTTGGACACAAACCTACAGTAAGTTATTTCAAAATTTTTGGAAGTAAATATTTTATTCTAAAAGATGAGAGAAATGGTAAATTTGACTCAAAAGGTGATGAAGGAATATTTTTAGGATATTCTACTAAAAGAAAAGCATATAAGTGTCTGAATATAACTACTAATAAAATGATTGAGTACTAATGTTTGGGTAGATGAGTTTAGTGAAAAAAATGTAGAGGAAAGAAGAAAGGAACTGGAAGACTACGGTAGATTCACTTATATTGAACAACCTGAGGTTCTACCGACATAGCAGATAGTGGTAACCGGTTAGCAAGTAAACCCTACTGAGGAATAGGAAGAACAAACTGAAGAGCAGGATGGAGCTACCGAGCAAGCAAATGAACTTGCCTAGGATGAACAAGAAAGAAGAGACCATATACTAGCAAGATTTTTCAGAAGACATCATCTCGAGACACAAATTATTGGAAACAGACAAGATGACATGATGACAAGAAGCAAGGCTGGAGAAGGGACATGTCTAGTTTGTGAATATGAATTGAAAAATGTGAAAGTTGCATTGGAGAATGAGGAATAGATTAATGAAATGAAGGAGGAGATAGAGAAAATACAAAAGAACAAAATCTAGAGTTTAGTACCCCGGCCTAAAGACAAGAATTTTATTGGTACTAAATGGATTTTTAGGAACAAACTGAATGAGAATGGTGAAGTGACAAGAAATAAAGCTAGATTGGTATGCAAGGGATATGCACAGGAAGAAGACATTGATTATGGTGAAACATTTGCACCTGTTGCTAGACTAGAAGGAGTTAGAATGCTACTTGCATATGCTGCACACAAGAAATTTAAGGTATATCAAATGGATGTGAAGTCAGCATTTCTAAATGGAATACTTGAAGATGAGGTCTACATAGAAAAACCAGAAGTATTTGTTGATCCCGACAATAGAGACAAGGTATGTAGACTACATAAAACTTTATATGGTTTGAAGCAAGCACCGAGAGCTTGGTATGAAAGGCTGCATACTTATTTGTTAAGTATTGGATTTGTTAGAACTAGTGAGAACAACAATTTGTATATGAAAGGAGATACTGATGATACTATTCCTATTGCTGAAATATTTGTGGATGATATTATTGTGGACAAGGCTTTTGAGGATACCTGTATCTATTTTGAAAGGCTCAATCAATCAAACGTTAAGATTTTAATCTAGCATGAAATCAATTCAAAACAAGGAAACTCTAAGCTAAGCCACCTCAGATTGAGCTGAAACAGGTGCACCCAAGCACTGTTTGATTTGCTCTTGCTTAAGGGGATGTGGGTGTGCTCTCTAAGCACTTGGAGCATGTTCTAATGTATTTTAAGATGATTTGAGACTCATGAAAACCTCAAAAATGGCACAAAAATAGGTATAGAACACCTGATTTGCCTCTAAGGCTTCAAGAGGCTCAAGATTATACAACTAAGAGTGATTAGGTAGATTTTTAAGCTTAAAGTAGATGTGATATGATGCATAAACAAGAAATAAACTAGGTTAATCCATTAGTTCTATATTAGGATGAGCTAAAATGTTTGAAAGTAAGCTAAATTAGGATAATTATGCTAAGTCTAGAGCTAAATGAACATGATAACAATGGTTAAAATGAAAGGTGAATGGATGTTTTGCTCTTGAAAATGAGGAGGATTTATAGGCTTTGGGAAGGAGGAATGAGTGGCTAGAATCAAAATCCTTAAGAGAGGCCAAGATTCATTCAAAGGGGAGCACATGGATTGTGCTAGTTCAGGGCCACCTCCTTGTGACAAGTGTCACAAGGGCATTGGGTTGAAAGATGGGAGGGATGTGCACAATTTGGGAAATGTGCCTAAGGTCAAAGGGTGTAAGAAAGGGGTGAGGGGCTTCTTAAATGCATCATAAATGCATGTAAGAGGGATAAGGAGGCTTTAAGTGCATTTAGTGCATGTAAGAGAAGTTTCTAGAAGTTTGTTGACTTTGGGTTAAGCTTAGGAGTTGGCTAACCTTGGTTAGGGAATGTGACAAGGTTAGGGGGGGGATTAGGATTAGGGGGACAACGATAAAGACTTTCTAGAAGAGTCTAGAACTTCCTTAGGATAAATATGGATTTTAGGAAATAGATAAAGATTTATTTATTTCCATGGTTTAGTTTGAGAATATTTATTAAAAATGAATTTAATAAATATGAGGATTAAATATTTAATCTTAATTAAATATTTTGAGTTGGGATTAGGGTTAAGGAATGATGGGATTAGCCTTTAATCAAAATTAAAGAAGGATTAGAAGATTCTGGAAGAGGTTAGTGGTCTTTAGGAAATTGGCCAAGTTTTGGGCAAAAAATAAATAAATAATTTATTTTGGGATTTTTGGTCAATTTATTAATTAAATAATTAATAAATAAGGAAGATAATGTTTAAATAAGATTTAAACATTTTTGGGAGAGATTCCTTAATTAAATATTTTTAATTAAGATAAAGGGATTTAATGACATAAAAATAAATAAATAAATTAAATAATTAATTAATTAATAAATGATGATGTCATCAGGGGTTTTTTTTCAAAAAATAAAAATACTTTATTTTCTAAAGGATTTTTAGGTGTCTACATTTTGCCCCTCTTTGATGCAATGCCACAAGTGGCATGGTGTCAAAGACAAGAAAATAAGATGCCCAAGGCTAGAATTTGGAGGAATAAGGGTTTGTGCCCCCTTGAGAAAATAACGCAAGGAGCAAATGTTGTGGAATTTTCTCGAAAGGAAACAAAGAAGGAAGGACCTAGGAAGAAGGGGAGATAAATAACTAAGCTTCCAAGAGAAAAGATGGGTGAATGCAAGATGAGATGGAATGCATGCAAAATGCAGGATGCAGCGACATGAGAGATGCAAGATGCAAGAGTAATCTATATGATGCATGATGTAGGGGATTTGGGGAAGCTCCAAGTGCAAATGTGGAGAGCACAACCTAGTTTAATATAGCAATGCTAGAGACCTGCCACCAGCGTTGCATAGGATTGATGCTAAAAAGAAATGTAGCGTTGCCCCAACATCACACATGAAACCTGAAGGAGGCATGGTGGAAACAATGCTGAAGAAACCACAAACACACAACAGACTCATAGGCAGAAGCAAAAGATCAAAAGACCTTGCCCCATATTATCCTCATTCACAGTGCAGCATGATATAAAGGATCATGGCGACTTTGAGTAGAGAATAATGAGAAGCCGTAAAAGATTAACAAGATCCAAAGGACAAAATCCAAGACCAAAATGTCAACTCCAAAAAGACATCCTTTGCCAAGGAGAGAGATTTGATGTGACAGATTGATTGATGGTGGGAATATTGGTCTGAACGTGTGGGAGGATGCATCAACATGGACCTGGTGGGATTTGTGGAAGATTAGGTCTGACAGGAGGAAGGATACATCCTCAAGGACCCGCTGATTGAGGAGGGAATGAGTGTTGTTGCTGGAAAATGATGAATTCAAAGAATAATCATTATGATCAAGGATAGTCGACAATTGATGTTGCTAAAGTACAAGGCTGGGTAGGGCAAAGTGTTATGATCAAATGTTGCTGCAGGACTGACAAGGACTTATGTACAACAAAAAGGGATGATATGTACAATGGATGGGAAAAGAGATACAACTAATATGTACAGAAGCTCAGGATTTGGGATAGGAAGATCTCACTATACAGGAAGGATTACACTATACAGGAAGGATTACGCTATATAGGAAGGATTACACTATACAAGATAGGATTACGCTATACATGAAGGATTACGCTATACAAGATAGTACAAGATATGGAACAAGATATGTGCAAGATATAGTACAAGAAGGAAAAAGCTATACAAGAGATATAGGACATGGTACAAGATAGGGTACAAGATATGGATTAAGGATTTTCTTGAGGATTGTGAAAAAGAGGAATGCTGGGGGATGGTGGATGGGGATGGGGATGGGAGAAAAAGGACTGAGATGTTGGGATGGGGGGATGGGAGTTTGATAGATAATGACTCGGTCCACTATGTATGGTGCCTATTTGCCAAGTTTTCACCAACATACTTGTCCAAGGTGCTTGAGTTGCCAAGTTTTCACCATTGGACGATTATTTTCTTTTCTTTTTTACTTTTTGCTTTTTTTGTATTTTTTTGCTTTTTTCCAATTTTTATGGATTTTCTGAATATGTAGGATCTGATTCAGGCATAGAACCTCTTTAAATGTATGATTTTGATTGGATCATTCAAAGGCTCACCTTCTGGTGTAGATAGCTAATAAGCTCTGGAGCTAAAACATGTTGTGACAACATAGGGGCCCAGCCAAGTAGGCTCAAACTTGCCTTTCTTTTCTCAATTTGCTTGGACCTTCTGATTTTCTTTGAGGACCATGTCACTGACTTGGAACTATCTAGGATGGATCTTCTTGTTGTAACTCCTTTTGAGTCAATTTTGGTATGCAACCAGGTGATCATATGCTTGCTATCTCTTTTCATCTAATAGGTCTATCTGTGTGAGACAGGCTACATGATAGTCTTCATCAATGGTGTAGTTCTTCATGGAGACTTGCAATGATGGGAACTCGACCTCGATTTGTAGAACGGCTTCGGCACCATATACAAGGGAATATGGGGTGGTTCCTATGGGAGTGCAATAAGAAGTGCGGTAGGCCCAGAGGGTAGGATTGATTTGGAGGTGTCAGTCACGACCAGAATCATTGACAACCTTCTTGAGGATTTTCAAGATAGTTTTGTTGGTTGCCTCAGCTTGGCCATTTCCTTGAGGGAAATATGGAGTAGAGAAATGGTGATGGATGTGGAGTCTAGCACATAGGTCATCCACATGCTGGTTTTCAAAAGGTGTGCCATGGTTTGTGAAGATGGTAGATGGTATGCCAAAGCGACAGATGATGTGGTAAAGGATGAACTTGGATATTTGGATGCTAGTAGTTAGGGTGAGTGGAATCACTTCAACCCATTTGGTGAAGTACTCTATGGCAGCTATTATGTACTTGTGTCCATTTGAGGAAATGGGAGTGATTAAGCCGACAAGGTCAAAGCCCCAACATGAAAATGGCCAAGATGGCGCAATGGGCTGCAAGTCTTGTGTTGGTGCATGAATCAGATTTGCATGATGCTGACATGGTAAATATTTTTTGACAAACTCACAAGCATCCAGTTCCATGGGTGGCCAATAATACCCAACTCAAAGCAACTGCTTAGCTAGAACCATGCCACTCATGTGGGCACTGCAAATTCCAGCGTAGACCTCTTGTAAAGCCAGGATGACCTTGTTTGAATCTAAACACCTAGAGAGGATATTGTGATATCCTTGATGATAAAGGGTGTTGGCTACAAGAGTGTAGCAAGAAGCTTTGTGAATAAGGTTTTGGCATTGGTTATTGGTGAGATGGGGAGATATGATACCATTCTTTAGATATGCATGGATGTGATGGTACCATGGGGACTGAGGACCAACCAAGACACACACCATTTCTGCATCGGCGTTCTCATAAGCTGGTGTATGTAGCTGCTCGACTAGGAATTCATACTATGATGCATCACGTAGGATTTCTAACAAGGACCCAATAGTTGCCATTGCATCAGCTGCTTTGTTCTAAAGTCTTGGTATCTGTGTGAACTGTAGATTCAGGAAATGCTCTTTCAGTCTGTCCACCAGCTCTTTGTAGGGTAGCAACTTGTCATCCTTTATTTGATATTCATCTAGGACTTGTTTGATAATCAGCTGTGAATCTCCAAACACTTGCAGTTCTATGATATTCCACTAAATGGCTATTTTGAGACCTGAGATGAGTGCCTCATATTCTACAATGTTGTTGGTACATGGGAATCCCAACTTGAATGATTTTGGGATGTAGTCACCTTGAGGTGTGACGAATAAGATTCCTGCCCCTGATCCATGTGATGTGTAGGAGCCATCAAAGTATAATGTCCACATGGGTTGTTCTTCGATCATACATAAGTGTTCATCAGGGAATTCCATTATTAGTGGATAAGTATCCACCAATGGTGCCTCTGCTAGCTGATCAGAAATGACTTTCCCTTTGATTATTTTCTGATCAACATACTGGATGTCAAATTCACTGAGAAACATGACCCATTTTTCCATATGGCTTGTGAGAGTTGTCCTTGATAATAGATACTTGAGGGGGTCTACCTTTGAAATGAGCCTGATTGTGTGACTGAGCATGTAATGTCTAAGCTTTTGAGTGGCAAAGACCACTGCAAGGCATGCTTTTTCCATGGGTGAATAATTAAGCTCATAGATGACAAGAGTTCAACTGATGTAGCAGATGGCTCTCTCTTTATTTTCATCATCATGTTGAGCTAGGAGTGCCCCCAGTGTTGTAGTAGTTGTTGAGATGTAGAGTATGAGAGGGCATCCTGGAACTAGTGGCACTAGGATTGGAGAGTTGGCTAGATACTCCTTGAGCTTATCAAAGCTTCTCTAACATATGGGATCCCATTTGAAGCTTGTGTCCTTGCATAAGAGATGTGTGAAAGGTTGGCACTTGTCTGCCAGCTGAGAAATGAACCGACACACTGATTGAAGCTTGTAGGCTTCTGAGCTATTTGAGTGTTCTGGGTGGAGGCATTTCTATAATTGCTTTGACCTTTTTAGGGTCGATCTCTATGCCTCGTCGTGATACTATGAAACGTAGGAGCTTTCCAGATGTAACACCAAAGACAAACTTCTTTGGATTGAGCTTTAAGCCATAATGATGTAAGCGATCGAACACACTCTCAAGAATACTTAGGTGTTCACCTCATGTTTTAGATTTTGCAAGAATATCATCCACATAGTCTTTGAGGATCTTGTGGATCATGTCATGGAAGATTACTGTCATTGCTCTCTAATACGTGGCTCCTGCATTCTTTAGCCCAAATGGCACCATGTTGTAGTAGAAGCTACCCCATGGAGTTGTGAATGCTATTTTATGTTGATCTACTTCTGCTATATGAATCTAATTATAGCCTGAAAAGCCATCCATTAGTGACAACATTTCATGACCTTTTGTAAGATCTACAATCATGTCTATATTTGGTAGTGGAAAATCATCTTTAGGACATGCCTTGTTTAAGTCCCTAAAATTTGTGCATATTTTGATGTCACCTGAAGGCTTTGTGACAGGTACCATGTTAGAGATCCATTCTGAGTAATCTATAGCTCTGATAATCTTGGCTTGGAGGAGTTTTCAAGCTTTTCTTTGACTAATAAGGCAACTTTTGGATGCATTTTCCTTAGCTTCTGCTTTACTAGCTTGACATTAGGATCCACTGCTAGATGATGGACTACAAGATTAGGATCAAGCCCAGGCATTTGTACATATGACCATGCAAAAATTTATGATTGATTCTCTAAGGAGTGCAATCAAAGCCATTTCTTCACCCTCTATTAGATTGGCCACAATGTAGGTGATCCTTGGACATTCCTCTGTACCTAAGTTGACTGGCTTGGTTTCTTCTATGATGATAGGTGACTGCTCTGATCTACAATCTCGCATAGGAGGAAGAGGAAAGTCTTCATCTTCTAACGCTTGAATTGCCAAGTTTTCACTAGAAGATACGCTCTTTATTTTTACTATTTTGGAATTAGAATGTGCCCTAGAAGGGTTTTCACATAAGGAATCATGCTGTACTTTTTCAATTTCTTTTTGCAGCTAAAGCTTGCCTCCTCCCCAAAGTATCCTTCTGGGTCAAGCTTGTAGAGGTGAGTTGACTCTAAATCCTGAACTGGTTGTGGGCCTGATGCCCCCATGAACTCTAGGAGTGCTTCTGTGCTTTGGAACTCATTGATGTGTGTGATGCTTGGTTGGTCCCAATCTATGAGTTGAGGGTGAATGAGGGGAAGTTCTATGAGATTGATGGCAAGTTGTTGGAGGATAGAAGTCCCCAAGAGGGTTTCATCGTCAAAGATATCGTCATAGGATCTAATTTCTTTCTCTTTAGGTATGTCTTCAATTTCTATGAGGTTGTCCTGGCTATTCAAGAGGGGAACGCTAGTCATGTTGGTGCCCCCAGTTTCTATATTGGGCCCTTGTATATGCAGGTGAGGGGTATTGAAGCTAAGACCCTGATGTTGTGGGTGCTTTGATGTTGTGATAGGGTCTTTGCTTCTGCCTTCTTGTGGTCCTAGACCACCACCTTGGTAGTTCCATTGCTTAGTAGTGTATTTGTGTGATTGTGGGTATGTATCCTTGTAGTAGCGAAGAAGTTGAGTGTTAGGTGGTGGGGGATCTTTATACAACCACCTATTGATGTCAGGATCCATCTCTTAACTGTTTAATGTGCCATGGGATTCAAAATTCATAGGCCCCATTCTCTTGATTTCATGATGCTCTTCAATAGGCTTGCTTTGGTGACTCGGGTGCCCTTGAGTATGCAGATCAAGTGGGAGGGCCCCTACGACAAATGCATCATGTAGGCTATATTCACCATAGCCCTGATTATTGATCTTGATAGAAGAGAGGGTGGAGGTGAGGACAGTTTCTGGATCGCAATGGGATTGGGATGAGCTAGCAACAGAAGTGCCAATGTCAGTTCCAGGACAATGAGTGGAATGAGGAAATGATGCTTCCATCGCATGATAGTATGTGAAGGGTTGGGGATCAGCATGGATGGTAACCTCAACACCTTGATGTGGAAATTTGATACATTGATGGTATGTAGATCGTACAGCCTTGATGGAATGAATCCATGGTCGGCCTAGGAGGATATTGAATGGTAGGTCAAGATCAACAACATGACAAATGGTATCTTGTGTTGTTGGGCCTAGCTGAATAGGAAAAGTAATAGTGCCTTCAGAGGTATGCTCCAAGTTGTCATAGGCTTTGATATTGATTACTTCATGTGCTATATCAGCCTGTGTGAACCCAATCCGCTTAATGAATTTCAAAGTACACAAGTTCAGGGCTGAGCCATTATCTATTAAGACCCATTTGATGGAAAAGTCTCTGACCATGATGGCGATGTGGAGGGGGAGAGTGTGGTCAGGTGCAACATCTGGTATGTCAGATGGTTTGAAGGACAAAGCATAGGCTGTGGATAGATGTCCCACAAGGGTCTCAAACTGTGTGGTGTTAATGTCTGTGGGGACATGTCCTTCTTTGAGAGCTTGGTCAAGGATCTCCTAATGGAGGGGTGAAGTGTGGAGAAGGTCCAAGATGGATATTTGGGCCGGTGTGTTCCCAAGATGCTCTATGAGGTTATACTATGCATTATGTGCATTGTGTACTAGCCTTGGATGGGTACTAGCAACAATGATCTGACCTCTGCGGGTGGTAACAACACATTGACTATCTGCTCCTCTAACATGGATGACATTGACTATGGGTTAAACTTGGGTTATACATCCAACAAATTTATCATAATTGATATAGGCAGTAGTGTGATATTCTTGCTTGCCTTTGCTATGATTCTGGGGATGATTGGTATTGGCTTGGTTCTTCCCAGCATTGTGTTGTGGGAACACATTCTGATAGATTTGTAGGTTGGCATTTGGTGAGGCTTGAGCTAGCATATCTACCTGGATCTCCTTTTGATCAATGAGATCTTGGATATAGTTTTTGAGTCTCATACACTTCAAGGTAGTGTGTCCTTTGACATGATGATAATCATAGTATTCATGATCTTTGTACCAATGATGCTTGGGAGTGGTATCATCAACTGGATGGATTGGTGGAAATGTGATTAGGTTGGCCTTGGCCATTTAGTGGAAGATAACATCTAGGGGCTCACCCAGTGGTGTGAAGTTCTTCTTGGATTGTTCTTAGCTCTGGGCTTTTTTTGTTTAGGAGCAATATTAACGGCATTGACTTGATTTTTTAGATTGCCTTGATAAGCTTGATGGGCTTGCTATTGATAATTCTGCTGATTATTCTGAGAATGGTATTGTTGCGGGGGTTGCTGATGGAATTGAAGAGGTTACTGATAGATGGGTGCTTGTTGTTGTTGGTATGCAGGAGTTGATGGAGGACTAGCCATGACAAATTGGACATGTTTAGTATTAGTGGCTCCATCAGTAACAACGTTCTTGTTACGATTCCAATAACGGGATTTATCATTGCTGGGTTTGTTTTGGGAATCATTTTTGAAGTGTCAGATTGTGCCTTCATCTAGGAGGGCCTTTTCAATACCTATCCCCTTGCTCTTGATATCTTGATAGGTTTGGACACAATTCATCCTCATGAAGTGAGATAGCTTAGGATGCAGATTATCAATAAAGATTTTGGTCAAATGCTTTTCAGGTGGTTGGTATGATAACCTGGTGGTAAGATTTTTCCATCGTTGCAAGTACTTAGCTAGGCTTTCCCCTTCTTTCTATTTTGAGTTGCAGAGATCTAAAAAGGTCAACTCATTCTCAACATTGTGGGCATAGTGGGCAATGAACTTCTTAGAAAGTTCAGCAAAGGTTGTGATAGTCCCACATGGTATTTTGTAGAACCATTCACAAATAGTTCCTCCCAAGCTTTTGGGGAATAGGCATAAGAGACAGTTTTCACTGTAAGCCACTTCTTGGCACACCATATAGAATTCTTTAATATGGTTAACTAGATCTCCTTCCCCCTGATATTTATCAAATTTAGTTGTCTCAAAGTGCTTGGGGAAAGGTATAGTGGCAATGGATCAGTCAAACAGATAAGGAAAATCCTCTTCAAACTTGTAGGTTTTGTTCTTGGTACCAGTTTGAAGCTCTTTAAGAGCGTTCTTCATGGCTTCCCACTCGGCATTCATTGGTGTTTGAGCGGGTGCTCCCATTTGAGGTGGGTATTGTGGAGTGGGATACGGAGATGGCCCCATAGGATAGGTTGATTGGAGTGGATTTTGGAGAAATATTTTCTTGGGAGGATATTGCTGATGCAGCATAGGGGGATATTGTGGTGGAGGATACAAGACTGCTTGTTGGTGTTGTGGAATGATGGGAATTTGTTGTTGCAACTAGTAGGAGGAAGCTTGTTGTTGCTGGGGAATGATGGGAGTTTGTTGCTATGACTGGAAGTGTAGTTGTTGTGGGGGAGGCTAGTGGAATGACGCTGCTTGCTGCTAAAATGGTCCTTGCTGAGCTTGGCTCTGTGGTTGAATGATATAGGTCGGGTGCATTCCCGCATTGCTTAAGGGTGGAACTAATGTAAGGAAGCTTGAAGCAAAGGGTGGCTAGGCAAGATAACTTGTGAAATTGGATGAACTTTGCTGCTGAGGTGGAGGAACTTGCTGAAAAGCACTAGGTGTTGTGAATGGATAGTTCATGAATGATGAAGCTGGTGGGGGCTGTGATGGTGGTTGTTGTGCTGCTTGTGAGAAGGTGGCTTGTTGGTTTCCAAACATGGACGTAGGAGAATGGGTTGGTATGCCCCAAGCTTTCATTTCTTCTTGAGTGAGACCCCAACGAGAGCTAGTGTGTGGTGGGAATTATGTTGCAGTGGATGCCGTGAAGGTAGATGTGATGGGAGTTTGGGACATGAATGGTGCATTGGAAAAACCCATGGAAGACATTCCTCTAGTGAAGGCATTTTGCTGGGCTTGTGCCTGGGTAGATGCTTGCTGGGGGGGAAAGGAAGGGAACATTTGCGCTCCCCATGAAAAGGGTGATGTTGATGTAGTAACTTGCTGAGTATGAAAGGGAAGTGATTGCGTTGCCCCTGGAGTAGATGATGTAGAGGTTTGCTGGGTGAAAGAGGGAAATGATTGCGTTGACCCTGGAAAAGATGGTATGGATGCTGAAGCTTGTGGAGTGAAGGGGAAAGATGATTGCGTCCCTCTTGGCATAAAAGGTGTGGATGTGGGAACTTTTGAAGTGAGGGGGAAGGACGATTGCATCCCTCCTGAAAAAATGGTGTTGCTTGGTTTATGGAAGGTGGTGGAACTGCTTGTGTAAAGGTTTGTGTAAGAGGTGGGAGTTGATTTTGTGACAAGCGTTGGATTTGAGCAAGAGCTTGGGTGACCATGGCAGATGATGAAGTACCTGTGATAGGGAATGGAGCAGATGGTGTTACAACTTGTGTTACAGGACTAGCGAAGCTTCCTTGCAAAAGAAGGGGAATGGTGGAGGTTTCTTGAGATGTTTGCAATGTTGGATCAAGAAATGGTTGGATGAACGGGGAATATACTTGTGCTAGGATTTGGATAGTGCTTATGGGGATACGAGGATGGAGATATGGTGGAATGGGAGTATGCCTTTGTGCAAAGTTAGTGAACATGCTTTGTTGGTCTTGGGCCATGAGTGTATTGACTGCTGGTGGATTCCCTGGATGATTCACAAATGTTTATATTGCTAGAGGAGCTGAGGGGATATTGGGATCATCCCATGCATTGCTAGTTTTTATTTGGGGATCATAGGCTATCATTGCACTGGTAAAAATGTTGGGATCAGATGAGCTAGTGATTGGATAAGGATTCATGTGCCTTTGCTTCCTAGATCTAGATCTTGTCTCGACAGGCATGGAGATGTAGATGCTAGATGGATGCAAGATGTTCCCTAAAGATTCTAAAGAATGATGGATACAAGCTAAGAAACTTCTAAGGATGATGAATTTATAAAATGCAAATGAAAGGATTTGGTGGGATGATGGAAGATGGTGACAGATTGGTGAGATGCTTGGTGATGATGGAGGCTTGGTGAGATACTCTGATTTGGGTCAAGATTGGGTGGAGGATTGGTGGGATCCTAGTGGAAGATTACTAAGTGTCAACAATGAGCTGCTATTTTTCCCGATGGAGGATCAGTGATAGGTTTTGGTCAACCTAGGATAGACTAATGATATTCGGTTAACTAGATTCTTACCAATGCAAGCCAATCTCTTACTTGAGATGATGAGGCTGTGCAAGGACAAGTTGGATTTCCTTTAGAAAATGCTCTATCAAAAAGGGGATGATTTCTGATTTAGGATAAGGGATGGAAACAACTCAAAGGTTTTGAACACTAAGTGCTTGTGGATTCGGATCTCTAGATTTGGTGCAAAAGATGGTGGGTTTTGAATTGGATGATGGATGCTAGATTTGGATCAAGGATTTTGGGATTCTGATTGTGGATTGCTGATGGAAAGATGGTGAAGGATAATGGAACAATGCTCTTTCTAAAAGGATGATGCAATTGGGATGGCTGATCTATGATGCTGCTAGATGATGATGTATGCAACTAAGGACTCTAGGATGCAACTAAGGTTTGGTGATGATGCAGGGATGAAACTAGGATGAGACTAGGATGAAGGACTGCCGAGATAAGATTTTGAGATTTGAAGGTAGAATGGGACATGCAATGGATCCTGCTAATCTTCTCTTTCAAGGTTGATGTAGCGATGGTTTACTCAGAATCGGTAGCCAAACTATTTGACTCTTGCATTATAGCCAATATTATCAAGCTTTTCTTGATATTTTTCTTCTGCTTGGGTTGCTTGGATGGAGGATTGATGGCTCTTGAGATTTCTTTCTGCAACTTTCTTCTCTTGATAATCTTTGGATTTGGGCAACTTAGCTTTCAGATGTTTGATCAAATGGGGCATAATTTGGGGAAATTTTGATAATTTTTGTTTGAGACAAAAGGTTTCTTGGATATCTGATTTCTACAAGACTTTCTGAGTATCAAGTTTGAAGGTTGATTCAATGTTTTCCAATGGAAAAGGATAGATAAACAAGACCTTTGAAAAAGAAATCTCCACAAGGGACAAAGCAACCTTGCAGGATACAGGAAGGATGATTGACTCTGATAAAGCTTTGAAAGTGTATGTTTCAAAAATGTTTTCATGAAGTATTTGACTGTCAAGCACTTCAAGTAGATCTACCTAAGGAAGGTGAGTATCAAAATTGCTTGCCCATAGCTTGGTACCCCCTAGAAGGGAATACAAATGGTGAGTAATCTTGAGGCGACCCGGTAAACCCCTTGAAATCGGTCCTTGCACAAGGATTTTGATACTTTTAGATGTAGATAGGGTAGCCTCTATTTTATCAAGTTTTTAATAGTTCTGTGAGGTCTCCATACCCAATTATGCTGACCGCCCGTGACTCACTTAAGAGCCTAGCCAATAATGCTGGGGGAGAGGAATATTTACCATCCCCAGTCAATGTGTTTGGCACGAACGCCCGTGGATTAGGAGATATAAGTGAGTACTTTTTGCCTTCACTTTTTTTATATACCGGCCAGGGGGGATACTGGTTTGAGGTTGTTCTCCGAGGAGGAAGTGCTTTTCTCCCTGGACAGGCCTCGCTAAAAGTAGAACAAGTGAACTTGTCTAAGTTCAAATGTTCTACGTTGCTTACTTTAACAAGGATTTTGCAAGAATTGAAAAACTCCTAAATGCACATCAAGCAGGTCTGTTCATTTTTCCAAATTGATTAAGTGTGTTTGAACTTTGAAATTTTTGAAGACACAAGTGTTTAAGTTTTGTTTTGTTCTTTCTCCAAAAAAGTAAACGATTTGAGCGATTGCAATTTCTTTCTTTTGGGCATTCAAGATTGAGATTTGTGTGTTGATTTAAGAACTTTGAAGATGTGATTTGTTTTAACCTTAGATCATTCAAGATTGAGTTTGTGCACTTGCTTGAATTTGAAACAAAAGAGGGAACAGAGATGTTCATTTCTTTTAGTGCATTGAAGAGTATGTTTGTTTTTCAAATTGACAATGACTCTTTAGGACTTAAGTTCTTTCCCTTAGTTTCATTCAAGATTTGTTTTGACCTCAATTTGAGAACAAATTAAGACAAAAAAGACAAAAGCGACATTGTCCAGCTAATACGTGACGCTAGAAAATGCACAGGCGACACCAAAAAACTCTCAGGTGACATTTAAATGTTTACAAGTGATAGATAAATATGCATAGGCAATGGATAAATCTTTCCAGGTGACAAAGAAATGGCTCTAGGTGGTAGAGAAAGATTTACAGGTGACAACAAAATGTTTATAGGCGATAAAAAACTTTGTCCAGGTGAGAGAGAAATTTTTTTAGGCGACAAAGAAATACTCAGAGCGATAGTGGAATGTTTACAGGCGATAATGAAATGATTACAGGTGATAGTGGAATGATTAAAAGTGAGACTTCTGTACCTGAAGGCATGAACATTTATCTCACAGGTGTGATTACTTATGTTGCTAGCAATAGAAGAAGAAGTTTGAGACAAAAAAGAAGTTATCGAGGGCGGAAATCTTTCAAAAAATAGGTGTCAATACAGAGCTTGTAGGCATCATCAAACTATTTGTAGGCATGACTGTATTGTGTGTAGGCGACATTTCATCTGTTTCCTCCAAATATGAGAATACAAAGTATGATCTAATCAAGTGATTGTGGTTTTGGTCCCACCAGGCATGCCAGAATGTGGACAAGGCTTTTGAGGATACCTATATCTATTTTGAAAGGCTCAAATCAATCAAACATTAAGATTTTAATCTATCATGAAATCAATTAAAAACAAGGAAACTCTAAGCTAAGCTACCTCAGATTGAGCTGAAACAGGTGCACCCAAGCACTGTTTGATTTTCTCTTTCTTAAAGGGATGTGGGTGTGCTCTCTAAGCACTTGGAGCATGTTCTAATGCATTCTAAGATGATTTGAGACTCATGAAAACTCCAAAAATGACACAAAAATAGGTATAGAACACCTGATTTTCCCCTAAGGCTTCAAGGGGCTCAAGCTTATACAACTAAGAGTGATTAAGTAGATTTTTAAGCTTTAAGTAGATGTGATATGATGCATAAACAAGAAATAAACTAGGTTAATCCATTAGTTCTATATTAGGATGAGCTAAAATGCTTGAAAGTAAGCTAAATTAGGATGATTATGCTAAGTCTAGAGCTAAATGAGCATGATAACAATGCTTAAAATGAAAGGTGAATGGATGTTTTGCTTTTGAAAATGAGGAGGATTTATAGGCTTTGGGAAGGAGGAATGAGTGGCTAGGATCAAAATCCTTAAGAGAGGCCAAGATTCATTCAAAGGGGAGCACATGGATTGTGCTAGTTCAGGGCCACCTCCTTGTGACAAGTGTCACAAGGGCATTGGGTTGAAAGATGGGAGGGATGTGCATAATTTGGGAAATGTGCTTAAGGTCAAAGGGTGTAAGAAAGGGGTGAGGGGCTTCTTAAATGCATCATAAATGCATGTAAGAGGGATGAGGAGGCTTTAAGTGCATTTAGTGCATGTAAGAGAAGTTTCTAAAAGTTTGTTGACTTTGGGTTAAGCTGAGGAGTTGGCTAACCTTGGTTAGGGAATGTGACAAGGTTAGGGGGGGATCAGGATTAGGATTAGGATTAGGGGGACAAGGATAAAGACTTTCTAGAAGAGTTGAGAACTTCCTTAGGATAAATATGGATTTTAGGAAATAGATAAAGATTTATTTATTTTCATGGTTTAGTTTGAGAATATTTATTAAAAATGAATTTAATAAATATGAGGATTAAATATTTAATCTTAATTAAATATTTTGAGTTGGGATTAGGGTTAAAGAATGATGGGATTAGCCTTTAATCAAAATTAAAGAAGGATTAGAAGATTCTGGAAGAGGTTAGTGGTCTTAAGGAAATTGGCCAAGTTTTGGGCAAAAAATAAATAAATAATTTATTTTGAGATTTTTGGTCAATTTATTAATTAAATAATTAATAAATAAGGAAGATAATGTTTAAATAAGATTTAAATATTTTTGGGAGGGATTTCTTAACTAAATATTTTTAATTAAGATAAAGGGATTTAATGACATAAAAATAAATAAATAAATTAAATAATTAATTAATTAATTAATGATGATGTCATCAGGGGTTTTTTTTCAGAAAATAAAAATACTTTATTTTCTAAAGGATTTTTAGGTGTCTACAATTATCTTTGGAGGCCAAGATCATATATGCAAAGCCTTTGCTGATGAAATGAGAAAAGAGTTTGAAATGTCTATGTTCAGAGAGATTAAATTCTTTCTAGGACTACAAGTGATTCGATAGAGTGATGGGATATTCATCACAGAATCAAAATACATAAAGGAAGTCTTGAAGACATTTGGCATGGAAGATGCTAAACCTATGGGAACACCGATGCCTACTGGATGTAAACTAAGTAAGAAAGATGAAACTACAGAGGTAAACCAAACACTGTACCGATCTATGATTGGTAAGTTAATGTATGTAGTTCACAGTAGACCCTATATAGCACATGCTGTGTGAATTGTTGCTAGATTTTCTGCTAATCCTAGAGAATCACACATGGTTGCTACTAAAAGAATCTTAAGATACCTGAAAAAGATAGAAGATTATGGACTATGGTATCCTAAGGAAGGAAAATTTGAACTGAAGGTATACATCGATGCTGATTGGGCTGGAAATGTGGATGATAGAAAAAGCACCACTGGAGGAGCATTCTTCTTTAGTGAAAGAATTGTTACCTGGACAAGTAAGAAACAAGCTTGCATTTCTCAGTCTATAGCTGAAGCAGAGTATTTTGCTGCTGCTGCTAATTGTTCAAACATTACATATATTAAGAAAGTATTGGAAGGAATGAATGAGGTAATCACTGAGCCTGTGATTATATACTATGACAATACTAGTGCCATTAATATTTCAAATAATCTAGTGATGCATTCAAAGACAAAGCATATTTCTATTAAGTATCACTACTTAAGAGAACAAGTATAGGAGAAACAAGTGAAGTTACAATTTGTTACATCAAAAGAACAACTTGCAGATATCTTTACAAAGCCTCTACCGAAGGACACATTTGAATATTTGAGGACAAGACTAGGGGTCTTTCCCCTATTTATAGGTCACTAAGGTGATTTGGATGTTGCATCAGCCTAATCTTATCAGAAGATCATTCATGTTGATGCATCATAGTTCACACTTTGGATCATGTCTAAGGCTGTGAAAAGTTTGGAGAACTAGAACCAATTGGCATATCAATATATAGAGATACAAAGACTGCACTGAACAATAGAGAGTTATTTGGCTAATACAAAGCTGTTTGTTTATTTTTTTCTTTTGGAATTGTCTTCAAAGGGAGAGATAAACAAATATGAAACATATGGGACAATATGCACCGATGAGATATCTATCTAAGGGAGAGACAATTTGAACATAACAGAAAATGGAAGAACAGTTACAAAGAACAAAATATTTCTAATGATGGTTGAGTAACGTAGTGATTAAACACATTAAGCTAAGGGAGAGCTTGTACAACATTTGTTCACAGAGTTATAGAATACATGTTGGTATGTGTATGGTATATTTCATATTATTTGAGTTGCCATCAATGCCAAAGGGAGAGATTGATGCACTACATCTGATTTAGAACCTGATTGAAGAATCTGTAATACAATGATCACCGAGGAGTTGCTGATTAGATATGTAAGATGATTAAATTAGTATTATGTTGTCATTGATGTCAACTAGTTTGACATTACTGATTTTGTAAGTTACTATACTGAAACATTTGAAGGAAAGGAGTGAAAGAGATGAAGAATAAAAATATCTACATAAGGAAGATGTATATGACAGATGAGGATAAGGAATACATTGGGTAACTTATTTATAAGTCTATGACCTTATGATATTGACTTGATTATGTTGCAATCATCTATGATGAAGAATAGAGATGAAAAACACAAAGTAGTGTTGTCAGTTAATGAAGCATTACAGTATACACTGACGAAGTGTAATGTATACCGAGAACAGTGTAAACTGAGCTTGTGTTCACTGACACATTTCTTTGTTAACCGAGTAGGGAAAAGGAATTAAATGAATAGTTTAGCCTATAAGGATTGATGAGATGGAAAGTACCTTGGAATCAGTGGTAATAGATGAAGTTTGTTATGGAGATCAATGACTAGCATAATTCAGTAAAGATCTGATGGATTGAATTGAAACATGTTATTGACACATCAACCGAGGAAGGTTAAAGTGGAAAAATCTGATGGAGGAGAAGAATATGATTTACATGTCTATATAAGAGATAAGAGTTTCACATTGAAATGTATGTCAGAGAAGAATATTGTAGGATTTTTGTGTGAACAATTTTTCATGCATTTCTGATCAAATTGGTTAAGAAGGAACCGAGCTGTAGAGTATACCGAGCGTCAGGAAGCTATTACTAAGCAACAGTAAGACAATGAAATTGATTGAAACTGAATTGATATACTGATCAAAGGATTTGAAAGAGCTTAACATTGATCTATAAATTTGCAATTGAGTTTTATTAAGACACATCATTTACTGTTACAGTTTAACCATTGTACATAGTCAAATCTCTTAACCGAGTAGACTATGAAAGTCTTTATTATGTTGCATTCATAGAATGAACATTGTTATCCTGTCAACCCCATAGTGAATGCTAGTTGGATGATAACGGCTGGTCTAAAATCCTCTAACAAGGTCACACCTAATAGTGTGTTTGTAACCTTTAACAGGGTTGGGTCTTCACTGACCTCACTTCAGAAGAGTGAATATTTTTGGGTTGCTGGTCCCAGGTGGCTTTTCCTTTCATAGGGTTTCCATGTTAAATCTCGTGTTGTGTTGATTGTGATATTTGTTTGATGTCATATTTACATATTGCATACTTGATTTGATCGGTAATCATTAGAAAGTTTTGAGAGGTAATCAGTAAAAGCATAGACAACATAGTATTTCAAGTTACTGAGTATCAGAAGTTTGAGATAAATTGTTTTGGATTATACATTTTGTTTTGGGACACTGGATAACTGATTCACCCCCCTCTTAGTTATTCTAACAAACAATGGATCTCCTTGATGAATTGAATTCTTGCATGCTTGATATTCTTACTTGAGAGCTTGAGATATTATGAGATGAGATGGATAAAATGAGAGAGGAAGGCCTCCTTTTATAGAGATCTAGGACACAAATATTTAGAGAGGCCACATAGAAAACAATAATTAAGGGCCCATGGCACAAAAATCTAGAGAGGTGCACATGGAGAAGAAATTAAATTAAAGTCTTGACATAAAACTCTAGAAGGGGACCAACCTTAATATAGAAATAAAAATAATTATTTAAGAGCCGTGTCACAAAATTTGAGGTAAGGCAAACCACAAAGTTAATTTGAGCATTAGGCACAAAAATCAAGAAAGGATAATCTCCGATAATAAATTAGGAATCCTATGAAAATCTTGAGAAAGGTCCACCTCAAATATTAATTTGAGAATTTGACACTTAATCCAAGAAATAGTGGCCCCGAAGAGGGAAAAGACAAGATTTTGATGAAATCTCTAAACCAAAAGCTAACCTCAAGGATACCAGACCCTAGGGTCAAGGTGGAGGTTGACCTTGACCTAGGTCAGGTTTGAGGTCATCCTTGACCTAGGTCAAGGTCGAGGTCATCCTTGACGTAGGTCAGGGTTGAGGTTGACCTTGACCCCGAGGTTAAGAATCTTAGGCTTTGCAATTTAGGATGCTAGGATTATACCGGGAAGAAGTGAAAAATGGGGCAGAATAAGGGAAAAATATATATCCAAGTGAAAGACCCATTCAAGGCACTTGACATGACTCCAAACCACTTACTCGGAGGGCTAAACACTCTTAACATGGAAGTGATTCCATTTTAAGATGATACATTGAGCCCCCACTTTAGCAAGAGTATGGACTCGATGCAAACTCTTGGTAAAGGAGATCACAAAGAAAAAGATAATCTTATTGATATCAAAGGGACAAAGGAAACCTCAAGCCCTTAGGGACTCAAGTCTTTGTCAGCTCCAAGATTGCAATAAGAGAGACATCACTATAAAAAGAGAGAAAAGGGAAGAGAGGAGTGGCTAGCTCGCCCAGTAAGATGTGTGTATCTCACTATGAACCACAAAAAGGATAGGATGGCCCACCAAAACACTTGATAGTCACCCCATAAAGTTGTGTGCCTTCTGGCGGCTTTGTGCATGTATGTAGTGCATCTTCTGACAGATTTTAGAATACCCATAGATCCACCTTCTTGTATGACCATGGAATATAAAATGCGTGTCTCCTCAAGATTTAGAAAGTTATGTGTGTTACCTTTGGAAGATTTAGTATATTTGAAATTGGAAATGCGTGTCTCTTCAAGATTTAGAAACTTATGTGCGTTACCTTTAGAGGATTTAGCATGCTGCAAAACAAAAGGTTAGAACAAAAATACATAATATAGAACGAGGGATGCCTTATATATGCTCCCCTCCTTAAGATAGAAAAAACATACTATTTTGACATGTTAAGGAAAGAAAAGAACAAGGATAAAGCCTTCTTCAACATCAAGACAATATCCACAGACAACACCTAGTCCAAGCCAAGAAGGTCACAGGTCCTATGTGGCCATGGAAGGGACGAATGCAAAGAGATATCATGCAAGAAGTGAAAAAGTAACCCTTGTGAGGTATAGCACACTATTCAGCTTCCAAGGTGAGAGATATATCAACCATGGAAACCTAATGTCAAACAATGAAATAGGTTGTGATCAAGGACAAAGATCCTCAATGCAAACCAAAATTTTCATGTATGATTGGATATCACATAATAGATATATACTACTTAACCAAGGGAAAAGTGGATCCCAGAAAGATAAAAAATAAAGAGATGGCATCCTTGCCCCCAGAGAATAGGAAAAAGGATGGAAAAGGACCTATTATATTACTCACAACACTATACAAGACAATGAGCCCCCAAGGATTAGGCTAGCATTGTTTACATAATGTGGAGATCCATAATAGGAACATAAATTTTATTTAGAGAAAATAGGATTGAAATACAACTCATTTCCACATGATATATAAATAACCTTACTATCAATGAGCTGCCTAATCTTATAATGTAAAGCTTGACATTCATTAGTAGAGTGATCATAAAATCTATGATATAAAAAAAAAGGAAGAGTCTTAAAGTATGAACTACATTTCTTTTTGCATTTAGGTCTAGTAATCATCCTAGCACGAAGGAGTTTAGGAAAAAGAACTTCCTAGACAAATCCCTTCATAGGTTCATCATGTTTTAAAGTGTTATTTGAGATTTTGTTAATATTGATTTTTTGTTGAGGATTAAATCCTAATCCATAAGAATTCTCAAGCCCCCCACTCTATAAGGGCATTTTAATTCCTAGTTTATGCTTACCACATGCTTGACTATTGAATCCTTGTTTAACAAGGAAATGATAACTAGGACCTTAATGAGAAGCCATATCAGAAGGAGTCAATGGAACTTCAGTAGTCACTATGTCATCATTAGTAGGTTTGATAGATTCATTGTGGGTAGAAGTAGCAACAAAGTTATTACTAAGGGCTTTAGAAGTAAAAACTCATTGTTCAAACTCTCTTTGTTGCTTCATAAAATCAAGATCATTAATCTTATACTCTCCAATAAAGGTAGGAGTAAAATCCAAGGTTCCCCAATCATCACCAAGAAGAGCATTAGAGGAGGAAGGATTACTATTAGGATAGGAGTAGTGCGGGTTTGAATATTTAGACAAGGATTAGGTGCATCATTCTCATGAAGTGTATACATTTTGTCGTTATGTACAAACTCAACTTTACGGTGAAGGGCGGAAGGGATAGCATGCATCTCATGCAACCAAGGTCTACCCAAAAGAAGATTATAATTGAGAGGTCTAGGCATAACATGAATAGGTGTATTTAGGATGACCAGACCTACTCTGATAGGTAAAGTAATGATGTCTAAAGTGTTCTTTGCAATGTTATCAAAGCCACGTATAGGAACATTGTCAGGTTGAATAGTTGAAAGATGGACTTTAATCTCTTTGAGCATGTCCATGCTACAAACATTAAGCCCAGATACATTATCAATCAAGGTCCTACAAATGATAATTTTATTGATCGTAACAACAACCATAAGAGCATCATATTGATTCTGAACTTCTTTAGAAGGTAAATCCTTTTGAGTAAATACAATGTCAGGAGGACCCGAGGTAGCATGCATGCATTGTAAGAAGTTATTGATGTTCTCTTGATTAGGAGGTGGAGTGGGAAGAGTTGCTAGAGCTTTTTGCAAGGCTTCATTCTAGGTAGGTGAAGTTTGAATAATCTCCCATAAAGAAATCTTGGCACGAGTATTTTGCAATTGGTTTATCAAATCATACTCCTTGCTAGGAAGATGGGGTGGAGGAGGAAGAATGGGTTGAGAAGGTGGTAAAGAAGTAGAAACCACCAGATTGGGTTGAGGGTTATTCCTTGTACTATATGTGTGAGCTATTGAATCTTGGTCATTGAAAGACTCTAAAGACTCCATAGGTTTACCTTTTATAGTAATGTGAGGACAAGCTTTGACATTCAACAAGGGTTTTAGCAAAACCAAATTAGTTGTCTCAACACTACAAATAGATTCACAAAATGGAAGCAAAGAAGACATCCTAGGAGGAGATGAGTTAAGATCTTGATTCTGATTCTCCATAAGATCATCACTAAGAGGGAGAGCATTGAGGGAATTCATATCATTCTCTGCTAATGCCTCATCACTAGAAGGAATCCTAAATAGAGGTAAAGCATCTATAATGTCATCTTCTTTCAATAAAATGTCTGAATAAGGGGAGTGTGTTTTAGAAAAAGAGTCATCATCATGTATGAATATGTCATCCATTAATAAATCACCCTCTTGTATCAAAGCTTCTTTGTGAGGAGGGGATAAATCAATGTCTTTATCCAAGGGTTCATCCAAACAAGTAGATTCATTCACAATGGTTTCATGAGAAAGAGAGTAATCAAAATCCAAATCCAAAGGTTCATCCCAAATAGGAGGATTATCATCCTTATCAATAAGGCATTTGAAAACACTTGAAAATAACTTATGCCACATAATAAAAAATAAGAAAATGCATAGAAAATAGATCTAGATATATCCAAATGCATTCAAATGAAATTTAGAAGAATGAAAAGGAAATCAAACACCACGAACATAATAGGGCATGTAATTCCACAAAGCCATGTAAATGTTTTGTATTTTTGAAGAAATTTTGTAAATTTTTTGTATTTTTGAAATATAAATGCAAAATCATAAAATAAACCTACCTTTATAAGTATGTAATATCTAACACAAAATGCAAATCTAACACCAAAAAGAAAGAGGGTAAAGCTTGTCGGGTTCACCAAAATGTAATAAATAAAATATCAATGGGGTCCTAGAATAATGGTTTGCACATAAAAGAGACCCCAAAATTAATATTTTATACTTACATGGAATTGTATTGATATGGGAAGTAAACGTAGATGATTAATGTTGAAATGAAGAAGTAAAGGTGCTTACCTCCAAAAAAGAATCGACAAACTGCGAGATCTAAAAAACCCAAGAATATTTTTCCGATGTGATGATAGGTCAACCTTGACCTAGGTAGACAAGGTTGACCTTGACCCCAAAATGTCAACCTTGACCTGTACTACTCTGACAAAAATTCTATTCGTGGATCCTGAAAGTTTGGCAAAAAGGGTATGTAGATATGCACTTTAATTCACTGTCCCACACCTATACCTGGAAGAAAAATGGTTTTGTTTGTTTGGATGGGGGGTTTGCCTTGGTAAAACCCCAATTTAGGAATTAACCTTGAAATTAAATTGAAATTGCAGTAGTAAACAAAGTAAATGGAATAATTCATCTTGTAGAATCAAATGTAGGATGTCTCCAATTGATTGTCTTTGGATCTTCAACACCAATCTTGAATGGATCTTGGAATAGGAAGAGGCTTGAATGGATGGATGGAGAAATTGTCAATAAGAGGGCTCCATAGAGATTGAATCATTCAATGACTAACAATGGATCTCCTTAATGAATTGAGTCCTTGAATGCTTGAATGCTTGAGTGCTTGATCTTCTTTCTTGAGAGCTTGAGAGATTATGAGATGAGATGGAGAAAATGAGAGAGGAAGGCCTCCTTTTATAGCGATCTAGGGTACAAACCTCTAGAGAGGCAACATAGAAAATAATAATTAAGGGCCCATGGCACAAAACTCTAGAGAGTTGCACATGGAGTGGAAATTAAATTAAAGTCTTGACACAAAACTCTAGAAGGTGACCACCCTTAATATAGAAATAAAAATAATTATTTAAGAGCCTTGTCACAAAATTTGAGGTAAGGCAAACCCCAAAGTTAATTTAAGCATTAGACACAAAACTTGAGAAATGACAATCTCCAATAATAAATTAGAAATCCTATACAAATCTCGAGAAAGGTCCACCTCAAATATTAATTTGAGAATTCGATACTTAATCTAAGAAATAGTGGCCCCAAAGAGGGAAAAGACAAGATTTTGATGAAATCCCAAAACTGGAAGCTAACCCTGAGGATCCCAGACCCTAGGGTCAAGGTCAAGGTCAACCTTGACCTAGGTCAGGGTTGAGGTCATCCTTGACCTAGGTCAGGGTTGAGGTCATCCTTTACCTAGGTAGGGGTTGAGGTCAACCTTGAGCCTAAGGTCAAGAATCTCAGGCTTTGCAATTCAGGATGCCAAGATTATGTCGAGAAGAAGTGAAAAATGGGGTAGAATAGGGGAAAAATCTAGATCCAAGTCAAAGACCCATTCAAGGTTCTTGACATGACCTCAAACCACTTACTCAGAGGGCTAAACACTCTTAACATGGAAGTTATTCCATTTTAAGATGATACAGGGATCAATATTGTACCCCAGGGTAATATCTTACCCCGATCCTGAGGTTAAGGATGACCTTTCTCCGATAGATAGAAGGTTTCTGGGTTTTCTTAGTTTCTACATTTCCAGGTTGGATTAGGTTGTAGAATCACTCGAAACTGAACACAGACATTAGAAAATAGTCTTTTCCAAATTTACCCTATTTTAAGGTTAGTATTTGTTTTTAATTCAATTAAGTTTTCAAGTGCACATTTTCTATAAAAAATTATAAGGTTTTCTCCTTTCTTCATATTCTCCATAGATTGATTCATTTGTGCATTGATCATTTCCTTGTGATTAATCTATTTGGATCTCTCCCTTGGAAATTTGGATTAAGTAGTAGATCCTATATTTCCCCACACATTCAAGAAACATGCACATTAGTACATTACATTTTGGTGAACACACTTTTCAAACCCCACACTAATATGATTACTTTACCTCCTATTCGATCTTTTTTACCTGCTACGGTGGCATCCAAATCCTTTGACTCCAAAGCCTTTTGTCAATACCATCGTTAGAATGGCCATGATACTGAGAAGTGTTATTCTTTAAAACATAAGGTTCAAGATTTAATTGATTCTAATGCTTTATCTGTTGATAATTTTGATGGTAGTGAGAACAAATCTATCTCTCCTCCTCATCAAAACCTCCAAACCTATATGAATTGTTTACCTACACATGATACTAATACCATTGTTCAGCCATCTTCTATGGATATTGTTTATGATTCAAAGATGGATGATCTCAATCACATTGTTAACCATGTGGAGCATGTTGTTTTGTCTCAATCTGTATCTCCACCCCAGCCTCAATCTCAACCTCAACTTCAAGTTACACCTCAACCTAAGCCTAAACCAAAACCTCAACCTAACACTCAAAAATAACCTAAGAATAAAACACCTAGGGAACTCTTGATTACCTTTGATGATTCAGAGACTATTAAAGCTCTTGATGGTCCCCTCTACATTTATGATAGGATTTCTAAGGTACCTATGCATGGTTTTCTTATTGATCCTACATATTTAGTCAATGTTATTACTAAAGAAAATCTTTTTATGAATAGCTTACAACATGATTCTTATGATACATAGGATGCGTGGATTCAAAATTTTAATGGTTTTCTTTATCCATCATTTGTTTCTATTAACTTACCTATTGAACTTTGTGGTAAAGTTGTGGACACTACTTGATGCAAGTCAAGGATGGTGGATCCAATGAAGGATATGTTGGCAAGTTGTTTATACTAAAGTATATGAATAGATATAATGTTGTCATTATGGAAACAAAGTCATATAGTAGTTTGGAGTCAGTGCACTTAGTGGAAAGAACATAAATTGATTAAGTATTGAAGACTGGATAGTATACAGAGCACCAGAAACTTAGAGCATCAGCGCACGTGTGTAAGAAAGAATTTTGGTATGCACTTTGGAAGTTAGGCTTGTTAGACTATAATTATACTTAGTTTAAGAGCACATAAGTAGATATGCAAAGATGTGAAAATTATAGTCAGTTGAAGTTGCACAACCAGTGTGTGCCAGTAGTGAACAAAGCATGGAGCCGACAATGAATATTTTGGTTTGCGATTATAAATTAATGTTGCAGAGGCTATGTGCCCATTGCATTTAGGTTACTGACATATGTACATGTATAATTTTAAGCATGCTTAAGCCAATTCACTTGGAAGCATTGTCTGTAATTAGTTAGAGCGCCGACCTAATTGTTTTGTTTGTATGAGTGTATAAATATAAGGTGCACCTATTTTAATTAGTATGGAAGTTGTAATAGAGTTTTGAGAAGTAGAGAAGAGGTATGAAAAGTTAGCATATGATGTATTAGAGCTTTTCTAGAGGTCAAAGCATCAGCGCACCAAAGGAACTGATCTGACAAGCAGTGTCATAGTGATAGTTCACCCAACAGATATAGTATCTAATAATAGAAGGTTGTAGCCTTCATCATTTGAGCAGTGAGCTCTAGGACAGTGAGTCCACTCCCCTAATAGGGATCATTTTAAAAGACTCCTAACAAGGTCTAACCCTTAAACAGGTATACTGTACTAAAAGCATTGTAAAGCTACTCCTAATAAGGTAAATGATCTTCTAGCAAGGATCACAAAACACTAGTGCAGAATATTAGTGGTTGTCAATTCCCACTGGGGTTTTTACCTATTTGGGTTTCCCCATAACCATATTGGTGTCATGTGTTGATCTTATGTTTCATGTTTATGTGAATGTTTAATTCAGTACTTAAGCATTTAAGTTAATAAAAAAGACTAAAGTGAAAAGCTAAATTTTAGTGAACACTGATTCACCCCTCCCTCTCAGTGTTCCCATTCCTAACAATTGATATCAGAGCTTTGGTCCTTAGCATAGAAGTTTAACCACTTGAGGAGATCATGGACAAAGTAGATATAAAACATTTGAAGAAGAATCTTGAAGTAGCTCTTGAAGACCTAGACAATTCAAAAAGAGAAATTGAAGAACTAAAAGAAAAAGTCAGTGATGCTCAATTAGTTATCAAAAGACTAAGAAAGGATTTGAAAGGATGCTCTAATAGTGATCTTGAACAAGAAATCAATAAGTTGAATGAAGAAAATGCATCCCTATTAAGTCAGCTTGAAGAGTTTTATTAAAAACTAATGAACAATCAAGATGTCTACAATGAACAAGTCAAGGAGAACTTACAACTCAATGAAGAACTAAGGGAAGCTAACTTGGAAATCTTGGAGCTAAGGAATATTAAGGAAATCTTGGAATCTAAATTGAAAGAAGCAAAGAATCATATTGAAAAATTACACACCAGTTCTTATTTGATAGAATCTCAGTTATATGCAAGAAGAGCCAAAAGAGACACTAGCTGTATTGGATACAATGAAGCACAAAACCAGATTGACAATATGCAAGCAAGAAAGGAAACACAGAAGGACACTACCAATAGTGAGAAGACTGAAGATCAAACCAAAGACAATGGTGAACCTCCTAAAAATGAGTGCAAGCCTGGAGAACACACTTTTTTTGCATGCAACAAGCTTGGACATATTGCAAGGAACTGTACAGAGATAAGACCTTTCAATGGTTACTATTTTTCATGCAATAGATTTTGTCATAGAGCAGAAAATTGCAAGACTAGAAAGAAGAACAAGATTCAACATGATCAAAGAAATTAGAATTAGACAAATGTAAGTTCTCAGAATGTTACATGTTAGATATGTAATTATAATGGCCACTCAGTGAAACAATGCAAGATGGTGACTCATGTCAATGCGCCAAGGAATTTGAGACCCGCAGTCATTTGTCACTCTTGTAACAAGGTTAGACATATCTCAAAGTTCTGTAGATCAAGGGCGCAAGGTCAGGAAAGCCCTAAAAAGGTAGAAGAACTAGTATTGGATCCCGAAGGAGAAGTCAATTTTGTGAAAGCCTCAGATGATGCAAGCTTGATTTGGTCAGAAGGAAAGAAGGACAAGGTTGATGAGAATGTATTGGATGCATCTCCAATGGAGCTAATTTAGTTCTAGACCCCTATGTGGCTGATATACCCATTCTCAGAGTATGCACCTTTGGACTTAAGCTTTTGGAGTATATAGGAACCTTTGTGCAAGAACACACATGTTGATTATTAGCAGAGCTCTAGTTTTAAATTTTGAAGTGACAACCTGGTTTACACAAGTTGCATTAATGGAAAATTTCTCACTTTAAGTACACAGAAAGTTGTTTGTCCACTCATTGCATTCATAGTCAGAGCAATTGAAGAGTAGAAAGAGCCTTGGAAATAGTTATGAAGATTTGAAGATTGAATCATTAGTGATTGTAGTGTATTTGATTATTTGTAGAAACCCTAGCTCATTGCACTAATTCAGAAACCTTCAGAATATCTTAGAGATCATTTGGAAAGCATTTAACAAGTAAGTCATGGCCACTCCTATTGTTGATGATGTCTCTAATAAGAAGAGATATGTTTTTAAAAGGCATCCATTCAAATCAACCCTAGATTATTTAGAGGGAGCATTCTCTCACATGTTGATTGGCATCATGCATGTAGAAGACATAAGGGCTTACATACACTTTAAGAAGGAACTTGTTGGACTAGATAGGTTAAGGGTGCACATGGACACAATGTTGAAACCAGACAAAATGTTCATGGATGAATACAGAAAATGGAATGATCACCCCATTGTTGAATATGCCATGACATATGAATTCTATGAGATAGAATGGATAAAAATATTGTTGAGAAGAATCCATGATGACTTGTTTTGGATTGGAGATGTACGAGTTAGAATCATAGGAGACTTGATTCATGAGATGATAGGCCTCTCTAGGACAGGTGTCATTGCTCCAGTTGGTAAGGATGTCAGGAAGATGGTGGAACAAACATGAAAATCTAGAAGTGATAGGAGTGTCATGACTATTGAGCCTATAGAGAAACCAAACATCAAATTGATGTCAATGATACTGGGTTATAGATTTCATCACACCAACAGGGTGAATAGTGTGTCTGTGGGCACTATTCTAGCAGCCATCAGACTTGTGCAAGAAGATGGATAATTCAACTTGTGTGAGATCTTGCATGCACAGTTGATAGACAACATCAAAGCTATCAAACATGACAAGACTAAGATATTCAGGTTTGGGGCCCTAATTATCTATATGTACTTTCATATAGTTGGAAGAGTTTCAAATTTGTACTTGGACAAGTCCATTCCAACAATGCCTCAGATATCCCTCAAAGCATCCACTGAAAGCACTTTGAGAGACTATGTCACATTGGAATTGAAGACCTTTAGAGTGAAGATGTAGATGAGGTATAGGATTCCATAAAGCATTGTAGAAAAGTAAAAGGATACAATATACTTTATGGTGGAGACTGATACTACATGTATGGAAGCTGTGGAGCCTAGAACTAAGTGGATTCATCCTCTTGGGTATGAAGTAGAAGAAAAAGTTCTTGAAGCTTATGTGCAGGTTCTGCTATCAGCCCCTAAAGATCCTAATGAACCTAGGTGGGGAAAGTATGAAGAGAAAACTAGAGAAGTTGATGCCAAACTAAGCAGTGTTGTAACTAAGAGAAAAGTTGCTAAGATCACATCTGAAATCTTGAGAATACATGGTGTATCCCAAGCAGACCTTGATAAAGCAAGGGATGAAAAGATTGCCTTAGAATTGAAGAGTGCAACAGAAGAACAAGAAGATCATAAGATGAAGAAAATAAAAATTGAAACAGATGACAGCCAAAAGGATAAAGAAGAAGACATTCCTTCTGCACCTAAGGAAACCAGTGATCCTATTGGTCCCCCAGAGTATAAGCCTATAGCTAAGAGGAAGAAAGAAGCCAACACTTGTCATCCATCCTCGCATGCTACAAGGAGCAGGAGGAACATTCAAGCACCTCCTAAGGTAGGATTCAGGCCTAGCCTTAAAATTTTACAAAAAAGAATTTTTGATGAGGGAATAATTGATCAAGTAGGGAAGTACTATGACACATACAGTGAGATTGATAAATTAGAAATTCATGGAATGATTGTCAAACATATGATCAAGTTCAAGAAGACAATCCTTGAATTGAAAACATCTATTCCAGAAAAAGTATGGGATATTCTAGAATACCAAAAGAAATAAGCAAATGAAGAAGATCAAAGGATCAGAGCAAAAGTATAACAAGATACTTTTCCAGTATGTTCTAAAGAAGAAGAGGCACTGATATTAAATTTTGTGAAGCCACATTTAAGGACAAAGATGAGAACTCTTCACATCATAAACAAAGACTATGAGTTGATTACAAAGGAAACTGAGAAGGCCTTTGAAAAGGTGATATTAGAACAACACATAATACCACCCACTGTACCCATCACTCATGCAACCATTAAGGAAGATAAAGTAGTAGAGCCCACTAATGTACCAATGACAGGTCCTCAGGTCTCAACACCCATAGAAGGAACTCAAATAGAGGTCGACCAATCTGTGCCCATGACATAATCACACAAAAACAAGACTATTATCATAGATAATGTGGAAATAGCCATGGCAGCTACTGATAAGGATTTGGACAAGTTTGAGGAAGCATTTGTTAGTACTGAGGAAGCTAAAATCCTATGCAGCAGTACACCTCCCACTCAATAAGAAGTACTCATAGAAGATGTATCTGATGAGAAAGAAGAAGAGAAGAAAGAAGTAAGAAAAGAAGAATCTAGTGTTGAAATGGTGAAACAAGAAGTGATGAGCACTCCCATCACTCCTTCCTCTACATTGTTGTCAAGTTTGACACTAGACACAAGCAGTTTGGATTCTTGGAAAGAAGAAGACCTAATTAAGTTCAGCATCCTCACTATGGAGAAGGAAAAGGAGAAGCAAGTCATGAGAAATCCTCTCCTGGTAGAATTAGTGAATATCTTGAACAGTTTTCTACCAAAGGATAAGAAAATGCTAAAGGTTCATTCGGTTGATGATGTGAGCTCAGTTATCTCATAGTTCAAAGTCAAATTCTCAAGCCTAGAAGAATCTACAGCCATAGTGGCAGAGGAGAAGTACTTAAAGAAGAGACTTAATGAACTGATGAGTAATTTTGCACTAGAATTGAACTCTCTTAAGTCTAGTCAGGCATCCTTGAAGGAATTTGTAGATCAAGGAAGGAAAGTCATTGTAGAATGCATGAATCAAGATAAGCTAACTGATTTCCATCTTAAGAAGATCAAAGATGCAGAGGCAATGATTGAGAAGGTGAAGAATTTAGTGCTAGACACATCCACTAATGTGAACATGTGTAACAATGTCTATCAAGGTTAGCTAGATATAATTGAGAAGGCAGAGAAAGAAATGGAGAAAATAAGGTCTAGACAGACTCAATTGAGCAATGCTCTTGTGCCCTCACTAGACATTCTCAGTCGGAACATAAAGGAGATTGATGCGACCATGGTAACCTATGATCAAGGTCCAAGCTTAGAATTGGAGAAGATGGAGAAGCTTCAATATGCATTGTGCGCCCATCTATAGATAGTTAACTCCTTAATAACCTTTTGGAAGAAGGAAATTCAAAACCTCAAGGTTGCATATCTAGATGTTTTCCATCAGTAAGTATTTATAAATACAATTTTTTGATGCACCTTTGTCATTAATGTCAAAGGTGGAGTTGTATATAATATGGAGTATATAAGATGTATAGGGAGATATATGAGCATGCATAAAAGATAAAAAGTTTTGTGTAAAGGGACAGTTAGAGACTTGGCCATATTCCTTTGTTTCCATCAATGACAAAGGAGGAGATTGTTGGAAAGTTTTCTATACTGAAGTATATGACTAGATATAGTGTTGTCATTATGGAAAGAAAGTCATATAGAAGTTTGGAGTCAGCGCACTTAGTGGAAAGATCAGAATTCAGTTAAGTATTGAAGACTGGATAGTATACAGAGCACTAGAGACTCAGAGAATCAGTGCACATCTGTATAGAAGAATTATGGTATGCACCCTAGAATTTAAGCTTGTTAGACTATACTTATGCTTAGTCTAAGAGTGCATAAGTAGATAGGCAAAGATGTGAAAGTTACAGTTAGTTGAAGTTGCACAGCCAGTGTGTGCCAGCAGTGAACAGAGCATGGAGCCGACAGTGACTATTTTGGTTTGCAATTATAAATTAATTTTGTAGAGGCTATGCACCCATTATATTTAGGTTTCTGGCATATGTACATGTATAATTGTAAGCATGCTTAAGCCAATTCACTTGGAAGTATTGTCTGTAATTAGTTATAGGGCCAATTGTTTTGTTTGTATAAGCATATAAATATAAGATGCACCTATTGTAATTAGTATGGACATTGTAATAGAGTTGTGAGAAGTAGAGTATAGGTATGAAAAGTTAGCACATGATGTATTAGAGCTTTTCTCGAGGTCAATCCATCAGTGCACTAAAGGAACTAATATGACAAGTAGTGTAATAGTGATAGTTCACCTAGCAAATATAGTGAGTATCTGATAATAGAAGGTTGTAGCCTTCATCATTTGAGAAATGAGTTGTAGGATAGTGAGTCCACTCCGCTAATAGGGTTCATTGTAAAAGACTCCTAACAAGGTCAAACCCTTAACCAGGTCTACTGTACTAAAAGAATTTTAAAGCTACTCCTAACAGGGTAAAGGATCTTCTAGCAAGGATCACAAAACACTAGTGTAGAATATTAGTGGGTGTCAATTCCCACCAGGGTTTTTACCTATTTGGGTTTCCTTGTAACCATATTGGTGTCATGTGTTAATCTTATGTTTCATGTTTATGTGAATGTTTAATTCAGTACTTAAGCATTTAAGTTAAGCAAAAAGACTAAAGTGAAATTTTAAAGTTTAGTGAACACTGATTCAACCCCCCCTCTCAGTGTTCCCATTCCTAACAGGATAGTGGAACATTGTAGCTTTAGAATTACATAGTGGAAATACAGACAAGAAGAAGTTTCAAAACATATTTTTATTAACATGCCCAGCTGTAAGGCCTTCTGGGTTAGGGCCAATTAGAATCAAGAAGTAATTCTGCAAGATCAATAGGATCCAATAAAACACTAGCTAGTTCAGTCCTGAAAGTGATTAGCAACTGATAGAAACCCTAAGGAAGATCTTAATTTGAGCTTACAAGCCTCCAAGAAATCTCCTTGTCTCCAAGCCTCAACCACTAGCTCTGCTATTACAAACTATTAGAACAAATCTGATCTGCAAGATCTCGCAGGATCTTTTCCACAACTTCACAAATGTCTCTCACCCCAGACTTCTGTTTCTCAGAACCTCCAATCTGATGCCTAAACAACTACCCAACCATCCCTATAGATACTAATAATCAACCATAAGTCAGTTAGATGAAACCATTAAATCCTACCAACAAATATTAAATGCAGTACAAGTCAGCTTCCAAATAGCCTTACAAACATTTAATTGAACATGTCGGCCTCTAGATCCACATAGGAGAATCCAAAAAAAGATACCAACAATAAATGCACCAAGTCAGCCCAACAAATCACATAGAACTAGAGTCGGTAAACCAAAACTACCGAGCAATAGAGAAACAACTAAGTGATAGTGAAACAACTAACCACACTAAGCAACACCAAGCATCGCATGTATTACTAAGCACAAGTTCCATTGAGAACTGAAGGTTCCACCGAGTTCCTTTAGTGACTAAGCTTCCTACAATAACTGAAACCATCGGTTAAGGCTACAACTAAGTAACACCAGCCAAATAACAAACCACCCATGCAGTTTCACTGAGGACCAAGAATACCCCTACATCACCCAAGAATGCCCCTGTATCAGACACCCCAGGTTCAAAAAGATGTTCATATGTGAGAAGAACATCTTCCAGGATTCAACACATAAATCCCAAATTGGTTCTTCACATACAAATCCTCCATCTTCTCAGCTTGCATACCCTTCCACTTCAATTTTGTCTATCTTTTCAAGTCTTTCCTAGACAACACACAGGTCTATTATTCACGCTGATTATACATACCTTCAGGATCCACCAACTCAACTCAGCTACCAATACTGAAGCTTCTCCTACTAAGCATATTATCTAGCAAAGGCATCAAGGAAAACATCATGTCATCCTTCTCAAAAATAAACACATTCCTAACACAATCATACATAGCTCTGCAATAATATTTCCAAGGTCTACCGAGCAATTTATCACAACTATTCATCTTCACAATATCACATAGCAGAAGATTGTTATACTAGCCTATCTGAACATCAATAAAGCATTGTTCTCTAACTTCTAAAGCATGATCATATTGTAACCAGCCTATCCTTTAAGGACAAGGATGATTCATTCTATTCAAACCAAGTTTCTGAACCATGTCCTCAGCAACAAGGTTATCAGTACTACCACTGTCTACAATAACATCACCAAGTTTACCTCTAGACTTGCATTGAGTCCTGAACAAGTTACTCCTCTAACAAGGTTCCTCCTTTGTAGAGAGAATGTTCACCGAAGCAGCAAGTTCTTAGATTCAAGTTCATTCTAAATGTTTTCATTCACCATAGCTGTTCATTAGTCATCAATCTTCTTTTGTGTACACTCAAAAGAACAATGTCCTTCCTCTCCATAGTTATAGCAAGTGCCCTTAAAGATAACTCTACATGTCTTCTTCTTCAGTTCCACAAGTTTCTATTCATCTTCTACATCAGTCAGTTTATCCTTCACTGAGTGATCAATCTTCTCCTTCCCTTAGGAGTTACTATGTTGTTTCCTCTTCAAATTTTCTTCTTCCTTTAGAGCATATTGATAAGCATCTTCAACATAATCAATCTTCACCATACCAAGCTCATTCTGAATATTGAATCTCAGACCATTCACATACTGAGCTACCTTTTCCTTACCAAGTTCTCTGTGTCCAGACCGAATAGTAAGTTTATATAATTCCTTGGTATAATCTTCAATAGATAAATCCTTTTGCTTCAGATTCTGCAATTTCTTAATCAAGTCAAGCTCATAGTCAGCTGGTATGAACTTAGCTTTCAACTTAGTCACCATCAACCTCCACTGATTGATCTTCATTTCAAATTCATCTTCTCTATCTCTTTATAATTATTTCCACCAAAGAGTAGCATGTCCTGTCAACTTAGTTTGTGCCAATCTCACCCAAAGAGGATCTTGAATTTCTTCTAGCTAAAAGAAATATTCAAGTTCATCAATCCAATCAATCAAGTTCTCGGGTTTTAAGGTACCAGAGAAAGTAGAAACTTCCATTTGGTAACTATTACTTAATCGAGCTCCTAGTCTAGGTAACTGACCAGTTCTATCTTCACCAGATCTATCTCTCCGGTCATCACCACTAGATCCAGTAGCTTCAAATTCTTCAGTAGCTTCTTCATAACCATCCTCAGTACCAACATTCTAAGGTACACCAGTCATAGCTCTCATGATCTCAGCTACCATGTCATTCTTCATCAGTTCCATCTTAGATCTGAAATTAGATTTCACCTTCTCTATAATCCTAGACTCCACAGTATCAAAAAGATCAATAATTACTCTAGGGTCCAATCTTCTCAGAGGAATCTTTAAAGATAAGAGAAATACCCTCTACAACAAACCCTACACCGACCACCTTGTGACAATCTCCAAGTTGTATGCAAGTCAGATCACAATGTGAAACCTTGCATAAACAAGTAGGGGAAGATTCCACAAGTTTAGTGCCATGGATCTGCAACTAAGATTATATGATCTCTTCACCAATAAGGTTAATTTGTAGGATCAACCCTCGCAAGATCAACCTGTTCTCCAAAAACAAGATCAACTTAGCTTTGATACCACCTAATGTAGGTCAAGGGTTGTGGATCTAATGAAGGATAGTCCAACATTTCAGCTTCAAAATTACACAATGGAAATACACACAACAAGATGTTTCAAAACATATTTTTATTAACATGCCCGACTGTAAGGCCTTCCGAGCTAGGGCCAATTACAATCAAGAAGTAATTCTATAAGATCAACCAGATCCAATACAACACTAGCTAGTTCAATCCTGAAAGCTATCAGGAACTAATGGAAACCCTAAGGCAGATCTAAACTTGATCTCACAAGCCTCCAATAAATCTCCTTGTCTCCAAGCCTCAACCACTAGCTCTTCTATTACAAACTATCAGAACAAATCTGATCTACAAGACCTCGCTGGATCTTTTCCACAACTTCACTAATGTGTCTTGCCCCAGAGTTCTATTTCTTAGAACCTGCAATCTGATGCCTAAAAAACTACCCAACCCATCCCTATAAATACTAATCATTAGCCACAAGTCAGCTAGATGAAACCATTAACTCCTACCAACAAACATTAAATGCAGTACAAGCTAGCTTCCAAATAGCCTTACAAACATTTAATTCAACATGTTGGCCTTCAGATCCACATAAGAGAATCCAAAAAAATATACCAACAATAAATGCACCAAGTTGGCCCAACAAATCATACAAAACTCTAGTCGGTAAACCAGAACTACCAAGAAAAAGAGAAACAACCGAGCGACAGTGAAACACTAAGCATCATAGGTATTTTTGAGCACAAGTTCCACTGAGCACTAGAGGTTCCATCGAGTTCCTTCAATGATAGAGCTTCCTACAATAACTGAGACCATTAGTTAAGGATGCAACCAAGTAACACCGGCCAAATAAAAAACCACCCATGCTATTTCACCGAGGACCAAGAATGCCCCTGCATCACTACCTTCATTGTTGTTCCTACTTCTGATCAGTTTCAAGTTAAGTTAGGTTTTCCTTGGTTGAATTCCATGCATGCCATTGCTTCTCCTATCCATAAGTGTCTTAAATTCATTCATGATAAAGAAGTGAATATGATTAATCATAGTTTATATCAATCTTCTAGGCTGAGGGATTGTGGTATACTTGACTTCTTTCGGCCTTCATTACCTAATTCATGTCCTTCTTGACCTGATAACCTTTTTCTCTCATATCAAGACTATAAACATCACAAGATTATTGAGTTAAGCATGCCTCAAATGGATCTTAACCATGGTCTTTTTCCTACACCTTCCATACCTCCTTTATCTATAGCTTCTATTTATGTTAGTCAAGCTCCTAGTGTTTCTTTTCAACCTACTAGGAATCCTACTGATCCTCCTATAGATCCTATGAAAGAACCGATGGTTGTTCCTCCTAGTTCTCAAGATATTTCAAACAAGACAAAACCTAACCGATCTGCTAATGAACATCGTAAGAAGAGTCAAGCTCAAGCTAAGGCTCGTGCCTCTATTCTTCAAAGTTATTTACCTTATTTTGACCAGCCTATGCCTGATGTTTTAGAAGAAGTTAATACTAATAATGATGTTAAGATGAATGATTATGATGATTCTATTCATATCTTAGATTATATTTTGATTAATTTGGATGAAGAAGATACTCTTGATGATACTAATGATGTTAATGATGAATATGAGACTATTGACATTGATATTGATTTACCTAATATTCTTTCAACACAATTTATAATTACACCTAGTATTAAACATTACGATTCTCAAGAGGATCCTCATTTGGAACTAGCTATTATTCCTGTTGTATTGGATATAGTCCCTCTTGCGAGTTTCCCACCTTCTGGAAATGATATAGAACAAGATGGGGAGATTAGGTGACGTGCTTGATTGGATTTTCTTTCATGGTAGCTTTTTGTGTGTTTGTCTATTGTATTGCGATTCTCCCGTGATGTGGTTTCTAAATATTTGTTAGATTATTTTATACGACTCTTTTTACTTTGTTGGTGCAAGGTGATAAAGGTGTTGGACTACAACTGATTTGGAATCTGAATGAAGAATCTATGATTAGAGATCACTAAGGAGTTTCTGATTAGATATGAAATATGATTAAATTAGTATTATGTTGTCATTGATGTCAACTAGTTTGACAACACTTATCTTGTAAGTTACTATACCGATACATCTGAAGAAAGGTGAAAGTGATCAAGAAAAGAAAAATATACATGAGGAAGATGTACATGTCAGATGAGGATGAAGAACACATTGAGTAACTTGTTGATAAGTCCATGACCATATGATATTGACTTTATTATGTTGCATTCATCTATAATGAAGAATAGAGCTGGAAGACACAAAGCAACATTTCCGGTAAATGAAGCATTTTTAGTATACACCAACCGAGCGTAGTGTATATCAAGCACAATATTAACTAATCTTGTGTTCATCGACACATTTATTTGTTAACCAAGAGGAACACAATGAATTAAATAATTAGTTTAGCCGATAAGATTGATGAGCTAGAAAGTACCTCGTGATTGGTAATAGATAATGTTTGTTATGAAGATCGACGACTAACATAATTAAAGGAAGATCTAACGGAGTAGATTGAACCAAGTTATTGACACATCAGCTGAGGAAGCTTGAAGTGGCAAAATAAATGAAGATGATTATGTGGAAAAATCTGATGGAAAAAAAGAAAATGATTTACTCATCTATATAAGAGACTAGGGTTTCATTATGGAAAAAATGCTGGAAGAAGTAGATGCTGCAAGATTTTCATGTGAATAAGACTTCGTGCAATTCTGATCATACTAGTTAGTAAGAATCGGGCTGCAGAATAGTTATCGAGCTACATAGAGTTATTACCGACTGACAGTAAGTTGATACAGTATTGAATCTGAAGTGAAATATTGATCAGGAAGATTTGTATGAGCGAAATATTGATCTATAATGTGCAACTGAAGTTGTATTAAGGAAGATCATTTACTGTTACATATTTAACCATTGTACACAGTCAAAATCTCTTAACCGAGTAGACTCTGAAAGTTTTATGATGTATCATTTATAGAATGAATATTGTTATCCTGTCAACCCCATAGTGAATGTTGGTTGGACGATAACTTCTATTCTAAAATCCTCTAACAAGGTCACACCTAACAGTGTGTTTGTAAACCTTTAACAGGGTTGGGTCTTCACCGACCTCACTTCAAAAGAGTGAACATTTTTGGGTTGCCAGTCCTAGGTGGTTTTTCCCTTTACATGGTTTCCACGTTAAATCTCTTGTGTTATGTGTTGATTGTGATATTTGTTTGTTATCATACTTTGCATATTACATGTTAGATTTGATCGATAACTATTGTGAGTGTTAGACTGGTAATCGGTAAAAGCACTGACAGAGAAAGTATTTTATGTTTACCGAGTAGCAGAATTTAAAGATTTTGATTTGAATTATACATTTTATTTTGAGACACTGGATAAATGATTCACCCCCCCTCTCAGTTATTCTAACAAAAGGAATCAGACCTGTTGTATGATTCCTCTATATGTATCTTTAATCTTCAATATTTTTTTTTCATGTTATGTTGTGCTTATACTATTGTTCATAAATATTTTCTTAGTGTAGTTCACTTGGATTTGCGACTTGGTAGCACTGAATCTTTTTGTTCTCCATGTTGTGGTCCGAAAAGAATCTTCTTCATAACACTTATGTTTTCTTTCCTCCATTGTGATTTTAGTTCTACTTTCTTTGGGGAATGATGTCAATTCATTTTCAATAATATCATATATAAATATTATGGGTATGTGCAGGATCATGGTATGCAAAAAAGTGGCAATGTGAAAAAGAAGTCCTAATTGATAGACTCTTTGAAAAATAACTATAACTTTCAAACAATATAATATTTGTAAAATCTGAAATATACATCACATTCTATGCTTCAGCTAATACAATAATAATAAACAATTATTTCAATTTGATGAAGTTTATACTAAGTTAAGGTGGTCAGACAGGAGAGTTTTTATATTCAAGAAAATTTATAATAGAAAAATTATAATTAATTATTTACTTGGAAAAAAAATAATAAAAAATATACATCGCATCTAGACATGAGTCTACTACTTTATCCTAGAATCTTATAAAAAAATATTATCATTTGATTTTGTTTAATGTGGTTAGACATATACCTACTTATTATATTTCTAGTCCTAATTGATAGACTTATTGAAAACTAGTTATAACTTTCAAACTGTATAACACTTTTGAAATTCAAAACATGTGTCACATTCTATGCTTTTCCTACTACAAGAAAAATTAAAAAAGTTTTCAATTTGATAAAGTTTAGACTAAGATAACGTGGTCAGACACGAGAGTTTTTGTATTCTGGAAAAGTTGTAGAAGAAAAAAGATAATTAATTATTTACTTAGAAATAAATTATAAAAAATATGTGTCACATCCAAACATGAGTCTACTACTTATATCTAGAATATTTTAAAAAAAATATATCATTTGATTTTGTTTAAGGTGGCCAGACATACACCCACTTCTTATTTTTTCCTAAAATTTTCATACTACTACATTAAAATTTGAAAATTTCAACATATAGAATAATTTTTTTTCAAAAAAGGCCTATTGTATTAGAAACTAAATTTAATTTTTTAGAGATTCTCTTCTTACATATATTTGATATAATAGTTATTACATATTCAATTTTTTATGTCAACTTTCCTAAACCCGATTTTCTGAATTTTCATTGCCACTTAAGGGTCTGATTTGGCATACCATGATCCTACACATGCCCTTATCTTATGATTATACTGACCCCATGACAGGTAGATCCCTTCTATGTTCTCTATATGTTTATGTGGTATTTCTCTTGATTTGTCTTCTCTTGGGGGCATTTCGTAGTGGAAACGTAATCAATGGAGTTGTTTATGTTTCCGTTCAAGCCATTGCTCCTGTTAAAGTGTTAGCAATCACTTTAATGTGTGGGCATACGCTCTAATCAATTTTTGCACACACACACTTTTAATATATATATATTTTTCAAGGCTCTTTTCTCCCTTTACGGATTAGTGACTAATCCTTAAAGCATGGATTTTTATCTTATAGGATCTCTTGATCGTTCCAGTTCCAATTTTCAAGGTTTGGATCCCTTAAGGTCAGAGGGTCCTTAAGACTTGATCTCTTTTGTTTTGTCTTTGATCTTTTGGAATAGAATATTCTTGAGGGTGAATCCTTGATGGGTTGACTAATGAGTACTACATTCACTAGGCAGTTCAACTTCGTCTTTCCATTTGTGATGTTTCCTTGTGTTGCTCACAATGGGACATAAGTTCTCATTGGGTGAGGTAATCACACCCTCTTCTCTCTTTTTCTAGAGATGTCTCTCTTATTGTAATCTCACAGTTGATGAAGACTTGAGTCCCTGGGGGCTTGAGGATTCCTTTGTCCCTTTGATTTCAATAAGAAAGTCTTTTTCTTTGTGATCTTCTTTACCAAGACTTTGCATCGAGTCCATACTCTTGCTGAAGTGGGGCCTAAATGTATCATTGAAAAATTGAAGAACTTCCATTTAGGACTGGTTTATCCCTCCAAGTAAGTGGTTTGGGGTCATGTCAAGCACCTTGAATGGGTCTTTGACTTGGATCTGGCTTTTTCCCTTGTTCTGCACCATTTTCCACTTCTTTTCTGCATTAATTTGGCATCTTGACCTAAAATCCTGAGATTCTTGACCTTAGGGTCAAGGTCAACCTTCTAGGTCAAGGTTGACGTCAATCCTGACCTAAGGTCCAAATTTCAAGATCCCAAAGTTTCTGGATATCAGGTTTCAGAAAGATTTATTTCCCGCTTTTGGGTCGGCTGTTTCAGGCTTCAGAATAGTAAACTCTTAAATTATATTTAATCTAGGTCTATTTCTTGGGGTAAAGGTTTAAATAGGAATTTAATTCTCCTATGTAGGCCTCTCTAGAAGTTTGTGCCCTAGAATAGTATAAAAGGAGGCCTTCTCCTCTCATTTTCTCCATCTATGATCTCTCTTTTGCAATCAAGCATCCATCAAAAATCATAATCTCTCAAGAAAGAGAAATCAAGAAATCAAGAAGCAAGAAAAAAGGAGAAGGAAATAATTCAAGCATTCATTCATCTTCAAGCATTCAAGATCCAATTCATCAAGGAGATCCATTGGTAGCTATTGAAGGATTCAATCTCTATGGAGCCATTTTGTTGAAGATTTCTCCATCCACATCCATTCAAGCTTCTTCCTATTCCAAGATCCATTCAAGATTGATGTTGAAGATCAAAAGAAATTGATTTGAGACATCCTACATCTAATTCTACATTTATTTGGAGCATCCATCCTTATGCATTCAAGGATTCGAATCCTCCACAAGGGTTTCATCATAGGCAAGGTGAATTGTTTCATTTACTTTGTTTATTCCAGTAATTTCAATTCAATTTTAAGGTTAATTTCTAAATTCAGATTTGACCAAGGCAAACCCCTCCCCCCCAACAAATAAAACCATTTTTCTTGCAGGAACATCTATCAAATAGTGAATTAAAGAGTAGATCTGAATACCCTTTTCAGGAGACTTTCAGGATCTGTGAACAAAATTTTGATCAGAGTAATGCAAGTCAAGGTCAACATAAAGAGGCATAATTTTCCCGAGGCTAGATTGTGCCCCCGTATTTATGTCAAGGTTGACCTTTCTCAGAAAAGTAGAAGGTTTCTGGGTTTTCTCTGTCTCTGTGTTTCCAAATCAAATACAGTTGCAAAATTTCCCGAAACTAAGTACAAACACTAGAAAATAGCATTTTCTAGATCTGCCATATTTTAAGGTTAGTATTTGTCTTAAAATTCAATTAATATTTCAATACTTCTTTCCATAATGGAATATAAGGTTTTCTCCTTTTCTCATATTTTCCATAGATTGATTCATTTAGGCATTGACCATCTTCTTGTGGTTAATCAATTTGAATCGTTCCTTTGGGAATTTGAGGTTAAAAAGAAGATCTTACCTTCCCCAATCCTATATATCACACAACACATCTCTCTCCATTTTATATAATACAAGATGATACTAAAAAAAATTGTACTCTTCTGCAACATGCCTTGTTAGGATCTTAAACATATTAGGAGTTTACAAAGAAACTGTTAGGTGCTACCCAATTATTTTTTGCAAATGAAAAATACCAAAACACCAAACAAAATCATATTAGAGGTTAGTCATTTCAAATGCAAGAAATTAAATAACTTTCACTATAACCTCAATGAGGTAAAACAAGGGTACCCAATAACTTTATTTGATTTTCTCTTCAAGATTATTGTGGGTATGCTCTCCCAACACAAATGAAACTAATCCCACTATGATGCAATCTAGATTATGGTGAAGGGATTGGGAACAACTATGAAAAAATTGTCCCAAGCTTCACAAATGATAAAGATTAAATGATGCAAGATTGATTCAAGATAATGGTAATGTAAACAAGATTAAGATGTATGATAACTCAACAATATTAAGAAGCTACGATAAAGATGCAACAAGATCAAGATGAAAACAAGATTAGAATGAAAAGAAGAAAATAACTATAATGATTAAGAATACTAGAAGGTGCAAGAGCTAAGAGATTAATAAGAATAAGAACCTAGACCTAAAATGAGGAGTGAGGCCTCCTTTTATAGAAATTGAATAAGATTGGACGAAGGAGATTAAAAGACAAAATAATGGATAGCCAAGATTTAGAGGCAAAAGGATGTTAGATAGGGTTTGAGAGGCAAAAGATACAAAAGTCAAACTTCACTTTTAGAGGGAAAGAGGAGTTTAAAAATGATTGGTGGAGAAAAGAGATGGAGATGTGGCTATCTTGGAAAAGGTGATTGTGCACATGATTAGAAGTAATCCACCTTTTAATTAAGATTAGAGGAAAATTAGAAAAATATAAGGATATGAAAAAGGGAAAAGTAATTTAATTAAAATAAATTTAATTTAATCATGGCTTAGAAGAACTTTAGGCTAGTGGAGGAATAAAATAAATAAAATGGAAATGGAGGAATATAGCAATATAGTTAATTAATAAAATTAACCAAAATGTTAAGGACAAATATTAATAAAAATTAATATTAATGTGAATGGATAATTTTAGGTGTCTACAATGAGCTTAATTATTGGGTCACTTTCTTTACAAATTTTTATGCTTTTTCAACCATTGTTAGGAGTTTTAGGGCATGTTTCTTGATACATTTATGATGTCTCCTTGGAAATTATTGAACATGGGACATAATCTTATCCTTGAACCATTTTGTTAATATTAATCTACTATGTGATATATCTATATTGATTTTGCATGTGGTTGAGTAAATATTGTTATGAAGTAATCATGGATATGCATGCAAATGTTGGTACATGCTAACATTATGATGCAATTATACATGAAGCTTGGAAAGTGGAATGAGTTCCTACTAAGATTCTCTATTGCCAAATAAATTCAAGACGAGAAAAGGTGTTGAAGGATTGAAGTGATTAAAAGGCTTCCATCTTTTGTGGATGTGATAGCTCTTCTTTTAGTAACCATGTCTATTAGTTGAATAAATTTAGGGAAGGAATTTTCAGCTATATTTTCTTTGAAATAGGATTAAGTTGAATACATCCTACTCATGCACAACTTCCTTCCCTCTTTTCATGCTTTCAATAAACTCAGTCCTCCTAGTTTGTTGGGACTAGACCAACCCAATTATTAGGAGTATTTAAGTTATCTTTCTATAAATGCTTAGATGTTCTTCTTTGAGGTTAGAGAGCTTCTATATGTTGTAATTTTGTTTCTTGATTGTTATTTTAAGAAAATACAAACATATTTGTTGTTATGTTATAATCGAGTTTGCAATGAATGAAATATTTCTTTAATCTTTCATATTTGAGTTAATTTCTAGGAGAATCACTCAAGGGGGCCCACTTGAGGAGGATCACATCCATTTTGTTTAGTAGGTAACTTTATGTTTGGTAGTTTGAATCAGTCCTGGTAGTTGTTTGTTCTTGTAGGCACTATAATTCCATTCCATGTCTATTCCTATAGCCAAGGTAGAATAGACTAGTTCCTCTTCTATTTGTTGAGGACTAAGATGTTGTTATTTGAGATACATTAAGGTTAGTAATAGTTTCATGTTTTATGTTTATGATATTTCCTTTCTAGTAATTTTATTTTGAGAAAATGTCTCTTTTCCAATTAGAATAGGCGTGGATTCAGTTGCTTCTTAGTGCACATACAATGCTGCACCATTTCAATTCTCACACCCCTAGGTTCACATGGAAATGAATCTTCATTTTTTTGAGATAGCTTCTTAATACATATATTCAATCCTTAAGTTAAGGTTTTACAAGCATAGTTATTGAACCATCAAAGAAGACCAATAATGAGTCCATTAAATAGAATCATTTTTGGTATTTTGGGGTCAGTCTCATGGTGTTTTGTTGGACTTTTATAAAGACTTTATGATGGTTAAGAATGTTGTGATTGATCTATTATGGTACTTATATACATAATATAATGACATATATTATAGTTATAACTTTGTGTGAAGTAGTAATAAATTTTGACTGATGTGATAGTTTGAGATAATTCAACATGTTTTTGTATATCCCTTTGTTTGAGATAACACACAACTTCAGAGCATAAAAAGTTGAGATTGAGGTAGTGGACAAATGTTTTTTCCATAATGGAGGATGTAGTCAAAACCCATAATCAATTAACTTTCGTGAGGTATGTTACTCTTGAATTCGCTACTTCCATGTGTGGTTCAAAATGAGACTTGATGACTGGTGGTGACTAGCTAACCATAAGGGGGTTTTGTTTCGATGCGACCACATGTTCTATAATACATGTTGAAATGTATTTAGTGTTCCATGTTTATAGCTCTATTTTAAAAGTTTTCTATTATAGAATAACTCAATATCTTATTGAGAATGAAATGTGCAAATAAAAATTTAAAAGCTTTAGTTACTGTTTCTCTAAGGATTCTTGTAGAAAAAAGGAAATTCCTATGAGCAATAGTGAGTTGAAAAGATAATATAGTAATAGATTTTGTGCTAAATTCCAATTAGTGTCACAGTTTACTATTATTGTAATTCCAGTTGTAATGAATAAGAGGATGATGAATTTCAGCTCAACAAAGTGTTGTAACTCTCTATTAGATTTAGAGTAGTTAGTTGTATTTGATTTATAATTACATAGTTGTTAAATTATAATAGCTAATTTCCATTAGCTTCATCTTTAATTCATTTCATGGCTAAGTTAAGAATTGCTAATTAATTCATTGCATGGTTAACATAGTGAATGTTAGTTTTTGTTGAGATTCTTGTAATGGTTTTTTGTAAAGTAGTTACTTTTAGTTTATTGATGTATAAACCACTATATTCACATGAAAACACACTATCTCACGCATAGCCAAAGCTATGTAAATAGGAATTAGTATAGATTTATTTCTATGTACTCACTTTCTATTTTAGTTTTATATTTTTAGTTGAAGCTAGTTTGACTTTTGTGCACATACAATGTACGTGCCATCCAAGAAGATAAGTCCCTAGTCGATAATTAAATGAGCTTCTATTAGGATGAAAGGTTACTTAATGGAAGATTAGTTGCTTCATAAAGGAGAGTTTATAGAGATATTTACACCTAATAATCATCTTTACATTTGGAAACAAATCATTTTTGGTGCCATTGTCGGGGATGGTGCCAAGGCATATAATTTCTAGTATAGTTTGATTTTTTTATATTTATTTTTATAGCATAATTGTTATCCTTGAAAACATTTAAATTTTAGCTAGCATAACTACCAATTAAACACACTCTACTAACAAGTGCAGGGAAAAAATTATATGCTTAATTAAATATGGCATATGGTAGAGAAGAGATGTACTAAGGAGATTTCTTCCATCTTCTTCGATACAAGATATATTGGTTGTAAAAACTGATCAGGAATATCCATTTATTATGATAAGGGAGCTAGAAGAGGGAAACACAATGGAAGAATTAGGGAACCCTTTTTGGGACTCTGAAGAAGAGGAACATTTGTAATGTTCTCCTCATACAAAAAACATGGATTATGAAGAGGTTGAGAACATCACATATCCTGTTTCTTTTGAGTTTTTTATATCAGACCAGAGTGAGCTTCTGCTATAAAGAACATACCTCCATATGATTTGCTTAATTTTTATGGATTACCTATAGAAGATCCTGGTATTTTTATATTTGTGTTTGATGTACTTTTTTGAAGCTATGACTATACAACAAATGTACATAGGCTGAAGAGATTTCTAACCAATTTGAAGGATGCATCTTTAAGGTGGTAGCCGGGGTAACAATGAAAAAAAAATTTATGCAAAAGTAATAAGATTATTGTAAAGGTGGAGACTCAAAGAATGAGGACATCTTTATGATGACCTAAAAGGAAGAGAAAACATTGGAAGACTATAAAGAAAGATTTTAGTTTACTATGAAGAAATCTCCATGGAAATAAATTTCTCCTAAGCCCCTCAAGCTTGTATTCTTGAGAGGAGTAAATGATGATTGTATTGATACATTAAATTTAATGAGAGGAGGTGACATAACATATTCAACATTTGAAGATATTTGTAAGCAAGCTTGGAACTAATCATAATCAATGTTGAAAAAGAATATGAGCAGTTGACTATTTCTTGCTTCCAAATCTTCAAATAGAGTCTCTCACATAAATCTTAGTAATCTTCTCTCTAATATGAAGGAAGATATCAAAAGTCACATGGATACATAGTTAGACACAATTGTTGGAGATTTTCCAGCAAGCCAGTGTTGACTGTATGTTTGTCATTGATGAAAACATATGGTAAGCAATGTGCATGGAAGACTTATGGAGAGAGCCTTAAGCACATGTTGCCTAGATATGTTATCAACATGATATCATGAGCACAGAGGTTGATTCTGAGTGAAGGCAATTATAGAGTTGTTTGTTTCAGTAGTGTTCCTAAATAGGTCCCAGGAAGAGTTTTGTATGTGAGTTGTAGAACGATAGTAATGGAGCCTTGGAAATTTATATTTATGTTGTAGATATGTTAGTAAAGCTATGTTCATGGATGCAGAGTTAGTTTTGAAGTAAAACTTGAGTTATGATGTTTGCAGTTGCCAGTTTCAATTTCCTAAGTTTATCTGACAGAGCTGGCATTGTTTATACTATTGTAGTAGTTGCACCTATCATTGTGATATGCATTCTTGGTATTGTGTTTGGATATGAGTTAAGAATTTTTGGCTAAGAGCACATGATGTGTTTTAGCATGAGAAGAAATATTCAATTAATTTGGTGGAGCCGATAGTGTGAAGCGATGCATCTACTCATATGGAGTTACGCAGTCCTATTTTATATTGTGTGCATAGTATAGCCATTGGAGATGTTGTTGGAGAGTTATATTATTTCTCTAATATGATTTCAAGGAATTTCTAAGAGGTTGACTTCATTATATCAATTAGATAAAGATACTTATAACCAGTCAAGTTGTGATCGCTAAGGATGGCATGAGAGTTGAAAGACAAGAGCATAGTAGAAGGTGCAAAGTGGTGTGCCATCAGCTGAAGGTCTATGTGATACATAAAAGAATGTATGCTATTCATTGGAACTGATCAAGACAAAAGGTCTACCTCACAGTTCACCAAGATCCAGATATACTATGTATCTGTTATTTAGAGGGTTGCAGGCTTCACCATTTGAGTAGTGAGCTCTCGGACAGTGCATCCTCACCCCTAATAGGGTTAATTATAAAAGAATCCTAACAAGGTCCAACCCTTGACCAACTCACTATACTTAATGAATTGCAAAGATCAACTCTTAACAGGGTTGTAAGATCTTCTAATAGGAATCATTATACACTAGTGCAGTTTATAGTGGGTGTTAATTCCCATTGGGGTTTTTACCTATTTGGGTTTCCCCATAACCAAAATTGTGGTGTTGTGTTAAGTGTTCTTATATTGTGTTTATGCTTAATGTCCTTCTATACTTAATTGGATAAATAATTGAATCTTGTAGATAACTGATTCACCCCACCCCTCTCAGTTATCTCTTGGGACTATTCCTAACAATTGGTATTAGAGCCAAGTGCCTCAGAGAGAAAGTTTAATAGCTTGAGGTTGATTAGATTTCATTTTTAGAAAAGAAAGTCCTTAGTTTGTGATGGAAGGGAATTCTTGGTCCTCGATGAATCTACATGGGTGGTTTATTATTTGGCCAGTGTTACTCGGTTGCAGCCTTAATCGATGGTCTCAGTTATTAAAGGAAGCTTGGTCGCTAAAGGAACTTGGTGGAATCTCTGGTGCTCAATGGAAATAGTGCTTGATAATGCATGTGTTTCTCAGTGTTTCTTAGCTTGGTTGGTTGTTTCAATGATACTCGATAGTTTCTTTGATGCTTGGTAGATGGTCTTACAGACTGGAGTTCTTGATGATTTTCTTGGCTGACTTGGTTCATTTATTATTGGTAGATTTTTTTGGATTCTCCTATGTGGGTCTAGAGGCTGACATGTTGAATTAAATGTTTGTTAGGAAATTTGAGAGCTGACTTGTATTGCATTTAATATTTATTTGTAACAGTTAATTATTTCATCTAGTCGACTTGTGGCTGATGATTAGTATTTATAGGATGTTTGGGTAGTTTTTTAAGGGGATTAGATTGGAAGTTCTGAGAGTAGATTTGGGAGAGATAGATAAGTGAAGTTGTAGAAAAGATCTTGTGAGATCTTACAGATTAGATTGATTTCTAATAGTTTGTATTAGCAGAGCTAGTGGTTGCGTACTTGGAGACAAGGAGATTGCTTGGAGGCTTGTGAGCTCAAGTTTAGATCTGCCTTAGGGTTTCCATCAGTTGCTGATAGTTTTTAGAATTGAACTAGCTAGAGTTGTATTGGATTTGATTAATCTTGTAGAATTACTTCTAATTGTAATTGGCCATAACCCGGAAGGCCTTACAGTTGGGCATGTTAATGAAAATTTGACTTGAAATAATTATTGTGTTGAGTTGTGCCACTATTTGGTTCTGTTACTGCAAGGTTGGACTATCCTTAATTGGATCCCCCTACCTTGATCTACATCAGGTGGTATCAGGGAAGAGTTTTTGATCTTTTTTGGAGTGAAGGTTGATCTTGCGAGGGCTGATCCTATGAATTGACCTTGTTGCTGAAGAGATTGTATGATCTGAGTTGCAGATTCATGGCACTAATTTTGTGGAATCTTTCCCTAATTGTTTGTATGAGGTAGCAGGTTGCGATCTGACTTGCATACAACTTGGAGATTGTTACAAGGTGGTCGGTGTAGGTTTTTTTGTAGAGGGTTTCTCTTATTTCTAAGGATGCCTCTGAGAAGATTGGACCCTAGAGTAGTTGTTGATCTCTGTGATACCATGGAATCTAGGTTTATAGAGAAGGTGAAATCTAATTTCAAATCTGAGATGGAGCTGATGAAGAATGACATAGTCATTGAGATCATGAGAGCTATGACTGGTGTACCTTAGAATGTTGGTACTGAGGATAGTTATGAGGAAGCTGCTGAAGACTTTGAATCTATTAGATCTAGTGGTGATGATTGGAGAGATAGATCTGGTGAAGATAGAACTAGTCGATTACATAGATCTAGAGCTCGGTTGAGTAATAGTTACCGAATGGAAGTTTCTACTTTCTCTGGTACCTTGAAACCTGAGAGCTTGATTGATTGGATTGGTGAACTTGAAGATTTCTTTGAGCTGGAAGAAATTGAAGATCCTCTTCGGGTGAGATTAGCATAGAATAAGTTGAAAGGACATGCTTCTCTTTAGTGGAAAGAATTACAAAGAGATAGAGAAGATTAAGGTGAAATTAAGATCAATCGGTGGAGGTTGATGGTGACTAAATTGAAAGCTAAGTTCATACCAGTTGACTTTGACCTTGACTTGTTTAAGAAGTTTTAGAATCTGAAGCAAAAGGATTTATCTCTTGAAGATTATACTGAGGAGTTCTACAAACCTACTATTCAGTTTGGAGATAGAGAACTTGGTAAGGAAAAGGTAGCTTGGTATGTAAATGGTTTGAGATTCAATATTCAGGATGAGCTTGGTATGCTGAAGATTGATTCTATCAAGGATGCTTACCAGTATGCTCTGAAGGCAGAAGATAAGCTGAAGAGGAAATAACATAGTAACTCCTGAGGGAAGGAAAAGATTGATCACTCGGGGAAGGATAAACTGATTGATGCAGAAGATCAACAAAAAAATATAGAACTGAAGAAGAAGATAGGTAGAGTTATCTTTAAGGTTACTTTCTATAATTATGGGGAATAAGGACACTGTTCTTTTGAGTGTACATAGAAGAATCCTGGTGACCAATGGACTGCTGTGATAAATGAGAATGTGGAGACTGAACCTGAATTTGAGAACTTTCTAGATTGGTGAACATTGCTCGGTACAAAGGTGGATCCTTGTCAGAGGAGTAACTTGTTTAGGACTCGATGCAAGTCTAGAGGTAAACTTTGTGATGTTATTGTTGATAGTGGTAGTAGCGATAACCTTGTTACTGAGGAAATGTTTCAAAAACTTGGTTTGAATAGAATGAGGCATCCTTGTCTATATTGGATTGGATGGTTGCAAGATGATCATGCTCTAGAAGTAAGGGAACAGTTCTTTATTGATGTTCAGATTGGCCAGTACAAGGATCTTGTGTTATGTGATATTGTGAAGATGAATAGTTGTGATATATTGCTCAGTAGACCTTGGCAATATGATTGCAGAGCTATGTGTGATTGTTTTAGGAATGTGTTTACTATTGAGAAGGATGAAAAGAAGTTTTCCCTGATGCCTTTGCTAGATAAAATGCTCGGTAGGAAAAGCCTGAGTATTGGTTGCTGAGTTGAGTTGGTGGATCCTGAAGGTATGGATGATCAGTGTAAAGAAAAAACCTATGTGTTGTCGAGAAAAGACTTGAAGAGATAGAGAAAGCTGAAGTGGAAGAGTATGCAAAGTGAAAAGTTGGAGTACTTGTATCTAAAGAACCAGTTTGGGGTTTATGTGCTGAAGCCCGGAAGATGTTCTTCCAACATATGAGAACAACTTTTCAAACCTGGGTTGTTTGATGCAAGGGCATTCCTGGTCCTCGGTGAATCTACATGGGTGGTTTTTTATTTGGCTGGTGTTACTTAGTTGTAGCCTTAACCAATGGTCTTGGTTATTGAAGGAAGCTCGCTTGCTGAAGGAACTCGATGGAATCTCTGGTGCTTGATGGAATAGGTGCTCGGTGCTGCCTATGTTGATCGGTGTTTCTTAGCTTGGTCAGTTGTTTCATTGATGCTCAGTAGTTTCTCTGATGCTCGCTAGATGGTGTTACTGACTGGAATTCTTGATGATTTGCTTGGCCTACTTGGTGCATTTATTGTTGCTATCTTTTATTTGATTCTCCTATGTGGGTCTAGAGGTTGACATGTTGAATTAAATGTTTTTTAGGAGATTTGAGAGCTAACTTGTATTGCATTTAATATTTGTTTGTAAGAGTTAATTATTTCATCTAGCCAACTTGTGGCTGATGATTAGTATTTATAGGATGTTTGGGTAGTTGTTTCAGGGGATCAGATTGGAAGTTTTGAGAGAAGATTTGGAAGAGCTAGATAAGTGAATTTGTGGACAAGATCCTGAGAGATCTTGCAGATTAGATTGATTTTTGATAGTTTGTATTAGCAGATCTAGTGGTTGCATACTTAGAGACAAGAAGATTGCTTGGAGGCTTGCGAGTTCAAGTTTAGATTTGCCTTAGGGTTTCCATCAGTTGCTGATAGTTTTTAGAACTAAACTAGCTAGAGTTGTATTGGATCTGATTGATCTTGCAAAATTACTTCTGATTGTAATTAGCCCTAACCAAGAAGGCCTTACAACTGGGCATTTTAATGAAAATTTGACTTGAAACAATTGTTGTGTTGAGTTGTTCTACTATGTTGTTCTATTTTTGCAAGGTTGGAATGTCCTTAATTGGATCCCCCTACCTTGATCTGCATTAGTTTGATGGAGAGAACTATCTAGACTGGAAGAACAAAATGATGACACATTTGCAGTGCATTGCTTTTGAGATTTTTTGTAATAACTACTAAAGAAGTTTAGATTCCCTCTTTATCAGATCTTGCAAAGCATGATGTAAGTTTGAAGCAAAATTAGATATTCACTCAAAATGCTATTTCTAAAGAAGCCCTTATGAGCACCCTATATGATAGTGAATTTTTAGAGATCAAGAAGGTAGCTAAAGCCTACAAGATATAGAAGTATCTAGAAGACATGTTTGAAGGAGATATTCAAGCCAAGAATGCATGCAAAAAAACATGGAAGAAAAGATACAATACATTGGAGATGCTACCTAAAGAAAAAATCAGAGCTTACAATCAAAGGATTAATGAAGCAGTTATAGGAATCAGAAACAATGGTGGAGAGATCTTGGAAGAAGACATAATGGACAAGTTGATGACTACATTGATACCAGAATATGACAGCAAGATAAATATCCTTGATGAAACTATGCAGTCCACAAAAGACTTCAAAAGAGAGTCATTAATTAGCAAGATTTCAAAATTTGATATATCAAGATTGAAGATAGAGCCTAAGAGTGAGATAGCATTCAAAGCCTTCGTCCATGGTAAGAAATATTTGAACACTTCTACTAATTTTGATGATGATAAAGAATTAGATGATTTCATTTCTATGATTTCTAATAAAGAAAGAAAAGAGAAAGTAAAATATGAAGGTCAATTGCCATTCAAATGTTTCTCATGTAAAAAGATTGGCCATTTTACATACAAGTGTCCTACAAGAGTCAAGAAATACAAAAACTACAAACCTAAGTATAAAGAATGTTACTATGCTAAAGATGGAGTATCTAATGAAGATTCAGTAGAAGATGAAATAGGATTTATTGCTATTGAAGAGATGGAAAGAATGTTTGATGAAATGGACAAGGAAGATGAGAAGAAAGCACAAGATCTAGCCTTGATTTAACAAGTAGACATCAGGATTGATTGGATCATTGACATCAGTTGCTTACATCACATGACATGAGACAAGGATAGATTTTTTCATTTGGATAGATACAAAGGAGGCATGGTTAGATTTGGAGACAACACTCCTAAACCTATCCTAGGTAGAGGAGCTATCAATTTGGATGGAAAGAATAACACTGATGATGTTTAATATGTTGATGGTTTGCAACATAACCTACTTAGTGTTGGATAGTTTCTTGACAAGGGATGTCAGTTGGAATTCAAAGACAATCAGTGCATCATTAATAAAAAAGAAGGTGAAATGATTGCATCAAGATCAAAGACTAAAGGTAATGTTTTTTAGTTTAATTCAGAAGCAAGTTATTTTTTTGCTAATGTAGATAAAAGTTGGTTATGGCATAAAAGAATATGTCACATTAATTTTGACAATATAGTTAAGATAAGAAATGTAAAGGAAGTAATAGACCTCCATAGCATTGCAAAACCAATTGATACAATATGCAGGGAATGTGTGATGGGAAAGCATGTAAGGAATCATTCAAAAGAAAGAACAATAGAGAACAAGTTGGATCTAATACATACAGACTTATGTGGACCAACTCAAACAAGATCATACTATGGTGAAAGGTACTTTATATTGTTTGTTGATGATTATTCTCGAATGATGTGGGTTGCGTTCTTAAAGGATAAATCTAAAGCATTTGAGAAGTTCAAATTATTCAAAGCTATATTTGAAAATGAGACTGGATTAAAGATAAAGTGTCTGAGATCAGATAGAGGAGGAGAATTCACCTCTGACAGATTTTATGAATATTGTGAAGAACATGGGATAAATAGACAATTAAGTGCACCTAGAACCCCTCAGTAGAATATAATTGTTGAAAGGAGGAATAGGATCATTTTTGACACAACATGCACTATCATGATTGAAGGAAAGGTGGTGCACACCTATTGGAGAGATGTAGTCAATACACCAAGTCTATAATATCAATAGAATTCAATTGAGCCAGGTGCAAACAAGACACATTATGAGCTATGGTTTGGTAATGTACCTATAGTGAAATACTTCAAAATATTTGGAAGCAAGTGCTACATCAAGAGAGATGAAGTGATTGGCAAGTTTGATACAAAAGTGATCAAGGTATTTTTCTTGGTTTCTCTACTAAAATCAAAGCCTATAGATGTTTTAATTTAAGAATGAAGAAGATCATTGAAAGTGCTCATGGGAAGATTGATGAAAAGTTTATGATTCAAGAGAGATATCATGATTATGCACCTATGATTGAAAAAGAACATAGACCTACCAGTAGTGAAGCAGTTGTTGAAGAAATCTTTGACATAATTGATGTTTTATTCAATGAGCCTGAAATAAGTGAAGAAGAAACACAAAATGCAGATGAGAAAGTCACACCTAATGTTCTTTTATACACTAAAAAGTGACTTCATTAATTAATTAATATTTATTATTTAATTAATATTGATTTGATGAATTAATTAAATATTTATTATTTAATTAATATTTATTCCTCTATTTATTAGATAAATTATTCAATTTATTTAATAAATCCACTATAGTCTAATTCTCTATCCTAAGTCTTCTAAATAGTCCCATTAAAAGTGATTTAATAAATTATACACTCACTACATATATCTAAGTCCCCTAGTCCACTTCATTTACTTAGTCACCTGACACATCACCTTGGCTAAACTAATTAATTATTATTAATTATTAAATACTTATTTATCCTCACCCACACATGTCCTATCTTTAAGGGCTATGTGGCCTCATAAGACTTGGTCTCATGACCACATGTCTTCTCCTAAACCAAGTCAAGAGACAATCCCTATTCCTAAGGGGCTTCTCAAGCCACCTCTAAGGGTCAAAGGTGACTCATGGGACACTTGTACAAAGAGTCCCCATGAGGAAAAAGTCCTTCCCTCTTCCTCTCAATGGTCTTTGTGAGACACTTGACATGTGTCTTTCCCTTCTACCTTCTTCTCTTCCATGTCAATGTGAGAGGAACATCATCCCTATTCTTCCTCTCACATTCCAACTACATCCCCCTTTCTCTCAACTCCTTCAACAAAGTCAATCCTAGCCCTAGGATCTTCCACCTTTTAATCTCCACAATAGGATTGTGCCACCTAGGCTTGGATCCTCCAAAACTCTATAAAAGGAGCCTCATTTTCCCTTTGTGAGTTAATAGTCAATAGCTAATAAGAATTTTCAAGAAATCAAGAAATAGGCAATCAAGCATTCTAATCAATCAAGCAATTTTCATCACATTTGCATTTCATCCATTAATTTTCATTATCAAGCTTAGGCCATTTTACATACATTCACTTAATCTTTACACTTTGGTGGCATCTTGGGAAGGAGCTTCATTTGGAAATCTGAGAGCTCAACAACTTCAATAAATCAAGGCTAGGAGAGAAATGGAGACAAGCTACATGGTAGGTGAAGGTAAAGCTTTGTTTTAGCTTCATTTTTATTGTATTCTTCATTGTTGTTTGCTAATTAGTTTGATTTATTAGCTTAGATTTGTTAATATTTCATTTAGAATAGTTAGACATCTAATTTGCATACATTTCTGGTGCCCACTATGGGGCCTACCCACATTTTTAACATTCTATTTTTAGCTTTCTATGTGGAAATTCTCTACAGGTCACTTCTGTGCATTCATACCCGACTTCTGCACATACATCAATTTCTGTCATGCATCCATTTTTCCAGTCACAGGTGCTTCCATTTTCTATCTTTTTCCATTATTTCTGAGCATTCGTTCACTACATCTGTGCTTCTATAATTATCTATTGCGCATCCATTAAAGATGCACATACATATCATCACATTGTGCAAACATTCCATTCTTCTTTGCATTTATTATTACTGCACTTTCATTTCTTGTCCTTGCGCATGTATAATCTATTTTTACACATTTGTCCTTTCAATTGTAAATTTTAGTTTTTTTTAATCATCCTATTTTAGCTGACCATCTTAACAGGCTTTTGTTTGTTATGGTAGATTCTAAGCTATTTTGTAGGTCAAATTTGAAGGCCCCATTGCTAAACAATTAACAATTTGTTTGTAGGTTCTTAGGGGTTATGAAAAACAAACTATAACCTCATTTGGGCTTTAAAATATGACTTGCTTTTTAATTTTGTGTGTCTTCTTTAGCTTAGTATTCTATCTATTGTGGTTTTCTTTCCAAGTGTAATTGTAATCCCAAAATTATAAAACGTATCCTCTGCCCTCACCATTCGTAGATCTTGGGTGTAAGAGAAATTGTTATAACTTTTAGAGGGCAGTCTTTGGTGGGAAAAGAGTTACTCACCTTGAGGAATGACCCAACTGGTAATAGGCTAAAGCCAAGCCCTTCCAAACTAGTATATAAAAAATGCCAATGTGATTAGTCTCACATTGGATAGGTGTGAATTCGTTGTGGGAACCAAAATCTCCTCCAGTACCCTAGGGGTGCATTAAAGTCCCTACATTGTTAAGGTGAAAATCTTACTTTGGAAGGATTACAAGGGCCCCCTTAATTGGGAAAATGACTTGATCACAACCACTTGAATGGATGTCCTTACTACAAACTATTGTCTAGTGGCCAAAAACCTTCTATTTGCTGGATCAAGGGGTCACCCAAGCTCGTGAAGACACCCCACATTACTCATGGTTCATAGTAGAGATAATAGTTCTTTGGGAAGTAATGACCCATTGAATTTAGAACTTGGTGTGCCAGAGAAGTGAGTGCACTATAAGGAGGAGCCTGTGCCTCCAAGTTCCTAGGCTATCAGTTGTGGATTTGTGTGGCTAGATTTTATTATCCTAGTGGGGATTCAACAGATACTATTTTTGCCAACCTTAGGATTCTAAGTGTGTTTGTGCATTCATATTAGAACAAATTAGATTAAAATCATTTTTGTCTTGCATGTGTGTGTTTATGCATTTTACTTTGCCAAAAACAATCCTTTGAAAAACCAAAAAATTCAAACTTTTAAGCTAAAATCATAAAAAACCAGAGCCTGTGCATTTGTCACATTGTGTTGTGCATTTTTTTAATTTTGTTATGCATATGTTAGAATTTTCTACGCTTTTGGTGTCATAACAGATCTATTCAGAACTTGTACGCATTCATCTGAAGTTGCTACACATTTACTAGACTGTCAAGTGCATTGGTAGCTACGCATACACAACAAAGAGAATTCCTACAGGCCTTGGAAATTTCAAAATCACCTTTTTAGATACCCATTATAGTTTTCAATAATATTCTGGAAACACATTCAGTTTTATCAAACCTTTGATCTTTAGTTTGACCATTTTCATCCTCTTTCACCATATTTCTTTCATCCAAAATCCTCAAAATCATTCCAAATCTTCCAATTTCTCCAATTAGTGTTGAATCATTATCTTAATTATTAGATTTTGGCCTTTGTGAGTTTTTATCATATCAGGATTTATCATCCTTAATCAAAACATACCTAGGTTATTATCTTTTGATTCTCTTTGTCATATCATAGTGAGATCCATACCTCATATTGACTTAGTTTTTCAAGTTATCCTATCTACTTCAACACTTTTCAATCTCATTTTCATATCTTTTTAATCAAACACATTCCAAATCCTTCATCGAAATCTTCCATCCCAACATTATCTTTCACATTTCATGGTTCAAACTCAATACCAAAAGCTCAAATAAACCATTGATCTAGAATTTGTAGACAAGATGGAAGGAAACAATAGCAATGAGGAAAACCCTTGGTCATTTGAAATTCCTAAGAAAATTCAAATTTTACAACAGATGAGGAACCCATAGATCAAGAGTTAAGAGATGCTATGCAAGATGCTAAATTCTACAATGTCATGGAAAGACTCCTAGACATGGATAAAGAGATGCATTTCCTCATTCTTGCTCAACAAGGAGCAAAATTACGAAGTGATTTTGATGTCTCCACTCTTAGAGAACCACCTATTACAAAAAATCAAGAAATCTCTAGTGGTTCTCAAGAAACACATACTCATGGAGAAAAGGAAACCAATCAGCAATCCAATGCTTCTCAAAACAATCAACAAAATAATGTTTCCCAAAATAATCAGCAAATCAATGCTTTCCAAAACACTCAACAACAGAGTGTTTCCCAAAACACTCAATGACACACATTATCTTTGTATCCCATTATACAACAAATCTAGATACTTCAACAAAAAATCCATGACATCCAATTTGGATCATCCATTAAGAAGTACTCCTTGGATGATATATGTCCTTATCCTTCTTATAAGAATCTAGCAATGATTCTATTCCCTTCTCATTTTGAGGTACCCAAATTTGACAAATACAAAGGGAATTTGGATCCACAAGACCACATCCGTGAGTTTTGTCCTGCTTATATTGAAGTCGCTCACAATGATACCTATCATATGTGACTATTTCTGCATAGTTTAGGAGGACAAGCCATGGAATGGTTCTCCAAACTACCCCTAGGCATAAAATATTTCAATGAGATTATTGACAAGTTTGTGACTCATTACTCATATAATATCAAACATGAAGTCAGTATGCTTGATCTTTGCAAAACACAACAAAAGAATGGAGAACCCTGTTAGGAATGAATGCAAAATGAGTGCATGAAGAGTTTTTGATGCATTGAGATATTGTTTGGATATGTTTGTGATCATTCTGTAGTAGTGGAGTGTTGCATTCATGACTGGATTGTCATTGATGTCAACACAGTGATATTTCAGTGAATTGACAGGGAAACAAAGGACTATTTTGATCATAAATAATTTTATATTAAAGATTGGCTTATGCATAGTTAATGGAAGCTAGAACATGATGATATTTATCTTTAGTTAATAGCGCAAGTCTTTATCTATTTTGGATTGAGAGATAAAGGTGATTTAGTGAAGTCCAGTGTCAAACAGACAGTCAGAGTACCGGATGGAAGATATTTTTGTAAGTAATTATTCTAATGGAATCAGACTTTGTGGAATTTAATAGATTATCTTTAGAATGTATTTTAGCTATGGTTAATAGCGCATAAAGATTAGAGTTCATATGTATTAGTTACAAGCTTTTTGGTGAAGATAGTATATCAGAATAGTGTTCCTGAAGAGCAGTTTTGGAAAATTGACTATACCTTTTTACTGGGATGATATTTTCATTTGTAGAGTTAGATGAAGCATCTAGACACCTTGAGGATACTTTAGTTAAGAGTGCATAAATTTTGGATAATCTTTGAGAAAGTTATAGCACCTGGAAGCTGACAGTTTTATGTAATTTTGATGTAACGTGTGAGAACTATTATTTTGTATTTGAGGACCGACTCATTTGTAATTATTTGAGTGTGGTATATAAGGAGGATTGTTTTTCATTATTGTATGTATGGATATGAGAAAGGATATATGATGATGAGTGAATCTGATGAGAGATTTGCGGATCTAGGCATGAAGTGAAGAAAAGGATCAGTATAGCAATGTTTGATGATTTGTGAGTGCAGAGATCAGAGTTTGAGGTATTATGACGTTGTGAGTGCAGTTTGGGCACAGTAAGTTGAAGGTATTTTGTTCCATATTATTTTGATGAATAATCTTAAGTTCTGTTGGATAGTGAGTTCAGAGATCTTGCCTTGAAGCTGTTTGGGCAGTGAGTCCATCTGTCTTCTTTTTGTTCCTTAGACTCTTAACCGGGTCAGAATCTTTTAACAGGGATTCAAAATCTCCTAACAGGGATTTATATGTACTGAATGTATTTCATAAGAATCCTAACACGGTCCATCCTCTAACAAGGAACTTTCATATTAGTACATCATTTTGTGGGCATCATTCCCACACGGGGTTTTCCCTTGTCAAGAACATATCTTGTGTCATTGTGCAAATTGTGTATAGTTGTTTTCATTATTGCATTGGTTATATTGTTAATTACTAAAAAAGGAATTAAATTGATTAAGTATCAGATAACTGATTCACCCCCCCCCCTCTCAGTTATCTTGGGGATCTTTTCTTTCTAACAATTGGTATCAGAGCAGCAGGTCCTTGAAGGAAAAGTTTAACAACTTAAGGAGATCTATGGAAAATTTTAGGAAAGAAAGCCCTAAGTTTGATGGAATAAATTTTGATAGCTGGAAGTAGAAGATCAAGGTACATCTCTTGTGTTTAGGACTAGGTTATTGGTTGATTACAAGCAAAGAGAAGGAAGTCATTAGTGAAGAAAGTCTTGAAAGTTGTTCAAATGAGAAAAGAGACATATTTATGTGTAACATACTTGCAAAGGAAGCACTTTTGTCAGCCCTACCAAAAAATGAATATGGTCAGGTAAAAGATCTACCTAAAGTTTATGATATTTGGAAAGCTTTACATAATACTTTTGAAGGTGATGTACATGCAAAGCAAGCTAGATTACATAATTGGATTTGTGCATTTGAAGATATGAGAATGTTAGAAGATGAATCAATTAGAATCTATATGGGAAGAGTATCTGAGATTGTTATAGGAATTAAGTCTTATGGAGGAACAAAGATAGAGCATGAAGTGATATGGAATATTTTGAGAACATTGACACCAGTATTCAAGCAGACAACACAAATGATTGAACAAGTGATACCTTGCACACCAAACTTTTCAAAAGAAACCCTTCTTGGAAGATTGGAAGCAGCAGAAATGAGTTTGAAAATGTCAGGAGAATTACCTAGAATGGAGACAGCATTCAGTGCTCTGAGTATCAGACCTACATTGTCAAGAAGTACAAGCATGAACGGAGATTATGCAAGCAACAACAGATTCAGATCTGAAGAAGATAAGAAGATTGAAGAAGGTATTGCACTACTCATGAAAAGAGAATAGGAAGGTAAGAAAATATTTAAATGTTGGACTTGTCAAGAATATGGTCATTATGCATCTAAATGTCCTAAGAGAGTTAAGAAATATAGAAACAAATTTAGAAGACTTGATAAATGTTACTATGTTAATGATGAAGAAATTGAAGCAGGAATTGAAAGACATTTAAGTGACAGTGATAATGATAGTGATGACATAGGATTTGTGGCTATAAAGGAAGAAACTACCAAATCAAAAGTTGTAGAAGAAAAAGCCCTAGTTTCACAAGTAGAAAAGAGATCAGATTGGATTATAGATAGTATATTTTCACATCACATGACAGGTGACAAAGGAAAATTCATAAAATATAGCAATTATGATGGAGGAGTAGTCAGAGTTGGTAATAATGCACCTTGCTTAATCAAAGGTATAGGATCTATTACTCTTGATGGAAAGACTAACACTGATGATGTTTGCTTTGTTGATGGATTAAAGCACAATTTGTTGAGTGTTGGACAACTAGTTGATAAAGGTTATCAAGTTTCTTTTACTGAAAGCTCTTGTGTGATTAAAGATAAGGATGGAAATCTGATTGGAAAAGGATCTAGAACCAGAGGTAATGTATTTCAGTTGAATCCTATTGAAATAACATGTTTGATGACTAAAATTGATGACAGTTGGTTATGGCATAGAAGGTTTTGTCATATAAATTTTGATAACATTGTAAAGGTGAGTACTACATTTGCAGTGAGAGATTTACCAAAGATTATGAAGCCTACTAACATGATTTGCAAAGAATGTGTGATGGAAAAATAGAAAAGAAGTTCATTTCCAAGAAAGAAGTTTGCATCTACTGAGAAGTTGGAGATCATTCATATAGATTTGAGTGGACCTACAAGAACTAGAGGATTTCATGGTGAAAGGTACTTTATGATTTTTGTTGATGACTTTACAAGAATGATGTGGGTTGCATTTTTGATAGAAAAGTCTGAGGCATTTGATAAGTTTAAGATTGTTAAGAATAAATTTGAGACTGAATCAGGAATGAAAATTAAATGTTTGAGATCAGATAGAGGAGGTGAATTTACATCTAAAGAATTTGATAATTTTTGTAAGATGAATGACATTAAGAGACAATTTTCAGCACCTAGAACACCTGAACAAAATGGAATTTCAGAAAGAAGGAACAAATTAGTAACTGAAGCAGCAAGAGCAATGTTGTTTGAAAGTGATTTGGCCAAGATATTTTGGAGAGAAGCAATGAATACAGTAGTTTACACAATGAATAGAGTGCAGATCAGATCAGGGACAGAAAAGACACCTTATGAATTATGGTTTGGGCATACACCAACAGTTAAGTATTTCAAAATTTTTGGTAGCAGATGTTATATTAAAAGAGATGATGATATAGGAAAGTTTGATCCTAGAAGTGATGAAGGAATCTTTCTCGGTTATTCTTTGAAAAGTAAAGCATATAGATGTTATAACAAGAGAACTAAGTCTATTATTGAAAGCGAAAATGTTAGAGTTGATGAGAAATTTAGAATTCAGGAAAGAATGCTTGATTATGAACCTGATGGAGAAACTTTTACTCAGTCTAACAATGAAATTTATGAACATTTTTTTGAGACTAACAGTGAATTGACAAATGAAAATATTGAAGACGACAGTGATCAGAGAAGAAAAGAATCTACGAATGAGACAAGAGGAGAAACTACAAGAGTTGAAACTACAAAAGGGGAAACTACAAGAGGAGAAACTACAAGAGGAGAGACTATGACACCTAATAGGTACACAACAAAGAATCATCCACCTGAACAAATAATTGGAAGCTTAGACAGAGGAGTTCTTACTTGGAATAAGGTACTTTTATGTTTGATTTCACAAGTTGAACCTAAAACTACAAATGAAGCATGTGAAGATGAATGCTGGATGAAAGCTATAAAAGAAGAATTAGATCAGATTGAAAAGAACAAAACATGGGAATTGGTTCCTAGACCTAAGGACAAGAATGTGATTGGAACTAAATGGGTATTCAGAAATAAGGTAAATGAACAAGGAGAAGTGATCAGAAACAAAGCAAGATTGGTATGTAAGGGATATTCACAACAAGAAGGAATAGATTATGAAGAAACTTTTTCTCCTATGGCCAGACTTGAAGCAGTAAGAATGTTTTTGGCTTATGCAGCATATAAGAAATTCAGAGTATATCAAATGGATGTTAAGTCAGCATTTTTGAATGGTGAGTTGGAAGAAGAAGTCTACATTGAGCAATGTGATGGTTTTCCTTTAACTCATGAAGGAGACAAGTATTTACTGAAATTGGGATGTGTGAAAGGGACAACAAATAGTAACTTGTACATAAAAGAAATTGAGAATGGATTATTGATTGTGGTAATATTTGTTGATGATATTATCTTTGGAGGAGAAGATGAAGCCAGTGACAAATTTGCAGAAGAAATGAAGACAGAATTTGAGATGAGTCTGATTGGAGAAATGAAATACTTTTTGGGATTGCATATAACACAAAGCAAAGATGGTATATTTATCAGTCAAGCTAAGTATCTGAATGATTTGTTGAAAATATTTGGAATGGAAGATTGTAAACCAGTTGGAACACCTATGGTGACTGGACTTAATTATCTAGCAAAGATGAGTCAGAGGAAGTTGAACATAAGAAGTATAGATCTATGATTGGAGGATTGAAGTACTTGACACATACTAGACCAGATATAGCACATTCAGTTGGGATAGTAGTAAGATTTCAAGCAGCACCTAAAGAAACACACTTTGCAGCAGCTAAGAGAATTCTGAGATATTTGAGAGGAACAATGAATTATGGACTGTGGTATGACAATACTAATGATTTTACATTATGTGCATACACTGATGCAGATTGGGGAGGCAGTGTTGATGATAAGAAAAGCACCAGTGGTGGAGCATTTTTTCTTGGAGGAAGATTGGTTTCATAGCTAAGTAAAAAGCAGAACTCTATTTCACAAAGCACAGCAGAGGCAGAGTATGTTGCAGTAGCAAACAATTGTAATCAGATTATTTGGATGAAGCAGATGTTGAAGGACATTGGGATAAAGTTTGAAGAACCTATTACCATACATTGTGATAATACAAGTACAGTCAGTTTGTCGAAGAATCCAGTATTACATTCAAAGACAAAACACATAGAGATCAAGTATCATGTTGTGAGAGAGAAAGTTGAGAAGAAAGAAATCAGACTTGAGTACATCAGTACCCATGAGCAAATAGCAGACATATTTACTAAACCATAGTTTGAAGGATACTTTTGAGTATTTGAGAGGTATGCTTGGGGTCATTCCCCAACCTTCTATTGAGTAGAAGATGCAGAGAATTGCATCCATCCAGTGGTTTATGTATCTATCTTTTCTAGACTAGATGATGGTACTTCCTGAATGGGGGAGTATTTGTGTTTGAGCTGAGTCATTGAGGACTCTAGTGCATGTATTTTTCAAAATAGTGTCTATTAACATTGAGCTATTGTTTGACATTGTCATTGATGTCATTGGGGGAGAGATTCATGAAAAACATCATAGTAATGTAGCATATGTTATGGGGGAGAGATTCATATTGTTTGATGTCATTAAGGGAAAGTAAGCATTGTATATGTGAAATATTAATAGGAAAATGAAGCAAGATTTGAGAAATTCAATTTATAAATCTTTGTTGGATTTTTGGAACATTGGATGTTTTTCATCCGTGTTGCCATCAATGCCAATGGGGGAGATTGTTAGGAATGAATGAAAAATGAGTGCATGAAGAGTTTGTGATGCATTGAGATATTCTTTGGATATGTTTGTGATCATTCTGTAGCAGTGGAGTGTTGCATTCATGATTGGATTGTCATTGATGTCAACACAGTGATATTTCAGTGAATTGACAGGGAAACAGAGGACTATTTTGATCATAAATAATTTTATATTGAAGATTGGATTATGTGGAGTTAATGGAAGCTAGAACATTATGATATTTATCTTTAGTTAATAGTGCAAGTCTTTATCTATTTCGGATTGAGAGATAAAGGTGATTTAGTGAAGTTCAGTGTCAGACAGGCAATCAGAGTACCTGATGGAAGATATTTTTGTAAGTAATTATTCTGATGGAATCAGACTTTGTGGAATTTAATATATTATCTTTAGAATGTATTTGAGCTATGGTTAATAGTGCACAAAGATTAGAGTTTATATGTATTAGTTACAAGCATTTTGGTGAAGACAGTATATCAGAATAGTGTTCCTGAAGAGCAGTTTTGGCAAATTGACTATATCTTTTTACTGGGATGATATTTTCATTTGTAGAGTTAGATGAAGCATCTAGACACCTTGAGGATAGTTTAGTTAAGAGTTCATAAAGTTTGGATAAGCTTTGAGAAAGTTATAGCACCTGGAAGCTGACAGTTTTATGTAATTTTGATGTAACGTGTGAGAACTATTATTTTGTATTTGAGGACCGACTCATTTGTAATTATTTGAGTGTGGTATATAAGGAGGATTGTTTTTCATTATTGTATGTATGGATATGAGAAAGGATATATGATGATGAGTGAATCTGATGAGAGAGTTGCGGATCTAGGCATGAAGTGAAGAAAAGGATCAGTATAGCAGTGTTTGATGATTTGTGAGTGCAGAGATCAGAGTTTGAGGTATTATGACGTTGTGAGTGCAGTTTGGGCATAGTGAGTTCAAAGATCTTGCCTTGAAGCTGTTTGGGCAGTGAGTCCATCTGTCTTCTTTTTGTTCCTTAGACTCTTAACCGGGTCAGAATCTTTTAACAGGGATTCAAAATCTCCTAACAGGGATTTATATGTACTGAATGTATTTCATAAGACTCCTAACATGGTCCATCCTCTAACAAGGAACTTTCATATTAGTACATCATTTTGTGGGCATCATTCCCACACGGGGTTTTCCCTTGATTGGGTTTCCTCGAGAACATATCTTGTGTCATTGTGAAAATTGTGTATGGTTGTTTTCATTATTGCATTGGTTATATTGTTAATTACTAAAAAAGGAATTAAATTGATTAAGTATCACATAATTGATTCACCCCCCCCCTCTCAGTTATCTTGGGGATCTTTTCTTTCTAACAAACCCTTCCTTACTTTTTTGCAAAGATGACATTAATTATTTGCCAAGTATCCATGAAGAATTTCAGATAAAGAAAATATGGATATCTTTGTGCATAACCTCACCCAAGAAATGAGTTATAGGTTGCAATTGCAATTTCCTCCAAGCTTTAACAAGCTCATAGAAAATGGTATCAAAATTGAGGAAGCTATGGTCAGAAAAGGTGAGATTAAACTTTATTCCAAGGACAATGTTGGATCTTCAAATTCACATCCCAACAACAACAACAACAATGACAAGTTGAAATTTTGGAACAAAAACAAGAATATCATTAATCATGGGATTGTGGATAATCACAATGTTAAACCAACACAACCTCTTTTGAATCTCACAAGTAAGGCTAATGCTACTCAACCTACTTATAACAATCAATCATCAAATCAGAATCCCAATAACAACTCATCAAATTTGAGATTACCTTTCATGCCATGTAGAAGAACTTTTACCCCTTTGGGTGAATCTTTGGAATCTACATTAAGGAAGTTGATCACAAAGAAACTCATTGTACTTCTTGAAACTAGAGATTTTGAACCTAGGGTGAAACCTTCTTGGTGGAATGATAATGATTATTGTGAATTTCATAGAGGGAAAGGTCATAAAACCAATGATTTCCAAAGGCTTAAACATGTGATACAAGACTTGATTGAAAGTGGTGAAATTAGTGTTGATGGACATACCTCAAATGAGTCACATGTGGCTTTTAAAGATCCACTTCCCAAACAAGAGAAAGGAAGTTCTTCCAATGCTAAAGGTGATAATCAAGCCAACTATAATGCTGCATCCTATAAATATGTTGGTAACATTTCTAAATTTCATCCTTCTAAATACTATGCCAATGTGATTACTATAAAAGAAATATCTGAGAGTTAACCAGTTAATGTTACTAGTCGAGCTCAATCCAAGGTGTCCCGTCTAAACCAAGCACCTCTCAAAACAAGTTTGTTTATGTTCCAAAGTCCATACCAAATGTTTCCAATCAATACGATCTTTTAGACCAACTATAGAAAACACTAGCCTAGATTTCTATATTAGAGCTTTTGTGTCTGTCACCATCTCATAAGAATATCTTTGAGAAAGCTCTCTTAGAAACCCAGGTTCCTATAAATCTAGATCATGATCAATTTCAAGCTATGGTGGGTCATTTGACAACCCCACATTATCTATCCTTCACTAAACATGATGATTTAGCTATTAATCAATCTCATAATGGTCCACTCCATATAGAAGTCCTTGTACAAAACCATAAAATCAAAAGAGTACTAATAGATGGAGGAGCTGGTTTGAACATATGAAATTTAAAACTAGTCCTTGCATTGGGATTTTTTGAAAACACTGTAGATCCAAAGAAGAAAATCAAAATTAAAGCCTATGATGAAGAAGAGAGGTCATTTAAGGGATCTGTTGTTCTCCCTATTAGATTAGGTCCTATGGTCAAAGATGTAACCTGCCAAGTTCTTGATATGGATCTCACATATAACATCCTTTTGAGGAGACCTTGGATTCATTCTATGCAAGATGTGCCTTCAACTTATCATCAATGTTTGAAATTTCCCCACAATGGCTAGGAAATAACTATCAAGGGAGATCCTAATCCTTTTAAGTATTGCAACACTGTGAAGACAACACTTGATTCTTTGGTACCTCATAATCATGTTGGATCCTCTGCAACCACATCCATTGATCCAAGAAACATAGCATCAACCTCTAAATCAAATGGGATCAAGATAGATATAAAAGAACAAAGTATGGGAGAATATAACTTGGGACAAAAATTTTGTATCATAGAGTTACCTTTATCTCCTATATCATATGGGAGATCCTTGATTACCAAAAAGCAATCAGAACCCCCTTCTACACTTGTTTATGACAAATTTATAAGTGGAGGAACTATATCACAAGAAGCAGCTGAGCGTAATGCTAACCATTTGCTTAAGTCACAGAAGAATGAAGAACAAGAGAAACATGAGTATATATCCCCTGATGTATATGATAAAGGATATGCTTTGTTACAAAAGATGGGATACCAAGGTAGTGGTCCTATAGGGTTGGAAAGAGAAGGTGTTATCAAGCGAATTCTAAAAAATTGAAATTATCAAAGAGATACCATAGGATTGGGCTATAAAGGAGAAGGACCAATAGAACCTAAAGGAAAAGCATAGATTAAACCCTTCCATGAGACATCTAAAGCTCCTACCTTACAGTTCTAAAGACATGGTATGTATGTGGATCCAAAGAAGCAGAGGATAGCAACAAAGATCATAAATAGATTTAGAGATCATGACTCTGACTCTAACTCTAATGAATACAAATGGGATTTATTATCTAACTATACTAAAGAGATAGGAATTAATGTGGTCCATCTATAGTGTCGATTACCATGAGGGGGAGAGTTCAAGGACTCACTCGCTAGGATTAGTTCCATGTGATAGTTCTCTTGTTGATCATGAGGAAAGTGAGAATTATCATGTGATAGATGATTCAGATGAGAGTATGGAGATAGATATTTTTGATACGATCATTAACCTTGAAAATTTTTCTATAAATACCATCTCCACCTTTGAAACTAACCTGAATGATCCAATGCCCCTTGTACACCCTGAGCTTATAGATTGGGATTCTCCCAACCATCTGGAACTTGATATTTTCCATAATGATGATGCCATAATCGATTATCTTGGAATAAGAGATCATCTACCACCAAGGGATCATAAGTCAGGATTTGATAGAACTCAATGACATGGCTTACTTTGGAGAGAGTGCCAATCCTTTTAGTCATAAGAATGTAAAAATAATCAATAGATCTAATGGTGAAAACCACTCAGTGGTAGTATTAGATCTAAAAATAGTAAAAAGAAAAGATGAATCTAAAGATGAAAACATCTCTAAGGCACTTGATGATGGAAGCTAGATTGACACTCTTCCCAATTACATGTATCACAAACAATCTTCAATTCTTATAGAACCAACATTTCCTCTTAATATTGGAACAGAGGAGTCTCCGCGCATTCTCAAAGTTGTAGCATCCTTAACATAATCAGAGAAAGAAGCTTTTACAAAGTTTTTCAAAGAGAGATAGATCAACTTTGCCTAGTCTTATGCTGATATTCTAGGACTGGACCCTAATCTAATTATGCATCACTTATCTATTTGACTAGGCATTAAACTAGTTAAGAAGAAGCTGTTACAAGTAGTGGTTGTCGTTGCACCAAAATATTGACCTGTTAATGCTTGATACAACCACTAGACTTATAGAAGACACAGGAGGCGGTTAAGCCATGTCATGAATCCTGAGGGGAGCATTGACCATTATGCCAACAATCTCCCCCTTAGCGTTACCCGAGGGGATTCAAACCTGTGACCAAGCTCTGATACCAATTGTTAGAAATGGGAAATACTGAGAGGGGGGGGTGAATCAGTATTTCAAAAACTTTTTCCCACTTATGGATATTAAAAATTACTTTGTTGCATATAAAGATGATCAAACTAATAAACAAACATAGCACAATATTAAGACAACTCATTACACATGATTTGTTTTCGAGGAAACCCAATCAAGGGAAAAACCCCGGTGGGGATGGTACCCACAAATGAGATCACTAATCAAATGTATCTTGTTAGGGATGTTGTGACCTTGTTAGGAGTCAATTACAATACATATAGCTGATCTGTCCCTGTTAAAGGACTTTAGGCCCTGTTAAAAGCCTTAACCCTCTTAAAGGTTACAAGTACCAGATCTGATTACAAGATGAGCTCACTGCCCAACCATGTAATGCTGATTACTAGATGAGCTCACTACCCAACTAGGTAATACAATAGTTCACTGATCACTATAGTATTAAATTCAACTTCGGATACATAGCCTTTACCGGTATCACAATTTACATCAACTTATACAATTTCGCTTACAAGTTACAATACACTTCTTGTTACATTACACTTCACACCTATTACAAGGTACAAATCACTACCTTTATACATGACTAAATTACATAAACATTTTGGTCAGATTCCATATTATAATACCATCTTATGTCATCCCAAAATATCATTAAATAACTTTTTAAACTCTTTGCCAAGTGTTGTCCTGAATACTGTTCTGTCAGCCTCAAACTGTCTTCAATAATCTCGAAATAACTTCATCTGTACACATCAAAACTTTATGCACTTTGAGATGAGGTATCTTCAAGGTGTCTAGATGCTTCATCTAACTCCACAAATGAAAGTATAATCCCAGTAAGAAGATATAGTCAATTTACCGAAACTGCTCTTCAGGAACACTGTTCTGATATACTGTCTTTACCAAAAGCCTTGTAACTAATACATATGAACTCCAATCTTTATGCACTATTAGCCATAGCTAAAATACATCATAAAGATAATACATTCAATTCCACAAAGGCTAATTCCATCAGAATAATTACTTACAAAACATCTTCCATCAGGTACTCTGACTGCCTGTTTGTCACTAAACTTCACTAAATCACCTTTATCTCTCAATTCAAAATAGATAAAGACTTGCACTATTAAATGAATATAAATAACATCATGTTCTAGCTTCCATTAACTCCGCATAAGCCAATCTTCAATATACAATCATTTATGATCAAAACAGTCCTCTGTTTTCCTGTCAATTCACTGAAATTCAACATGTAAGTACTGAAAACATATATAACAACTACAATCATGTGATATCAGAAATATATGACATGTAAGATATCTAAAAAACATATCTGACATCTGATCCTTGTAAACATATCATCTGAACAACATGTATAATAATTGAAAACTGAAAAACATATGTTGCCACAATGACAACATCCATGCATCCATAACAATCTCCTTACTTAAGCCAAAATGCCAATCAATCTCTCCATTGACCTGAACCAAATTGCCAACAATCTCCCCCTTTGTCATTGATGGCAACATATGGAAAAATTGGCTAAGTGTAAAAAAGCTTCAAAACTCAAAAGAAATTGTATCACAAAAGATTGAGCTGAAAAGATATTTTTATTTATCATAAGAGTAATTACATTGTATTGCATAACTCCCCCTTAGATTATCCTTCTCATATATACAAACTTCTCAGTTTACAAACTGACTCTTTACAAAAATATACATAGACAATTTTCTTTCTTTGTCTCCCCCTTTGACATCAATGGCAAAAAGATATCCAAAGGTTCTCCTATCTACTGAAAAGCTGCCAAACTCTCCACACAATCTGCATATTCAATCTTCCATGCTGCAAAATTTGAATCCCATGCATTCCTCACTAAGTCTGATACACTAAGTAGTGTGCTTAGTCCGTATGCTACAATTTGACAAGCTTGAAGTGAATCAAAACCAAATTTCTCATAAGCCAACTTTGCCTTCAAACATTCCTCTAATTGTTCTTCAATGATTGATATCTTTGTAGTTACATGTTCTCGGAGAATGCTTATTCTGTTCAATTTGTGCTCTCTTCCTGCATACAAAATTCTGACTTCCGATTTCAGCTGTCTAACTATCCTCTCAACTGACATGATCTTTACATTTGGACTCATCAAAATGTTAGTAGCTGCCAAAATCTCTTCTTCTTTCTTCTTGATCTCTTCATCTTCAGCCAATGTAACTGATTTTACACAATCTACATACAAAGTCTTGCCTATCTCATAAACTTTCCTTAAATTCTTAATGCTCACATCAAGACTTATTATGTCACTTTTTATGTTAGAACTTATTGTTTGCAAAACTTCAGCCTTATACTCTGCCTATGCTTTCTCTTTAGCTATATCCTTCAAATTTGTAAATTCAGAATAAAAAATGCTCATTACCTTATTTGCTTTCTCATTAATTTCTGATACATCAACCTTAGTGCTGATTATGCTCTGTAATCTATCTGTTAATTCTGATAACTTAACCTCAAGGTCCTTGACCTCCTTGTTTTTACTAATAATCTTATTCAAAGATGATAAAAAATTAAGTTGATCATCATCATCCACATCCTTTGAAAATTCATCAAAAATAGAAGTAGCTTTAGTGGGTGTCTTTTCAGGTACAGAAAGAACTTCTTTACCTTTCTCTTTTTTTGCCTGCTTAGGGGTTTCTTGCTGTGGTACCTTCTCTGCTATTGATTGCTTTGTTATGTGCTCTGTCACTGCTGGGGCTGCCTCAGGTTGTGCTTGCTATTCTGCTTGCTATTTCTCTGCTTGTTTTGATTGATCGTCAAGGCCCAAATTGTCAACAATGTTACCGAGCTGACTAAACATTGCATCATCAGATTCTAGCGTTACTCTTACTCCTTCTACATCCATAGACTCCTTGCCAATATCAATTTGTGAATGTGCCTGAGCTTTAGAACTAGGAATCTTCTCTGTTTCTACCATAATATTTGCCACTACTTGCATGACTGCAAGTTCTGTCTCTTTCCTTCTTCATATCTACCTCCCATGATCAAGACAATTCTTCTCTTGGTCCTTAATAGGGTTCCAAGAGGTGCAAGTAACCTCTTCAAATGATCATCATCAGTAATAGTACAAAATTGTCTCAGAATACACTCTCTCATTTTCATGTCTTCTCCATGAGCTTTCTGACTTCTTTTTACCATTCTCTCATACATTTCATCTAGAATCTTACCTTTTATAGAGTCAAACTTCTTATCTGTTTTAACTAAAAGTGTTATAATAGAATTATCTATGTTTCGCTTGTCTGAATAATTGAATAAATCATAGAATTTGTTTACTTTAGTGAAATCACCATGCAAGTAAATGTCTTCATTTACTCTTTCAATTCTGGGTCTCCATGTTTTCTTTTTCTTTTCTGACTCATCATCTTTGACTTCAATAGGTTTCTCTCTAGGAACAGGTGGAACAATAGATTTGTGTCTTTTGCCAGGTCCAGCTGCACTGACCTTCACTCTCTTTTTGGTTGTAGGAGATAATTGTTCTTCTTGTGCCACATCAGGTTGTTCAACTTTCACTTTCACTGGTAAAGGAGTTGGAACTGAGCTTTCTGTAGGTGTATCAACCACTGCCTTAGTTAATCTGATTACCTCTACAGTTTTCTTTGCCACCTCATACTCATGCTTACTAATTCCACTTTCCTTCAATATCTTCTTCATTGTAGCCTCAAATCTCCTCTTAGATTGTTTCTCTTCCCTTGCACCAATAGACATACTGTAAACTTCATCAAATGTTCCAAGTCTTTTTGCATGTTCATCAATCTTGCTCTTAATCAGTTTACCAACATATCCATTAACCTTATTTTCTGATATCTCATAGCGAAGAGGGTCTATGAAATCAACTCTGGGTTCCACTGTTTCAATATAAGTAAAATCAGTAACCACTATAAAACAAATGTCATCTTTATACTTCTCTACTAAGGATTGAGGAATCCTTGTTCTATTCTTGCATTCCTTCTGAAAAGTTTTCAAAACCAATGTCACACTTTCATTCACTTTTTCAATCAACTTTCTTTGATAGACAGTGTTTATCCTATTCATTGTGAAATCTCCATCATTCCAATTAGTAGTAAAGGGAAATCTTCTGTAAATATGAAAGAATATGTATGTAATCAATGATGAAAATCTGAACTGAGAATTCTTCACTTTCTTAATCTTTTCAAGGTTCTCAAATAATTGTATTCTCAATATTTCACAAAGGTCTATTTTCTTCTTCTCTACACACATTAAGTAAGCTGCATGAACCATGCCAGCTACCATGTCATCTTCTCTAGAGTTAGCACAGAATTTAGTAGTTAAAATCTTGCATAAATATCTCACATCATTTTGTTTAATCTTGCTTATCACTATGCCTCTGCCATTATAAGATGATCTTGTGTTTACTAGGACTAAGTTCTTGATTGTCTTCTCTTGTAAGGGCATCTCACCTTCTTTTGATAAACTAGTCACATCATGAATCAAATCTGCAGTTATGTCAATGACTCTGTCTTCCATCCAAAACTTACCATCATGAATCCTACTCAAAATAATCTTAGTGCATTCTTCATCAGTAAATTCATGACACAGGGAATAGTTGATAATATCATTGTTTTCAATGTGCTCATAACCTAGTTTAATAGTCATATCTTCATTGTACACTGATTTGTAATCACCATTTAGATTATGCTCTTTCAAATTTTTGATTTTACATCCCAAATAACTCTGAACATTCTCTAAGTGTAAAACTTCGTCAGGTACAACTGACAATGCTAGGTTTTCATCTATATCCATAGGCTTTACTGGTTCTTTCTTTATCTTAGTTCTATTCTTATCCTTAACATTATGAATCATGCTTGCATCCATCTTATCTAGCTGATAATCTTCTTCAAATCACTTCGATAAAATAAATACCTCAAATTTGCAAACTAGGGTTCAGAACTGCAAATCATTGAGTTCTTGACTGTAAATCACTTCAAAACTTCTTATCGTGCTTTCAAATCACTTCCAATCACTTTGTGTCCACAAATAATCCGATTTCAACCTTTTATCATTTAGCATTTACTCAATCTGACATCGCATTTAACCATTTTGCCGCTAAAATGCCAGAAAGCTGGTTTTCTAAGTCTGTAATAGTAAATCTTCTTTCTATCTTGCAAAACATCATAAAACTTTTTGCGTTCTTAACTGGAGCATTAGTACACCATAAAAAATCTACATCTAAGACCGCAAAACTTAATTCATCCAAGATTCAAAGTTATACTAATTCTAAGTTCCTAAAAATACTAAAAATAACAGAATTAAGTGCTTAAAGAACAGTTAGATAAAGATTCAATCTTATCATCACCTACATTTCCTTTCCTACTACTTTCCACACTAAATAAACTTTCTTGACTTTTAGCTTTAACAAATTTCACTTCCCATTCATTGTTACAACATGTTTTCACTGTATTTTCTACATTTCTATTTCTTCTTTCAAAGTTTCTAGGGTTAGGGTTTTGATCATACCTTCTAGTGTTCATTCGGCAAAATCTTGCTGTGTGTCCAATATTATTGCATATTAGACAAATCATTCCATTTGGTACAAATCTAGATCCTTGATGATTCAGTTGAGTTCTGCAATTCCTTGCAATGTGTCCAACCTTGTTGCATCTATAACAAACTATCACATTTCTTCCTTTCATGCCATCAAATGTTCTTTGATCTGCAATGTTAGTACTTCTAGATATTCTATTTTCAATAATCTTAGTATTTTTACATTCAATAGCTCTATGTCCAAATCCATGACAATTATAACAATATCCATTAAGAGGTCTAAATTGCCTAACAGTACAATCTTTCTTCATGTGTCCAAAAGTATTACATGTAAAGCATTTACCTTTAAATTGCATACCTTTAGATGGTTCTTCTTGCTTCAAAGTTTCTCCTTCTTGTTTAGATGATTCTCCTTTTTCTTGTTTAGATGATTCTCCTTCTTCTTTCGATTCAGATTCTTGTTTGGATAGATCTTTTATATCAGATTCTATCATCTTAACTTCAGGATCTCCAGTAGCTTCTGGATCTGACTTTTTGCTTTCTGAGAATATACTATATCCAATACCAGTTTTATCATAATAGGGTTTGCCATAATTTATCTGCTCATAGATCTTATCACTATTGGAATATAACTCCTCAAGTTGCTTCTTTGACTGAGTTAGTTCACCTTTCACTATCTTGTTGTACTTATCAAGTTCATCATACTCCTTTTTGACTTTGTCATACTCAGAATTCATCTTTTCAAGCTTGGCTATTAAATCTTTATTTTCATTTTTCAAAGTTTCATTTTCAGATCTAAGATTTTCTTTTCCATCTCTCATGCTAAGCTTCAAGTTTGCTAAATTCAATTCATGCTTAAGAATCACATTTTCTTTTTCTATATCATCACAACCTTCAACAAGTATTTCAGATTCTTTTTCAAATTTGAGATCTTTGATCTTACCTTTCAATTTGTCAATAAGACCTTTTGCATCTTCATACTTTCCTTTGTAAGAATTCCTTTCTTCAGTAAGTAGATCAATTTGTTCAAGTGCTTCTTCAAGATTCTTCTGCAACTGATCCATATCCATAGAGATCTTACTCGAGCTGTTAAGCCTTCCTTCCTTCCGAGTAACTATGCTCTGATACCAATTGTTACAAGTAGTGGTTGTCGTTGCACCAAAAGATTGACCTGTTAATGCTCGATACAACCACTAGACTTATAGAAGACACAAGAGGTAGTTAAGCCATGTCATGAATCCCGAGGGGAGCGTTGACCATTATGCCAATAGAAGCTCTGTAGGATGCATCCACATATTTCACGAATGGTGAAAGCAGAATTGAAAAAGCTCCTAGATGTTGGATTCATTCACGCTATTGATTATGCTGAATAGATTTCCAATATTGTACCTATCTCAAAGCTAGATAAGTCTATCTAGATTTGTATAGATTTATGAGACCTTAATAAATCTTGTCCTAAAGATGATTTCCCACTACCTAACATTGATATCATAGTTAATTTGACGACTGGTCATGAGATGTTGTCTCTAATGGATGGTTCTTCTGGCTATAACCAGATCAAGATAGCGCCAGAAGACCAAGAGAAGAGTGGTTTTACATGTCCTTGGGGCACTTGCTATTGGAATGTGATACCTTTTGGGCTTAAGAATGCTGGTGTGACTTATCCAAGAGCTATGACCACAATCTTTCATGACATGATGCATACCATTATGGAAGATTATGTCGATGATATTATGGCAAAATTCAAAAATAGAGATGGTCATTTAAGAGTGCTGGATAGAATATTCACCAGGATGGAAAAGTATCAAATTAGACTTAATCCAAAGAAGTGTCCATTCAGGGTTACATTAGGCAAACTATTAGGGTACATTGTCTCAGCTAAAGGCATAAAGGTTGATCCAGAAAAGGTTAAGGCAATAATGGAGATGGCTTCCCCTACAAATATTAGTCAACTAAGATCTTTACAAGGACCTCTCTAATCAATCATAAGATTTGTTTCTCAATTAGCAGATAGAAGTCATCCCTTTCAACATTTGTTATATAAAGACATCTTATTCAGATGGAATGATAAGTGTGAGGAAGCCTTCGCTAAAATCAAGCAATATCTTGCAAATCCTCCAACTTTGATGCCACCAACTCCATGCAAGCTACTCTTTCTCTACATTTCAGCTACAAAAGTCTCACTAGGTACTCTTCTAGCCCAATAGGATCAAGAAGGAAAAGAAAAGGCTATATACTTGTAGACACTAAAAAATGGGCAAGTGCTTTTAAATTGTAAGAATCATCAAATTGGCTTGGAATCATCAAAATGCACTAATTAAAAAAAAAAATGGATCAAATCAAATTAAAATGGACATTTACTAAATCAAATTGGAAATAATCAATTAAAGCAAAGGAAAAATTAAATAATGACATTGAATAATTAAATTAAAGCTTAAAGGGACCAAAAACACTACATAATTCATTTTAATCAATTAATTGTATAGTTGTTAAATCAAAAATCAAAATGAACCTATTCCCTTACATGGCTAAATTTAATTAATTAATTGAATTTAATTAATCCTAATATCTTTCAACAAAGTTGAGCAACCAATTAAAATTGAGGACAAAAAGACATAAATCACTCAAAAAAAAAAGAATCTCAATCACTCATTTAAATCTTTCAATCTCATCCACTCAATTTTGTCCTTTTATCCAAAGCTTTGAGACAAACATTTAAATTGCCCCCCCATTTAAAAACATTGTAAAGTATTTGACTCAACCAAGGGTTAATCATGATTACTTCACTCCACCCCCTACCCTTGGGATTTTACTATAAATATGAGGCATTTTGAGAGCATAATCATCTTAGAAATTCATTTGCAAAGCATTGTTATTATAGACAATTTGAGAGCATTTGAGCAATTTGAAATATCTTTGTATCAATTTGAGAGTTAGTGAGCTATATTAAGCATTTTTAGTATCATACTTTCTCATTTTAGAAGTGTCACTAGTGGAGATTGAGCTGAGAGCTTCACTTACCACATCTTTCTAGAAAACCATGAGATGTTATAGATCTTAGTTTCAATTCTTAGTTAGATTTGCATTGTATTTACTTTGAGTTATTACTAATTGATCTTAATTTCATGAAGGTGATTAACATCATCACACAAATGGTTCCCACCATGCGGCTCTAAGCCTCATTTCATCATATTTTGTGTGCTTGTATTTTTACTTTTTCATGAATTTTCTGCAGAAAATAGGTGAAGTCACACGTACAAAGGATTTAGTCATGCCTATAGTCATTTTGATGACACTTGAGATCACTATTATGATGCCTAAAAGCTACTAACTCACACCTGGTTGATCACTTCTCTTCTATCTTAAATTATTTCAAGCCGCCTACAAGATGCTAACTCATGCTTGGTTGATCACTTCTCTTCTGTCTTAAATTATTTCTAGCCGCCTACAAGATGAATTCTCATGCCTGTGAGATAAATTGTTCCGCCTTTGCTCGTAAAGTCATGCATGTGACTTAAGAAGTGTCACAGATCTACTATTTGTCACGGCCTATGATAGACTTTGATCACACAATTTACAGAGATAGTCATGCCTAGTATCTGCTAGTTCACACCTAGTATTTGTTAAATTGTCACTTTAAATATATCATTTTATGCAATTTTCAATACTCTTTACGCTTAGGAGATAAATTGTTTACGCCTGATTAACTTTCAATGTCGTCTGTGTCACTGGAAAGTGATGCTTGCTATTATTAAAGTTACGCATGAAGACAATTTAATTGTGCCTATTAGCTAGACAACGACACTTACTATCTGTTATTTTAATTTTCTATCAGATTGATAACTTCAATTATCTTACTCTCTACCTATATGTTTTTACTGTAAATGAGCAGGCAAAGAAAGGTTCAAAAGCCAAAGAGAAGGTTCAACCAAGAAAATAAGGTTTTGGCTAAGAAGATCAAGAAGGAAAATGTTGCACACATCAAAGCTGTTCTTGAGACATCACAAGAAGAAAAAAACAAGGTATATCAGAACTATCTCAGAATTGTTGAAGCTTACAAGAATGAATTTGTATCTCTCAATTGGATTTTCTCTCCTTAGTTCAAGTTTTCATCAAAATTTTACAAATAAGGTCTTAAGATTCAATACATAAAAGTTTGCTTCTTCAATTTTGATTTGGTTTTCCTCATTGTGATTGGTTGTGTTGACTAACTTACTAGTGGATAAGCACATTTGGAAAGGAGCTATTACCAAGGTAAGGTGAAAAATGATAAAATCTCTCAAAAATGCCCCTAACTTCAGTTAGCTACAAGGAGAGGTAAGTCTTCTACTAGTCAATATTTTCCCTTAAATTATGGCATTGGAGCATTTTTAAAACCTAGTAATTACAAAACAACCTCTTTTTGTTTGGAAAGTTTAGCATTTAGGCCTATGCTCTCCACTTCTTCTAGTGAATCAAAATGCCAAAGGTGTTGAAATTTTTGAGTAAGAAAGGTTGAGGAATCAAGCACATAAAATCAAAGCCCCTTTATTTGTGGAAGAGAGTAGAAATACTTGAATCCCTATAGTTAGTGGGTGAAATCAATTGAACATTTCTTATTGTGTTTGGGAACTAAAGGAAAAGTTAGGGATATGCTCTTCACCTTTTGGTGAACCAAATTCCCAAAAAATTGTCCCTAATTCCATTTCCTGGCTTTAACATGAACGTGTTAGAACAATAGAGGGCCTGCCTCTTGAGAAATTGCCTTAACGAGGCCGGTGATAGGGAACGATCCAAGTGAGAGACAACCACTTTTTCCCCAGTAATATCCAACCCACTATAATCAAATACACTTTTTCTTAAAAGGGAAGTGGCTAGATTGTGTGCAAGTTTCTTCACTTCCTCTAGTAGTCCTTACGGATTGCGCCAAATCATTCTTTTGTGCATGTGGGAAGCCTGCAAGTGGGTATAAGAACTTGGCATAGTTTAGAACGGAGTTATTCAATAAACACTTGATAAGTAGTAAGTTACCTCATAGAGCCAAAATGTTAAAAGCCAAATTTGACTATATGTAGACTGCTTGGAATTCTTTCTTGTGTAATACTTGTGGAAAATGATCAAGAATATACACTTTAGTGTGTTTTAGGGACATGATGAAAAATTGATGTGTGTGTTGTGATTGTGTTCCATTTTCAAACAAGAAAATTTCATAGACCTGATCTTACAACGTTTAAAATCTAAAAATTTACAACTTGGCCAGCAAAGTGTCACTGTGCACAAAGAAATATCACCTATCAAAAGTAAAGTCACAACTATTACTATTTAGAAAATGTGTATCAATCATGAAGTCACGCCTGACACATATTAAGTGACACCTATCAATACTAGAAAAATTCCTATCAATGATAAAGTGCCGCCTGCACACCTGTAGTGTGCCACCTAACTTAATTCCAGTTGACACGTACCAACTTTTAAGTCACACCTACACTCAGGCAAGTGACGCCCAGAAACACAAAAGGGAAAACAAAGAGCATTTCCCGAGGGATCCAAAAAAACTTGATTGCATATTCAGATACCCTTTTCAGTGTTCTTTATGTTCCAACATCAAGCCTAGTTAGAAATCCCGTGTTGCACAATTTTTGAAATTTTTTGAGGATTTGTCCACGAGCTAGTGGAGTTAATAGCCTTTGTTGATTGATTTATGTTTATGCCAGTTTTAACCTGATCACATTACATTGAGAAAACCTTACAACCTGATGGGACATACTTGAGACAAGAGCTTCCTTTTCCAAGTGATACATTCACATCTCTATTAAAACCTCAAGAACCTATTCAAGTGATAGATACCAACATTATTTTTGGTAGCATAGGAGGTGACTCTAAGAACTTGGGGGTAAATGAAAAAAAAAATGGAGGAATAGACCCTACCAAGCAAGAGATCAATACCAATAATAATGGTGAATACATGACAGATGATTCCATTGATGAGAAAGTTGAGGAGGCTATGCAAAGACCATATTTCCTCAAGCTTATGGAGAAAGCAATGGAAAGAGATAAAGAAAAATATTTCTTAGACCTAGCCTAGGCAGGTCTTAAGCTTCCTCATGATTATGATGTCAATCAATTAAAACCACCTGAAGTTTAAGAGAGTCCTATTGACATTATGAACAAACAATTTAAGTTATTTCTAATGCAACTCGACACAATTAAGCAAAGCAGGGCTCTAAAGCCTTTTTCAATAGAAGCGTTGTGTCCATTTCCATTTGACAAAAGTTTGGTCATGGTACCATTCCCTATCAATGTAGTGTTCTCCAAATATAATAAATATGAAGGAACATCAGATCTTCAAGATCAATTATAGGAGTTTTGTGCATTGAGCTTGGAGTTCATGCACGATACCACTTATTTAATGAGACTATTCCCAAGAATCTTAGGAGGTATGGCCATGGAGTGGTTTTCAAAATTACCATCCAGCATTAAAACCTTTGAAGAGATAGCTTCAAAATTTGTGGAACATTACTCATACAACATGAAGCACAAAGTTACAATGATAACATTATGTAATACCAAGTAAAAGGATGGAGAAGGATTCCTCATTTTTCTACAAAGATGGAGGATGATATTTGCGAGATATCCTAAGAGCATGCCTGAAAAAGAGAAGATGGATATCTTCATCAATAGCTTGAGCAACGAGATGAACTACCAATTGAGAATGCAATGTCCCAAGACCTTCCAAGATCTTATAAAAAATGGAGTGACAACAGAGGAAGTGTTAGTTAAAAGTGGAGAGTTAAAGTTGTATAAAGATAACAAGAATAACACCAACAACAATAACTCCAATAATAAAAAATAATCAGAATAAGAATTGGTCAAACAGCTATAATCAGTATGGGTTGAAGAACAACAATAAAGGAGTGGTGAATGATGGGGTTGTTGACTCCAAAAATTTAAAAGTGGTTCCCTTTTCTCTCACAAGAACACCTAATCAGATGAACAATGCAAATCAGGCTCCCAAAGTGCCTTACAACAGCAATGCTAACAATGGCAATCAAGGGAACAATCAAAAGAGTAATAAGTCTGATAAATTCTTGGTACCCACTCCCAAGAGGAACTTCACACATTTGGGTGAACCTCTCAAGAAGGCATTGAGGACCCTCTTAGCTAACAAGATCATCAATTTACCTAGCATTCAACTGTATGAGCCACACAATAAACCTAGCTAGTGGAGTGAGAATAGCCATTGTGAATATCATAGGATTAGAGGGCATAATACTAATGATTGCTTAAAAATAAAAAATGTGGTGCAAGACCTGATTGATAATGACATAATCACCATTGATGGACCTCAAAGCAATGAAGAACATACAACATTCAAACAACCATTTTATAATCATGAGAAAGGTGAATCATCCAATGGCAAGAAACAAAGCAGAAACAATATCAATTTTGTGCCTCACTATGATAACATGGTTAATACATTGTCCAAGAGTGAACATGTTATAAATGCTATAGTGATCAAAGAACAGCCCCAAAAAGAGACATCTAATGTTATTACTAGTGGGAAGACTTCAAGGATTACCCTACAAGGGGTCAATCCTAAACTTGTTGTTCCTCTACAATCCAACTTTGTGATCAAGCAAACATCTACAATAGAAAAATTGTATAGTTTGGTAGATTAGCTACAAAAGAATCTAGCACAAATCTCTATCTTGGAGTTATTAAAGTTATCTCCGAACCAAAATAAAAATTCTAGAAAAATCCCTAGTGGAAACTAATGTGCCCACTAACTTAGAAGAAGAGAAGTTTCAGAACATGGTAGGACATCTCATTGTGCCTCATTGCCTTTCATTTTCAGACTATGATGACATGTCTATTACTCATCCCCAAAATCTGCCATTGCATATAGAGGTTTTGATTGAAAAACACAGGGTCAAAAGAGATGTCATAGATGGGGGAGCTAGTCTTAACATATTCACTTTGAGTCTTTTCAAATCCCTAGGATTGTCTAAGTCATGCATTGATCCTATGAAAAGAATTACCATAAAAGCCTATGATGAAGCCGAGAGGGCCTCCAAAGGCATGATTGTATTGCCCATTCAAGTGGGACCTGTAAAAAAGGACACAAATTGCCAATTCTTAGATATGAAACTAACTTATAATATCTTATTGGGGAGACTGTGGATACACAAGATGCAAGTGGTTCCATCCACATACCAACAATGCATAAAATTTTTGTACATGGGTGAGGAAATCACGATTGGAGGGGATTCAAATCCTTTCCAATATTACAATGCACTTAAACCCCTTCATGAGCTATGTATTCCCCATAACCAAGAAGAGATTATCCTAAGAGCCACCATTGAAGATATCAAAGAGGATGATCCGAAGTTAACATTAAGTGCTACTTCAAACCCTCCTCAATCTAGCTCAACTACATCAACTAAAGGAAAGGAGAAAGTGAGTTATGAGGGTCCAACTTCAAATGAAAATTTAGATCAAGCACCTAAATCAGAGATAGCAATTTTCAAACCCACCAAATAGGAGAAAGATAAAGCTAAGGAGGACTGTTACCAACACATGAGTGAGATGCTGAATACATTTGAAAAATAGTGCAAAATCAGTTCCAAAGGAGTAGGGGAATATTTCATTTCCTTATTTAACTTACCTACATCTCCAAGGAAACATGGAAAACCATCAAAAGAACATCTTCCTCATAAGTATAACTCTTACTTTGTAAGAGAAAGTGAAAAAGTAGCATTTGACAAAGAAGAGGATGAAGTCCTTCAATGGCTTTATCAAGAAGAAGATGATACCTCAAATATTCCCATAGAAAGGATTCAACATATTAACATTCAAACCAATCAATATGGGAAATGACTTGAGATAATGCAAAAAATGGGATATAAGGGAAGAGGACCCTTAGGAAAAAGAAATAGAGGTTTTCTAGAGCCCATTGAACCTTCTTGGAGGGAAAAAGAAGAAAGATCAGGGGTAGGTTACCAATACAAAGGAGAAAGCTCCAGCCCAATGCATAATTTCTATCCTCCAGTGAGCACGGTGGAATCTGATAGTGATAGTGATGATTCCCAAGATTATGATTGGGACACTCTATCTGACAAATCATGTCATGATAAGGAGACAGTCACAATACATGCTTATGCAAAGATTTTGAGGCAAGAAACTCAAGACAATGAAGATCCCAATATACAAGACCTCAACATAGGACAAGCACCTACCAATCAACCATGGATAGATACATTTTGTATACCTTCAGAGGGGGTGATTCAAATGTTAGTTTTAATCCACTCATGGTTTTTCCCATGCTATTTCCCGTAGAGGTTGAAGAGGACTTGAGTGAAGAGGACTTTGATCCTTCTTCCATGGACCATCTCAAGGAAGCTCACGTTATAGATCTAAATGATACAATGTATGAACCCTCCAATGAAGTCATGTCCATAAACCCAACTGATGACAACTTTCCTAATGACTCATTATCCTTGATACATCCCAACCTTATTGATTGGGATAAAATTGAGCCAAGTGACTTACTTTATTTCCCAAATGACAAAGTAATGAGCCAATACCTTAATGCAGTTGAACCCTCTTTCACCAATGAAATCGATACAGACATGATAAGAATAGTGGGGGTCCAATCTCTTAAGCTAATGAAAAAAATGAAAAGTTCTAGTGATGAAAACCACTATGTGGCAGTACTAGAACCCAAAAAAGTAAAGATAAAAGATTTTTCCTATGGTGAAAACCCAACTATGGCACCAAAGGAAGAGAGATTGGATACCCTACCCGAGCATGAGGAATAAAGGTCACCCATTCTCATAGAACTGACAAAAAAGGTCAACATTGGGACAGAATTGGACCCAAAATTTATAAACCTAGTAGCGTCACTTACACCTTTGGAGAGAAAGGACTTTATTAAGTTCTTTCAAGAACAACAAGTGAACTTTGCATGGTCCTATGTCAACATGCTAGGATTGGATCCTGACTTCATTATGCACCATTTGAATGTTAAACCAGGGGTTAAGCCCATCAAGAAAAAGTTGCAAAAAATGCACCCACATGTGGCACTCCTAGTCAAGGTGAAATTGGAAAAATTGTTGAAAGTGGGATTTATAAGAGCAATAGCATATGCTGAATGGATATCCAATATTGTACCAGTCACAAAGTATGACAAATCCATTCGTGTATGCATAGATTTTAGAGACTTGAATCTCACATGTCCTAAGGATGACTTCCCACTTCCAAGCATAGATGCCATAGTCAAGTTGATGGCGGGTCACTCTATATACTCATTGATGGATAGTTTTAGTAGCTACAATTAGATAAAAATTGCACCTAAAGACCAAGAGAAGACAACCTTTACATGCCCTTTGGCCTTAAAAATGTCGGAGCCATATCAAAGGGCAATGACGACTATTTTCCATGACATGATGCACACCTTTCTAGAGGATTATGTGGACATCATATTAGCAAAGTTACACAAAAGAGAAGATCACCTACAAATTCTAGAAAAAGATCTTCACTCGGTTAGAGTAATTCAAAGTGAGACTAAATCCAAAAAAATGTGCCTTTGGTGTCCAATCCAGAAAATTGTTAGGCGACATAGTATCATAAAAAGGGATTGAAGTGGATCCATAAAAAATCCAAGCAATAATAGATATGGAGATTCCAAAGAGCATTAGCTAAATGAGGTCTTTACAAGGCAAGATACAATCCATAAGAAGATTCATTTCTCAATTGGTCAAAAAATGTCATTCATTCACAAGGTTATTACACAAAGACACCATTTTCATGTGGGATGAAGAGTGCAATCAAGCATTCACCTTGTTGAAGACTTATCTAATAAATCTACCAATCCTAATGCCGCTAATCAAGGGAAAACCATTGCTTCTGTACATATTCGCTACCGAGAGGTCTCTAGGAGTTATTTTGGTGCAAGAAGATGAGCAAGGGAAAGAAAGAGAAATCTACTATTTGAGTAGGACATTGATCAAATACGAACTTAACTATACTTTCATGGAAAGAGCATGTTTAGCGGTGGTCTTTGCATCACAAAAATTGAGACATTATATGTTGATGCATAAGGTGAAACTAATTGCAAAAATTGATCCTCTAAAATACTTGCTAAGAAAAATTGCCTTAACAGGTAGAATAGAAAAATGGGTCATGATATTGGGTGAGTTCAACATTGAGTATGTGGATAGAAAGGCAATAAAAGGACAAGTGATAGAAAATCACTAAGCTGAAAACCCATTGAATTCTACACAAACCGTTCAAGTGGATTTTCTGAATTTAGCAATTGTCAACATAGAGGCAAAGAAATGGAAGTTGTACTTCTGTCATGCCCATCAAAATTCAGTCTAAATCACACCAAATTTGTTTGTTTTAAAGGAATAATTAGGTCTAATTTAATGATGTGGGTTAATAGGTGTTTCTGACAATAGTTCAAAAAGACTCTAAAGAATAAGTCCTTTACCAACATTGGTTTCCAAAAGGATACTAGTTGATAAGTATTCAATTAAGGTGGTGAAGTTGTAACCAAGTTTTGAAGGGGTTAGGATGAACAATTCTCGATAAGCATTTGATGATGTCAATGAGGTATATCCAAGGATTCCTAATAGGTTAACAAATCACTATATGAGTTATTAGAGTGACCCTTTGCAAAGAATTAACTAAAATTAAACTATTCACAATTAGGTCACCCTACTAGCTACAACTAGATTACAATCTAGGAAGGTCTAATTTTCATAATTTATTTATTAAAATTATAAGGATAATTTATATTGAACCAAAACATGTTAAGTTATAATCTTCTAAATTAAATAACCAATTGAATGACGATTATAATTAAATGAGACATATATTAATAAACTAATTATAACATATCAATAATTAATATGATTATTAACCAATTAATAAATTATAATATATTAAGCAAATTAATCAAAATATTATAATATATTAATTAGTTAATATATTATAATTATTTATTAATTAATATATACATATTAAATAATTACTACAATAAAATTTTAATAAATCAAACTTATAGAAATAACAATTAAAATTAAACAATAAAAATTTATTAAGAAATTATCCTATGCTAAGAAAATTAACCACTTATAATTTGTCTAAACTATATACTAATCTCCCCTAAAGCCTAGCTAAACACCTACTAAATCCCCTAAACACCCTACTTACCATCTACCCCTACCCTAGGCCAAGCACCCTATTCCCCCTTGACCCATGTGCCAAGTGGGAGGGGACAACAACTCAAGCAAGGCTAAGGGTGCACAAATTAAGGGAAGGGAGAATAAAAGAAGAAGCTACATAAGAAAAGGAAGTTAGGAGGGGGCCCACCAAAACTCCTATCAAAAATTTATGACAACCAAATAGCCTGCGCAAGTTTCTAAGGGGTGGAGGAAGAATGATGTCATGGGGGTTTGGGCGCCACCCCATACCAAGCTCAAGACAATGAACTTTGCAAGGAAGCCTAGGCAATTATCCTTGATGTGGAGTGTTGAGGGAACCAAGGAGTGTGGGTAGTTGGGTCCCACTCCACCCAATCACATCTCCCTAAGAAAAACTCACGTAGGAGCTAGGATAAAGAAATTATGTCAAACAAAATTTATGTTATATGCAGTCTAGTCAAGTACAATGGATGAGGGTGCAAAGGCATATTATTGATTACCCCTCAAGGGTACACCATTTCCAAGTCCTACAAGCTCTTGTTACCATGCACAAACAACATAGCAGAATATGAGGCTGTAGTCATTGGCATTAAAATGGCTTTAGAATGGAATATCACCGAGCTACAAGTATATGGAGACTCTCAATTAATAATCAATCAAGTTAATGATGAGTATAATACCAAACATGAAAATCTAATGCCATATAAGACTATGATTGATGGATGGAAGAAGTACTTTTCCTTGATCACTTTTGAGTAGTTTCTGAGAGAAAAATAGAGCAGTTGATGCAATGGCCACCTTGGCTTCCTTATTACAAAAACTAGATCAGAATGAGAAGTATGAGCTCTTGGTGGAAGAGTTGGTAAAACCAGCATTCGATCTCCTCAAAACCCAAATTGTTTCCCTACTTCATGGACATGACTCACCTTGGTATGGCCCTATCTATACCTATCTCAAAGACCAAGTGTTACCTTTAGACCAATCTCGAGCCCAAAAACAAAATTTCATCCATCAATCAGCCCGTTACATAATCCTTTCAAAAACATTGTATCATAAGGGTCTTGATGGGATGTTACTTAGATGTCTAGAGGAAGAGGAGTCTAAGTTAGCTTTATATGAGGTTCACAAAGGCATTTGTGGGTCACACTCAAGCAGTTTAAACCTAGCCTAGAAGATCCTTCACTTAGGGTACTTTTGGAAAACCTTAGAGAAACATGCTTGTGAATTTGTCAAAAAATGTAGCAAATATCAATATCATGGTGACATGATACAGGTGCCGGCATAAGAGTTACATCCCTTTGTTACACCATGGCCATTCTATCAATGGGTATTTGACTTGATTGGGGTAATCTATCCACCTTCTTCAAATGGGCACAAGTACATCATAACTGCAATGAAGTATTTTGCTAAGTGGGTAGAAGCAGTTACTTTGATCATGACCATGGTTAAACAAATTTCCATGTTCATCTTGAATCACATCATTTGCAGATATGGTATCCCTCATGACATAATCACACACAATGGAAAGAAATTCAAAAAAAAAGATGTGGATGAACTTTGTGCCACATTTCATATCACTCATCACTCTTCATCCATTTATTATCCTCAAGGAAATGGACAAGCCAAAGCTACAAATAAGAACATTCTCAAAATTTTGAAAAGATTGGTAAATAAATCAGGAAGAGATTGGCATGTGCAAATCAATCTAGCATTATGGGCCTATAGAATGAGCATTCGAACACCTATGGGAGCTACACCATTTTCTTTAGTCTATGGAGCTGAAGTTTTTCTACCTTTGGAGGTTGAAATCCCATCTTTATGAGTATCATTGCAAGGCCTAATAACATATGAGGATTACAGAGTTGCCTGACTTCAACAATTGGAATTGTTAGAAGAACACCAAACCCAAGCCTATGAACACTTGAAAGTTTATCAAAATAGAATCTCAAGGAATTACAATAAGCATATCAAACTAAGAGTCTTTCAAGTAGGAGACTTAGTGTTAAGAGAAAACCCAAAGAATCAAGCTAAATGAGAAAAGAAAGGAAAATGGGAGGCTAATTGGCTTGGTTCGTTCATCATTGTTTCTTCATTTGGAACAGGAACTTATAAGTTAGCAGATTGTGAAGGAGAAGAACTACAAGAGCCTATCAATAGCATTCATCTAAAGAGGTTCTATACATGAGTGAGACGAAAGAGTATAAAGAGTATCAGATGAGGAGCATTATATTTATTGTACATAGCAAAAGATATCTTTAAAATACCCAAAAAAAATACAAAAAATACAAAAAAAAAAAAGGTGCCTTGGTGAAAACGTAGTAATAGGTGCCTTGGTAGAAAAAAAAGAAAAAAGAGAAAAATAAAATAATCCAAAGGGTGAAAACTTGGTAATCAAGCACCTTTTGTTCCCTTAAGTCTTTCTTTCCAAGTCGCATGTGTACATATTGCATTTCCATTATCTCATTTGTAAAACTGTCATTGCATTCATCATTTGTGCATAAGTCATATAAAGCCTTTCAGTCGCATTGTTGCATTTCCTACAGCCCTATGTTTGTCACATGATCACATTTATCACTTGGGGGCAAGAAAGGATTGGAAATTTGGTACCAAATGGATTCAATAGTGTACATTCAGTCACATCAGAGAGAGAATTATCAGAGCTACAGAAGAGGGAAAGTTTATTGAAACTTTGATGGATATCATTGTGTTGCCCAAAATTTCCCATCCTATGCTTTTTGGTCATAGAAGTTCCCTAGGTCTGCATTATAACCTTGCCAAGCACCCCAAGAAATTTCATGGTTGTTTTCCCTGTTCTCTAGTCTCTATAAATTTCTAAAGCCCCTGGTCTACAAGTTAAAATTTAAAAATCTAGCCATTGTGCCAAGAAAACCCTAAAAACCCTAAGGACCTATTATATTTCCTTATTACTTTATCAGCCACTTAAGTCCTTATAAACACATGTGTGCTTTATATTTTTCTCAATCGCTAGTTCTCCAAGTCCCTGGTGGCATACCCTTTTTACTCAGTGAACTAGCGAATGACCTTTGTTCGCGTATTCTCATAATTTAACCATGGTTGAGAATTCCTTTTGGCAACTCAGAAAACCCTTTAGTCACCGAATCCTGAAATCAAGTGGGGTTAGTTATATAGGCAGTGGTAAAGATTTTGCATTAGATGGCTGTTTGATCTTTGCATGGAATCTTCTAGGTCATGAGGAGATAAGACTGGCCATAGATGCAATATCAGGATAATATGTCAGAGTGGGGTCCTAGTTTAAAATATCCAACGGCTGGCATATCTTCGCATGGGCCATTGTCAGTGCTTCAAAGGTTGAGTGGGTCCACTACCACATCATCTGATGTGTAAAATTCCAATTGGTCGAAGGGCAGTGATGTGGAGTCTTATCAGTGGGGCCTATTTTAAAGAAGATCTACGACTATCTTATGATCTAAAGGAATATTTTGAGGTCATGTGATCTTAAGACAACCATTTGATTAGATGCCAAGGTTTCTCAGTGGGTCCTCCACCAGGTGTGCTTAGTTGGCATATTTTGATTGGTCCACATGTGGATGAGTCAGCCTTGTGTCAGTGGGACCGAGTTCTTTCAGCGATCAAAGGTTCTGACATCTTTAGTAGGATTGACGGCTGGCATATCTTCGCACGGGCTATTGTCAGAGCTTAAGATCTTGTGATGACCATTGATCTTGTTCATTGTCAGAAGGTCTACAGGGACGTTAGTAAAAGAAAGATTGACAACTGTCTATTTTTTGCATGGAATCTTCGGGGGCTATCAAATCATACACCCACCGTTGGATTTGAATCCAGTCCTAGGTAGGTCCAAAGTTCTTAAGAGGTGCATCAATGATTGTCTGATGATCTGAAGGGATCTGTCAGAGCTATAAGATCAAGTGACTGTCATTCGATGTTGTTCTTGTGTTAGTGGGTCTAATGCCACGTATTCTAATTTGGCAGCTTCTGATTTGTTAGCAGCTGATGATTTGGATTTTTTTTAGTAGGACCATCCTTCCCAACAGGTTAAACTTTGGTTCGATCATGTAGATATCATGATTTCAGAAGTCCAAGATGCTCGCTCTTTAGCATCGCGGTGTAGAGACAGTCATTCGATGGTGTTCTTAAGGTCGTGGGTTCATGATTGTTAGAGATGCTGATTTGCTTGCTTCCAATTGGCTGCTGACTTTCACAATGGCTTTGACTTGTCAGAGGGGTTTTGGAGTTGTTTTCTCAGCGTATCATGGTCGTTCATCTACCAGGGAGATTTCACATTGACAGCTACATTTTAAAAATATATCTGCTAGCCATTAATATTTGAATATGGATATCTTTGAGAAGGTTTTTTCTAGGTTTTTGTTCTTATGGCCATGCACGACAAGATGGGTAGCTAGAATTTAATTCTTTAGGATAGTGGAGGTTGGAAGGATCATGATGGATGATCTGATAGTCAACGCCATGGATTTTGCAGGGTACTGTGTCATGTTCTTGCACTAGAGAAGTATGAGAGTTGGCAGCACCTTTTGGCTAGTAGTGTTATTTAAGATTCAGGATCAGACATGGAGCCTTCATGGCGAAGCCAAGTTGTAGGTGGGTAGATGGATCGAGGTAGTTGTGTCTGTAGGTGGGCTCAATACCAGGATAAACATGTAAAGAAAGATATGATTTGATCACCAGCTATTCTCAGAGATTTGACAATTAGTTCTCAGTGTACCTAGGGTTTGTAAGGAAACTCAGGTGCGGAAACAACTCCCTACGCTAATCTCTCTAGGAAAGTATTGTGCAAATTATTTTAAACCCTTACAATTTCAGATTTGTTAACTACTTTAACAAAGATATTGCAACCACATACCATTCATATAGAAAAATAGAGAATGACACAAAGATATACCCTGGGGAAACCTTTCGGTAAAAACCCCAACACTCCAAAACCTACACAATGTATTGACCAAAACTATTATAGCTTAGAATACACTTGCAATGCAAGTCCTTTCAGAAGATTTCCAAACCCTTGAAGACAAATCATGGTAGCATAAAATGTTTCAACAATACACTCACATCACTTCTCTTTGCAACCCTAAAAAATGCTTATATCATGCGCTTCACTTTTTAGGGCTACTCCCAAAGATAACCGTCTTAGGGTTTTACCATTCTCCGAGAAAATAGGAACTCCAAATTTTTTTTCAGGGTGATGCCCCAAACCCCATGATTGGGGAAGAGTGTACAGTACTCAAATTTATCAGTTGCCACATGTCTTCACCTGTCATTGAATCTTCCTAACATAGCTCTTACGTGTCATAGGAATCCATCATAACCGTTTTAGCCATGATCTCCTTACACACAATTCAAGATGCTGACACATCAACATTATTTGCAAGAAATACATTTTACAAAAAAAATAATAAGAATAGGAATTATCCAAGGTTGAGACACCTTATTCCTAACAGGGTTTGATATTTTATTTTAAACCTATGTAACCCTAGTTAAGTTTTTTGACTCCTGCCTGTGTGCAGGAGATGTATATATTTCTTTTTTGGAGCCTTAGAGCTCAGAGGTTGCATTTTTAAAAGAGTTCACATTTTGTAAAGAAGAAAGTCTCTTTCTTAGAAAGCTATCTGTGGCATTTTCTCTACCCTCTGGTTTTCTACATTTTGTAATCTCCCATTGATTATCTAAGCAACTTAAGGTATTTGTGACATCTTCTCTATCCCTATCCTTTATTGTTTTGATCATCTCTTAATGAATTGAAGTCTATGCATGTTCTCAATGACAACTTAGGGTTCCTGATCCCTCTTACTTTCTATAATTGTGTGTGTTATTGTGTTTGATCTAATTTAGATGTTTTTGTGGGTATACTTCAGCCCCCTAAGAGTCTTGTCTCAATCCTACACTGAGTTGCAGAAGTGAATGTTTGCTTGCAGGTCATAGGTTGTGTCTTATGTTCAGACCCTCCTATGAAACACTTATGCAAGCCTATTCAGTAAGTTGTGACCTACTAGACCTAAGCCTTTCATTGATTCTATCCCTCTATGCTACAATTCATACCCTAATTTTAGTATATCACCTAGTAGGTAGTTTGCTTTCAAGTCATTTCCCTTTCATGCATTCCTTCTATCCCTTTCCCTCAAAAGATTTACTTTTTCTATCAAGAAGCAAATTAAGGTGATTATCCAAGAGGAACCAGCCTAGAACCTAGAGGTCTCATCTCGGCTAACATAGGTCCCACAACCTGGAGATGATTCCCATGTTATAATAAGTTATCAAGACCAAGAGAGCTTGAAAAAAGGGTGAAAACTTAGTGTATAAGAATTTTGGCATGCTTGGTGGGACAGTAGAAAAATTAGATTCAAATCTAGAAGACACCCCACCTTGGGCATAACAATTCTGGCATGCCCAGTGGGACCATAGAAACATAAAGGTTTATGTTGAATAGATTGTGTTATCTTTGATATACTGATAACATAATATAGACTTGAAGAAGTGTTCTCTCAAGTATATCTAGCGACTCCACTGCTTTCACAAACTAGGCTAACCTTGTTCAAAGTTTATGAGAAAGATTGAGACTAGAAGCTCAAAGCCTACTAAATTTTTAGAGTTTCCCTCTAAGAGAATCTACAAAGGTAGGTCAACTCAAAGAGAATCTCCTACAAGGAGAGTCCAATCAACACCACTTGATACTTTAGAAAGGGGACCTTTTCCCTTTCATTCTAGAAGAAGAGGAAGATCTCTAACCAGAGATCTAGAAGAAGATTCAAATATAACACTAAATACAACTCATATAGTTGTCAATCTTCAAATTGCAGCCCCTACAATGGCTAGGCAGTTTTCTTTTGCACCTTTCAACTAAGGAAGTCCTCTTGACTTCATTGTGCATCATGATGTGCCCTTGGTGGCATTGAAGAGTCTACCTGATTTCATAGGTGAAGGATAGACAATAGCCTTTGAGCACATTAGAGATGTGACCACCATTTGCAGCATTCATAACATTACTCAAGAAGATTTGGCCACCAAGCTACTAGTAGCTTCCCTCAAAGGTAAGGCTCTTGAGTGGTTTAGGACCTTAGCTATTGGTTCCATTACCTCATGGGATATACAAGGAGATTCTTTGAGTAAGCACTTTGAGGACAAATCAGACAACTTGTCTTTGGTTGAGCAGTTGACAACCATTAAAAGAGACCCTCAAGAGTAGATGACTGATTACAACAATAGATTCCTCAAGACATGGAGTAGAATTCCAATCTCAGTAAGGCCATCTGTTGATCATGCCTTCCTTTATTTTTTTCAAAGCTTGAAAGGACAAATTTATGTCATGATCCAATCCATGGGTGGTACCTTTTTACCCCAAGCCTTTGACATAGCTGCCAGGGCTGAAAATTGTTTGATCCAAGTAGGCATGATAGCTAGAAGACCACCTATGCCTATCTTTCCAAACCTTCAGCCTATTGCACCTGCAAAAGTACCCCCATTTACCCCCATACCTGCCATATTAGCACCTTAGGCTAGTACTAGTGGTCAAGAGCTGAGGGCAAGTTTCTCTTCAGAGTTATAAGAAATAAAGAGTAGCCAAGAAACTAGTATGCAAGAAATGACAAATTTGTTGCAAACTCTGACTAAAGAGGTTAAAAATTTGAAGAAACAAGGACAAGGAATCAGACCGCCCTTTCAGCCACAAGACCAAAGTCCCAATCAACAATATCAGAATCAGGGACAACCTTATAAAAAAAATAGGCCACCATACCAAGGAGGTTATCAAGGACAAAGGCAATGTTTTAATCAAAGGCCATTCGAACCATATAACCCTACACCTCTAAATTCTGCAAATCCAATTAGAGAAATGGTGCCTAGTCAAAATAATATGGCTATGGATAATGAATGGTGCTTTCCTTGTAATCAGCCTCACAATCAAGCTACATGTTCAAATGGGTGGATGAACCAAGCCCTAATGGTTCAAAATGTCTCCCATGCTCAATCAGAGGCCTCATCCAGTGGATCAATTGCTCAACAAGAGTCACAAGAGAATGAGACTGCTCTTTTCAATTGGGAGCAATCAGACTTCAATGCAATCAATGATGAATTTTCTTTTGCTTCCAATACAAGAGCAAAGAGAAGAGCTCAAGACATGGAGCGAGTAGATTCAGGGACTAAGGCTACTACATCTGTAGAGCTAGTACAACAAGCCACTCCCACCATACCTAAGAAGGCTCCTATCATTACAAGCAAAGAAGATCAGACTCTCAAAGAGGTGGAGCCCATCATGGTGAAGACACAACAAATAATACACACTATGACACCTTTCAATATTGTAGACAGTATGAAGAAGGTGAATGTCACCATGTCTATGTGGGACTCTTTGGCTATTCCAAGACAACCTAAGATTTTGAAGAAAGCTATGACAGAGATAGCAACCCCTCAACCTGCAAAAGAGAATGCAAAGCCAGTGTTGGTTAACACTAATAAAAAATAGGAGACTCCAAGTAGAAACTCCAAAGGAAATACCATGCAAGGTAGGAACTCAAAGCTGCCTCCCATTTATGTATCTTTAATTATTGGAGATTCTTTAGTACATAATTGCATGGTAGATAGTGGAGCTACTAGTACTGTAATGACCAAAAAAGTAGCTAACCAATTAGGACTTAAATATGAACCCTTCCAAAAGAAGGTTACTCAACTTGATGGATCCTCAGTCAGTACAATAGGTGTGGCCAAGGATACAAGTCAGATCCTCCATGCAAGTCCTAATTTTTCTATTTCCCTTGATATATATCATAGATCTCCCTGCTTTATTTGCTATATGTTTATCAAGGGAGTTCACAGCCAAGATAGGAGGCTATCTCTCCTCTGATTGGTCTCACATGCTCTTCCATACAAGATATGGTACCAAGGTTACCATTAAATTAGAGAAATTAGCAGCTGACCTTATAGAACCATATGTGTCCAATGCAATTAATGCCAATTGCCCTATATTTGAGAGCAATGACTTCCAAACTAGTAGTGAAGCAAACACTAAGATAGAAAATATCCTTGACATTTTTCTAGATGAAAGAGCTTCAAAAGTCCAAGAAAATCCTATTTGGGATACTGGTTTTGGAAGTTATTTAATACAAGAGGGTGATGTCATAGAGCCAAGGCTCCTCAAGGAAGACATTGATTCAGAGGATTAGAGCAACCAAGTTTTGGAATTTTTTTTTGATGGAACTAGGAGTAGACATGGTTTTGGTGGTGGTGCTATGTTAGTGTCCCCAAAAGGAGAAAGGTACTATTTAGCCTTTAGATTCAGTTTCTCCTGCACTAGCAACATTGTAGAGTATGAGAGTCTAGTCAATGGACTAGAATGGGCTAGAAAAAGAGGGCTTAAAGCCTTAAAAGTTTATGGTGATAGTGAGTTGGTAGTCAGCCAAGTGAGAGGGATAAGTACAACCAAAAATGACACCATGAAAGCATACAAACATAGAGTTTGGGATGCAATTGAAGACATTTTTGCTTTCAATATTGTTTCTATCCCTAGGAAGTTAAACCAAAATGCAGATAGATTAGCTGCTATTGGATCTTAGTTTGACATTCCCAATAGCATTTAAAGAGAAATAGACCAAAAAAACATCAAGGTCATTGTCAGACCTTCTATTCCTGATAATGATGTTAACTGGCAAGTGATTGACAATGATGAACAAATTCTACAATTCTTGTTTGAAGAAGATGTTTTTTCAAAGTATAATCAAGATAGGCTATCAAAAAACTATGGTGATCAGGTAATACAACTGAAGTCTAATAAGATTCCTAGAGGTCTTGTTACCTTAGAAGCTATCTTCAACAAGGATGATGAAGTTAAAAAAAAAAAAGTTGGCCTGGTAGTCCAACAAGAACATTGTGTTGAACTAGAGTTGGGACCAAGTAAGAGCTTGCAATTCAGAAAAGTGAATACTTATTTGGAAAGGCAAGATTACACACAACTTTTCAAGGAATTCAGTGATGTGTTTGCATGGTAATATGAGGACCCCAAAGGTTTTAATCTAGCCCTTTCTCAACACACTATTGAATTAGAGCTTGATGCCAAGCCAATAAGGTAAAAGAAAAGGCTTGTTAATCCCAAGCTTGAACCACTTATGCACAAAGAAGTACTCAAACTAATAGAGAGTTGTATCATCTACCCCATTAAGCATACTAGTTGGGTTTCCAACCTTGTTCCTATCAGGAAGAAGAATGGGGAGATGAGGTTATGTGTTGACTTCAGGGATGTTAATAGAGCCTCATTAAAAGACTACCATCCACTGCCATCTATGGAACAAATCTTACAATGTGTCTCTAGGTCCGAGAGATTTTCATTGTTGGATGGCTATTTAGGATACAATCAGATCCTGGTTAAGGAAGAGGATCAATATAAGACTACATTTACAACCAAGTGGGGAACCATGGCACTGGTCTATTTAGATGACATAACTATCTATTCTAAACATGCAGTAGACCATATCAAATATCCGAGGAAGATATTTGAGAGATGTAGAGAGTTTGGGATATCTCTTAATCCCAAGAAATGTGTGCTTGCAGTCCATGAAAGGAAATTATTGGGATATGTAGTATCCAAGAAAGGAATCACAGTGGACCCAGAAAGAATTGCAGCCATCCTAGAGCTACCATTGCCACATCATAAGAAAATCCTTCAATCCTTCATAGAAAGGATCAATTTTGTTAGGAGGTTCTTGCCTAACATTGCAGATTTACTAAAGCCTTTGACAACAATGTTAAAGAAGGGTTCAACTTTTAGTTGGACTAAAGAAGGGAAAGCCAATTTCCAAGCTATCAAAGGGGCCTTAACAGAAGCTCCTGCCCTCTTAAACCCAAATTTTAGTAAGGATTTTATCCTTTATGCTTACGGAGGACATGATGCTATATCTACAATGTTGACTCAAGAAAATTTTGATGGAGTGGAACAACTAATTGCTTTCTTTAGCAAAGGTTTAGAAGAGTATGAACAGAGATATTCTTTTATAGAAAAACATGTGCTTGTTGTGGTGAAGAGCCTTAGAAAGTTTAGACATTTGTTGACTCATAGCAAGGTACATTTAAAAGTTACTCATCCAAGTGTCAAAGAATTTTTGCTTTCCAAGGACCTTAATGAGAAAAGAGCTAGTTGGATTACCAAGGTAATGGAATATGACATTGATATTCAAACCACCAAGCTGGTTAGAGGTCTCTGTGAGCATTTGGCAGAGGATGAAAGTTCAAAGAAATCAGAGCAAATAGATGCATCTTTGGTTGTGCATTCTATAGAAGAACATGCTGAGGCATCAGGTTGGTTGCCTAACATGGTTCATTTCTTGAAAATAGGACAATGTCTTGTAGACCTAGATTCAACAAAAAGGAGGTATTATATATTACAATCTATTCCTTTTGTGTTGATAGATGAAGTTCTTTTCAGAAAGGATCACAATGGTGTCCTTTTAAGATGCATTGATTCAGAAAAGATAGTAGATATCCTATTTGAATTCCATGATGGGCCTTCAGGAGGTCACTTTTCTCCTAGGACTACTGCTTTTAAGATCATGAGGGCTGGATACTATTGGCCATCTATCTTCAAGGATAGTCATGATTATGTAAGAAAATGCATCAAATGTGCCATGTTTTCAGGAAAAGAAAGGCCTAGAGCTTTGCCCCTTCAACCAGTCAAAACAGAGCAACCTTTCATGAAGTGGGGCATAGACTTCATTGGCATGATTAATCCTCCATCTAGTGTAGGACACAAGTGGATAATCACTGCAACAGATTATTTCACTAGGTGGACAGAGGTAGTTGCCTTGAAAGAATCAAATGAGAATGCCGTGTTGAGTTTTTATGATGACATAATTCATAGATTTGGCAGTCCAAATTCTATAATTTTAGATAATGCATTGGCATTCATAGGCCTCAAAGTCTCAGAGTGGGCAATCAGAAATGGCATTTATCTAAATACCAGTTCAAATTACTACCCTAAGGGCAATGGTTTGGCAGAATCAACAAATAAGAACCTGATTAGAATAATCAAGAAAACTCTGCAAGATAACCAAAGGGATTGGCATACCAAGCTGAAGTCTGCCTTATGGTTAGACATAATTACTCCAAAGAAGATTATTGGGAATTCTCCTTATATGCTAGTATATGGCAGAGAAGCTAAGTTATCCATTTCAACTGAATTGCTAGCCTTGGACCTAGCTACTCAATATGCCTTGTTTGAAGAAGGAGATCCCTTACAGATAAGGTATGCTCAACTGATGGAGTTAGAAGAATTCAGAGACAAATCCATGAAAGATATGGAGTTCCATCAGATTCAAACAAAGAATAGTTTTGATAAAAGAGCCAGGGCTAGAAATTTCAAAGTTGGAGATGTAGTCCTCAAGTGGGATGAATTCAAATCTAGGCCTGGCAGACACACAAAGTTTGATTCCTATTCGGGAGGACCATTTATTATTACAGAGTGCAAGGGATCCAATTCTTTTTAGCTATCAACTCTTGAAGGTGATCCCCTACCCATATCAGTCAATGGTTTCCATTTGAAGCCCTGTTTTAAGGTTAGTCCCTCCTTGTAAATCTCTATAAATGTTTTTCCCTCCTTTCTTCAAGTTTTTCTAGGTTAGTTTTCCTGCTTTCCAAGAAGTGACTGTGCACCATTTTTGTCCCTCTGGTTCTATTTTTGTTTATCTTTCAAGAAGTTGTGCTAAAAAATTGACCCCATGCCCAATGGATTGCTTTATGGCCTCTGGTTTCCATGTCTAGCAGCCTGACATCCAACAAAAATTGCCAAAATGTTGCCCAAAATTTCCCATCCTATGCTTTTTGGTCATAGAAGTTCCCAAGGTCTACATTATAACCTTTCCAAGCACCCCAGAAAATTTCATGGTTTTTTGCCCTGTTCTCTGGTCTCTGCAAATTTCTAAAGCCCCTAGCCTGCAAGTTAAAATTTAAAAATCTAGTCATTGTGCCAAGAAAACCCTAAAAACCCTAAGGGCCTGTTATATTTCCTTATTACTTTATCAGCCACTTAAGTCCTTATAAACACATGTGAACTTTATATTTTTCTTTGTCGCTAGTTCTCCAAGTCCTCGGTGACATGCCCTTTTTACTCAGCAAACTAGCGAAGGACCTTTGTTCACGTATTCTCATAATTTAACCATGGTTGAGAATTCCTTTTGGTGACTCAAAAAACCCTTCAGTCGCTGAATCATGAAATCAAGTGGGGTTAGTTCTACAGGTAGTGGTAAAGATTCTACATTAGACGGTTGTCTGATCTTCGCATGGAATCTTCTAGGTCATGAGGAGATAAGACTGGCCGTAGATGAGGTATCAGGATAATATGTCAAAGTGGGGTCCCAGTTTAAAAGATCTGATAGTTGGCTAAATCTTCACATGGGCCATTTTCAGAGCTTGAGATCTTGTGACAATCATCAATCTCCATTCCAAGTAGTGCTTCAAAGGTTGAGTGGGTCCACTGCCATGTTGTCTAATGTGTAAAATGCCATTTGGTCGAAGGGAAGTGATGTGGAGTCTTGTCAATGGGGCCTATTTTAAAGAAGATCTACAACTGTCTTATGATCTAAAGGAATATTCTAAGGTCATGCAATCTTAAGATAGCCATTTGATTAGATGTCAAGGTTTCTCAGTGGGTCTACTACTAGTTGTGCTTAGTTGGCATATTTTGATTGGTCCACATGTAGATGAGTCAGCCTTATGTCAGTGCAACCAAGTTCTTTTAGCGGTCAGAGGTTCTGACATCTTTAGTAGGATCGATGGCTAGCATATCTTCACATGGGCCATTGTTAGAGCTTGAGATCTTGTGATGACCATTGATCTTGTTCATTGTCAGAAGGTCTACAAGGATGTCAGCAAAAGAAAGATCGATGGCTGTCTATTTTTTGAATGGAATTTTTGGGGGCTATCAGTTCATACACCCGCAGTTGGATTCAAATCCAATCTTGGGTAGGTCCAAAGTTCATAAGAGGTGCATCGATGACTGTCTGATGATCTGAAGGGATCTATCAGAGCTATAAGATCAAGTGACAGTCGTTCAATGTTGTTCTTGTGTCAGTGGGTCCAATGCCATCTATTCTGATTTGGCAGCTTTTGATTGAGGTATTTGTGTTTATAAGTGGGCTCAGTACCAGGATCAACACACAAAGAAAGATATGATTTGATCACTAGCTGTTCTCAGAGATTTGACAATTAGTTCTCAGTGTACCTAGGGTTTGATATTTTATTGTAAACCTATGTAACCCTAGTTAAGTTTTTTGACTCCTACCTGTGTGCAGGAGATGTATATATTTCTTTTTTGGAGCCTTAGAGCTCAGAGGTTGCATTTGTAAAAGAGTTCACATTTTGTAAAGAAGAAAGTCTCTTTCTTAGAAAACTATCTGTGGCATTTTCTTTTCCCTCTGGTTTTCTACATTTTTTAATCTCCCATTAATTATCTAAGCAACTTAAGGTATTTGTGACATCTTCTCTATCCCTATCCTTTATTGTTTTGATCATCTCTTAATGAATTGAAGTCTATGCATGTTCTCAATGAAAAGTTAGGGTTCCTGATCCCTCTTACTTTCAGTAATTGTGTGTGTTATTGTGTTTGATCTGATTTAGATGTTTTTGTGGGTATACTTCAACCCCCTAACAATCTTATCTCAATCCTACACCGAGTTGCAAAAGTGAATGTTTGCTTGCAGGTCATAGGTTGTGTCTTATGTTTAGACCCTCCTATGAAACACTTATGCAAGCCTATTCAGTAAGTTTTGACCTACTAGACCTAAGCCTTTCATTGATTCTATCCCTTTATGCTGCAATTCATACCCTAATTTTGCTGTATCACCTAGTAGGTAGTTTTCTTTCAAGTCATTTCCCTTTCATGCATTCCTTCTATCCCTTTCCCTCAAAATATTTACTTTTCCTATCAAGAAGCAAATTAAGGTGATTATCCAAGAGGAACCAACCTAGAACTTGGAGGTCTCATCTCGGTTAGCATAGGTCCCACAACCTGGAGATGATTCCCATGTTATACTAAGTGATCAAGACCAAGAGAGCTTGAAACAAGGGTGCAAACTTAGTGTATAACACATTGTTCACAAAAAAGTATGTTGATACTACAACTTTATCCTTGAGCCTTCATTGACTTTATTATTTGGGATTAAAAATTGATAAACACTTTTAAAGATCAGAATGCTTGGAAATTCTTTTTGAAAATCAGGATACATTGCAAAACACTTGAAGCTTTCTTTTGATAATCTTTGTGAATTGACTTCTATCACATCTTTTTAGCTAATCAATGATGTTTTGAGTAGATTGGCCATGATAGAGACATGATACTTTCTTGCCTTTGACTGACTATTTTAAGGAAGATTCATCAACTTATGGGAATTCATCTAACAACATGGTCACCAAAGAATCATCGAGGACTATCACATAAGAGGAAGCATTGATCTTTGCTTGTTTACACAAACAGATACCTTGGCTATTTAGATCTTCCATATCTTAATACCAAAATCCACTTGCAACATTGAATCCATTGAAACCGGTATTCATACTCCCATAGTTTGGTCATCCAACTAGTGAGGGTTGTACTAGTTTCAAAAGAGGTTACCAAAAGTGATAAAAAGCGATATTCATATCATCATGATGTGGTTAGTGATGATTGTACTTTCTTTCCGGTGCCAAAATGCTCAATGATTAAAATTTATCTCTATGGCATTTCTTTTCTAAAAAGCTAGTGACACTTAGCTGCATCACATTGCATTTTTCATGTTAGATTAAGTGCATTTGTTTATGGTTAATTTTCCAAGGACAAGGGGGTACATTTTTAGTCTTTGGTTAGTCAAAACATCAAAAGAAATGAGAGGTTTAATCAAACTTACTCTAGATATCAATCAACAAAGAAAATTAAATTATCTTTTGCATTCATGCATAACATTAATCATTAATCATTATCCCTACATCAGAAAAGAAAGAAAAAGATTCATTATTCATACATCATTTTCATACATGTAATTAAGGATAGAATGACATACATCCAAAATTAAAAAATCATCAAAAACATAGGGGCATTCATATGCATTTCCATAAAACATTTTGCATCCAGACATTGAAAAATAGAAAAATATGTCAAAATTCATCCATCATTGCATTCATTTATCTATATCATAAATAAGATAACTACATCCATAGCATAAATCAAATTGAATGCATAGTAAACATCATATAGCTGCATATAATGATAATCTCATAAAAAACTTGTCTAGAGAATCAAGGAAGTATATCATCATAAAAGTGTCCATCAACAATCAATGATCCATCAAATTAGTATATCAAAATATAATATGTCATAAAAGTGATACATCAAATGTTCTAATTAATGAAACAACATGAAACATGATACAAGGAACATCAACAATGAGAAGATCTGTCATCAATCATCAAGATCCCATATCAGTACCCGATCTAACCCCAACACCTAATCCATCTGGACCTCTGTCATCTTGTCTATCCTGCAAAGGAGGAGCCTGAGAAGTGCTCACTATGCTAGGTCTCTAAACCATCACTATCATGAACTACTGCATCAAGGTAGCTACCTGATCTAATCACCCAAAAAAAGTAGATACATATGTTGACATTTGTCCTTGATGCCATATTGGACTCCAGCTAGAAATTATGAATGTCGTGAACTATGCGGCTAACTGTAGGTATGATTGTGTTTTAAGTTGACCTTACTTGTTAACACTTAACAATAATTGAACCATGTGTTCTCTACCGTGGTGGATGTAAAGCATGTTTTATTATTGTTAAGTCTTTTTTATTGTTACATCCTTGCGGTCTTATGTTATCATTTTTGTTTTCTCTTACCCTAATTTGAAGGCACCGCCATGAGCATTTTTCTGCAGCTGGTTCAGGAGGTTTACATGATATTTGTTTTTGGGTTTTTAGTATGTTTATGTGCTATGGAAAAGACATCGGTTGATACTAGTTTTACCAGTATATGCAACGCTCTGTGCTTCATGAATCTGCAATATTTTGAGTTCCACTTTGGTATGCTTCGCCAATCATCATGGTATGAGATCTCTAAACAAGTATGCCTTGACTTGTCTCTATTCAGTGCTTAATGAAGAAAAATGAAAGGTTTTGTTTGTGACATCTCTGCTTTGAAATCGACTTGTTTTGTTCATTTCTCAACAAGGGAAAATATAGAGGTTTTTGTCACGTCTCTGCTTGAATATCAAATAAATTTTCAGTTCATTGCAGAATGATATCAAAAGGGTTTCAATGATTATAATGTGGGTTGTATTATGTTGACATATATAAATACTCCTCTTTGTGGCATGTAGTTGATTTAACTACTGATAAGGGTTTGTAGTTTCAGTTTATTTGGGGTTTTGATAAACTACGTTATATGTAGTTTTCTGTTTCCTCAATTATAGTTATTCAGTTTTCAGTTATGGGTATAGTTACAAATAGTTTTTTCAGAATATGTGGGCATGCATAAAAATTATGTGTTCATTTTTATTGAACAGTTTGAAAACGTTTTGATATTAAACTATTTTTGAAGAACAGCCTTTGATACCAGCCGTGAGGTGCATTTGAATTCAACTTGTAATGTGAACAACTATTTTTAGTTGAGCATTATCAGTTGAATTTTTAAAAGTGGTTTTCAGTTATTAAATTCAGTTGGTAATACCAGTTTGGAACTAGATTGTTCTTTGAAAAATTGTAAACTTCCTATGCTTTAAAAAGAGGAAGATATTTTTGTAAAGTGCGAAAAAAGGAAGAGTATCATTCTGTGAGAAAAGTTGTATTGAAGGTTTCTATTATAAGTAGTTTTATATGTAATTTGTATGTTGATTTAGTGCATACAGTTACATACACAAACTATGTGATTCATAAGTTGTTTTAAAATAGTAAAAAGCTATGAGCTAAGAAAAGTAGTAGGAGCTACTATTGTATGAAAATATTTTAGAAATAAAAGTACAGGTCAGATAGGAGTGGTTTTTTTTCCTGTGATAAAACCGCAAGGTTTTGAGGGTTCCCCACTCAGCAAAAAATCCAGTGTTATCTTGTGCATTGTTTATTAGCATTCTAGTTTATTGTTTTGAAAATCTATTTTGTTTAGTGATTTTAAATCAAGGTTTATACTTGCACTTGTTGAATTTTGTATAGTCCTAATTCACCCCCCCTCTCAGAACTATCACCACTTCCAAAAACATATGTCCTCAATGACTGCATACCCCGTGATAAACTATCAATACTAGGAGCAGACTGAGATGACTAACCCATGTCCTATGACTGTTGAACCTATGGAGGCACTTGCTATGCTAGAACCTGATCCTATTGTGCTAAAGAAAATATCTGTAGCTGAACTAAGGGATCCTATCCACCAAGAATCTATCGAGTAGCATCTATATGTACTTGTCTCTGCTATCTCTCCTATCTATGTTGTCTATCCACTACTTCTCTAGGGCGTACCTCAGCTACATCATCTTGCCCTCTAGCTCTAGCCCTATCCTAGACATGTCCACCTCTCCCCCGTGGTCCATCTCATGCTCTACCAATAACCTGAGGTTCTCTCTATCCTCACCATCTCTGATGTCTCCTACCACTGCCACCATCACCACTATCATCACCACCACCACCATCATCTCTCTCATCACAGCCTCGGATAGGCTCTGCTGGATCAGTAAATCAAGGAAACTTGTTACGAGACCACCAGTCTCCATACTCATATGACATACCACCATCTACAACACCTACAAGCATCTCCCATCTGCAGTATGCCAAACCAACAATATGATCACATGCAAACTAATAATCAATTAGAGGACACCACATCGATTGCTCTGCCTAAACATGAGCATATAATGCTGCACCCTGTGGCATATCCTGTACTTTACCATACTGGCAAGACACTCAGCCAAAGTAGAAATGATTAATCATAGTAGTAGCCCTGCCAATCATCCATCAAGGAGAAAACATATAGGGAAGCTCATCATTATCCTCCCTCCAGCACTCACAACCAATATATGGTCACCACTGAACATGATCAAGATCATCAATCACTCAGCGCCAATACTCAAGCTTTCCCAGATGATGTTGGACAACCATGCCACTATATAGAAAAGCATATGGGAATCCCTAATGATGAATCCTATCTGAAATAGGCCTAGTAATGGGAAGGTGCCCCCATACCCAAAACTATAGAATCAATGCACCTATAGATAACCTCATGTAAATGATGATACAACTGACCAAGAACACATGAACCCCAATCAAATTGTCGAGGCTGAGAAAGTAAATCCTTGAGGATCCTACCCCATCCAACTGAGAAACCACAACCTCACTAATCGAGAAGCAACAATCCACCAATAAGAGCACCAAGAACCATTGGAAATGTTAGGAAAGAAGCAAAATGTGGCCAAGTAATAGTATCATCATCTATAGTGTTGTCTCCAAACACTCATCTGCAGACTGTGCTATCATAAATAGAATCATAATATACTAACTCTCCTTGGCAAGGAATGCCTAATAGTCTATACACATCCTCTAGAGTGATGGTCATCTCTCTAAAAGGAAGGTGGAAATTATTGTGGTCAAGAGTGCCATCTCTCCACCATAGCAATCAGAAGACCACGGTTCAACTGGAACCATGGGATGTCAAGAAGAAAACTAAGGTCACACATCTCAACAATACGATACTCTACTGGAGTCAGAGCCTGAGCAAGATCAATAACCCATGATGCAACAGACAGTATGTAAAGAATAGGGAAGTGTGCCTATTTGGAAAAACAAAGGAATCATATCAATATACCATATCAAGGAATTATCTAAAGTTAATCAATTTTATCAAAAGTATCAAGCAATCACACCCAGTACCATTTGTTCATCTCTGTGTCCTAAGAACAAAGTATCAGTAGCTATCACATCAGTTTTCACACTGATTGATTTATCCTATTAGTTTTTTTTATCCTATTAGATTGAAAAATCACATTCATTAGTAACATTATCCCGATATCCTAATCAATTGTTTTGTTTAAACACAATAGACCTAATCTGATCATTGGAATCGATCATTTGGAGTTATCAAAATTTTCATCCAAAAAAATCAAGTACAAGTGAAAAATGTTCAAAAATCCTTCAAGCGTGATTTTACACATACCATGCGACATTTTATCTCAAGCGATGCAGAAAAGATGTCAGGTGACACTTTATTTTTCCTAAGTGGTAATTCAGGTTTCATGCGACACTTTATAATTCTAGGCAACATTGAATAAAGCCTAGGCGACAACAAAAATCTAGGGTTTCACACATGAAAAAATATATGCAAATTGGCATTTAAAACCCTAAGGCTATGCGGAATCATATTCTTCTTAGGCAAGAATTAAAAATTGTTATGCGACAGTTTACTACATGGAGGCGTGAGTCAAAAGTGTGGATGTGACATTTTAAAGGCTAACACGACAATAAACCTATCCTACGTGTGAATTTACAAAATCAAAATAATGATGACATGGAAAAGATGCTATAAATGCTATAAAAGAGCAATAAATGCAACAAGGAAGTTGAAAATGACTCACTGGAGGTCCGTAGCTAGGAGGCCTTTGATAACGTCAACATCTCTCGAATCGATGCTCTCTGATAGGGACAACCATCGTGAAAGTCAACGTAGGACCAGAGCAAAATCTTAGAAGTCAAAAGAGAAAATGAATAGTAAATCAAGGTTTTTCAACCTATTTAAGCTAATTGGACCTAATTTAGAGGTGAAATTTTGACTTTGACCTATATTAACCTATCAAATCAACCGGGGCACATTCTTGAATCATGGCATATCATCAATGTTTTTCAGAAATGAAAACATATTGGATTAAATCAATCAATCGATCAAAATTTTCAAATCAAGCAATCAATATGTTTTATTTCTAAGGGGGCATTAGAGTATAAATTGGCATCAAATATCATTGGAATCAAGGGCATCCAAATTTTTTTGAATCATTATCAGTAAGGCACATATCAGAGGCATATCAAATATCATATCAAACAACATATCAATCTTTTTTTCATATAAGCAAATTAGCAATCAGGACCTAAAAGACCCCAGGACTCAAAAGAATATTTGAATCAATGTTCTTCGCACATCAATTCAAAGAGGGGCATTTGTAGACACTCAAAAATGGGCAAGTGCTTTTAAATTGTAAGAATCATCAAATTAGCTTGGAATCATCAAAATGCACTAATTCAATAAAAAATGGATCAAATCAAATTAAAATGGACATTTACTAAATCAAATTGGACAAAATCAATTAAAGCAAATGAAAAATCAAATAATGACATTGAATAATTAAATTAAAGCTTAAAGGGACCAAAAACACTACATAATTGATTTTAATCAATTAATTGTATAGTTGTTAAATCAAAAATCAAAATGAACCTATTCCCTTACATGGCTAAATTTAATTAATTAATTGAATTTAATTAATCCTAATATCTTTCAACAAAGTTGAGCAACCAATGAAAATTGAGGACAAAAAGACATAAATCACTCAAAAAGAAATGAATTGCAACCACTCATTTAAATCTTTCAATCGCATCCACTCAATTTTGTCCTTTTGTCCAAAGCTTTGAGACAAATATTTAAATTTCCCCCCCATTTAAAATCATTACAAAGTATTTGACTCAACCAAAGGTTAATCATGATTACTTCACTCCACCCCCTACCCTTGGGATTTTACTATAAATATGAGGCATTTTGAAAGCATTATCATCTTAGAAATTCATTTGCAAAGCATTGTTATTATAGACAATTTGAGAGCATTTGAGAGCATTTGAGCAATTTGAATTATCTTTGTATCAATTTGAGAGTTAGTGAGCTAGATTAAGCATTTGTAGCATCATCCTTTCTCATTTTAGAAGCATCACTAGTGGAGATTGAGCTGAGAGCTTCACTTACCACATCTTTCTAGAGAACCATGAGATGTTATAGATATTAGTTTTAATTATTAGTTAGATTTGCATTGTATTTACTTTGAGTTATTACTAATTGATCTTAATTTCATGAAGGTGATTAATATCATCACACAATACTAAATCAGTTGCACCCTTGTTGGATATGAACTAAACTATTCTCCGATTGAAAGAGCATGTCTAGCTGTAGTCTTTGCTTTATAGAAATGGTGACATTATATGTTGTCTTATTCCATAAAGCTTGTTGTAAAGATAGATCCTTTGAAGTATCTTTTGAGAAAGACAACATTAACATGAAAATTGGCTAAGTGGGTTATGTTGCTTAGTGTAATACCCCAAAATTGGCACCTAATAAATTCAATCAATTTTGGTGCATTTCTTCAATTTTCTATGTCATCAAAGTCCTAGTTCACTAAGCAATTTTCTCTCTCCTGCTTGACTTTATTCGACTTGATGTCAATTGCAAAAATCCTAATTTGCAATAATCAAATATTAAATTAATTCCTAAAGTCTTTGACTTAAATTGGCTAAATTACCCCTATGATAAATTAATTTAATTCTAAAGTCCTAAGTGCTTTCTAATTAAATTAAATCTACCCCCTTTAGTTAATTACCCATAAAAAGGAATTAATAATTGCTTGAAATTCGATTGGACACACCTTTTTGAATTTAATAATTCAAATTATTCGAAAGGTCACCTCTCCACATGTGGAAAATTCCATTCTTTTAATTAAATAAATCATGCTTTTTTGTCTCAATTTGGGAATGAAGAGTCCACCGTTTCGAATCAAGAAACTCTTCATTCCTCTTCTAGCCTGGTCTATTTAATGAACTTCTTTTCTCATTCAAAGATCCAACTTTTGAGAACACATAGATTATAGTGAAATTCTACTACATTTCTTGAGATTCAAAGCTTTTGAGTGCATTATTTTTGTTAGTTCATTTAGCATAATATTGCATTTTCTCTCATCTAATTAGTTTGCTTACTTGTTCTTAATCTAGTTGCATTCTTATTTGAAAATACCAAAAAGAATTTGCATTCTCATTTTAGATTAATTGCATTCATGCTAGTTATTTTTTTTTTTTGCATATGCTTTCCTTTCAAATCCTCCATTGTAGTGTCAGTCTTATGGTTGTTGGCTCTCCAATCTAAGAGCAATTAAACACCCCGACTGCATAGGAGGCAACAGGTCGCCTCTCCACGAATTTCAGATTGAGTAATTCATACTCTCTTGTAATTTGATCATGAGAACAATGACTATGTTTCATTTGTGCCTGATTTAGAGGTCCACATTCAAGCACACACATTTTGGCGCCCACTGTGGGGCCGAAAAGATCAATTTTTGGCCTCATTCTTGATTTCTTTTTCAGTTTTAGTGTTGGTTCTAGGACTTGTACGGCCATTTATAGCTTGGAAACCCTATAATATAGTGATGGATGGATAGACTAATGAATACTATTTCTCATGCTTTTTTCTTGGTTCATTTTTATAAATAAATGAATAAGTTATGATCATTTTGGTGAAAGTGGGTATTTGCAAATTTGAGATTCTCTGAATATAGTCAGATTGAAACGTCTCGTACAGACAAATTGTGAAGAATCAGGATCTCTAATAATATTCATTGGAAATATACATGAATTATCTTTCATTTCCTTTTTCTTTGAGTCATTTTTATGTAGATGTGTGGAAGTTATGGGCATTTGAGTGAAAATAGATTTTTAACAATCTGTATTGGAGTTGCAGGCAATGATTTATTCTTAGAAAATGATTTATCAAAGGGAAAAATAAATGTCTTACATATTTAGAAACTAGATTCATTAATAGTTACTATGAAATTAGTTTGGTTTCATTTGGATTCTTTCTGAGAAGGATATGTGATTCCCTAGGCAGGGCCTAGTGTTTTAAATCTGGTTTATGACAGAAAAAATGGCAGTCTGAAAAGGTTATTGATTGAGGAACCAAATTGAATCATAAGACCTTGTAATTTTGAGAAATGGTATTTCTTGATGTTTTCTAAAAACTTAATTTTTTCTATAAATTTTAATATTGTGATTTTATAGGTCAAATAAATCAATCTTTAAAGACTATCTTGAAGACAACAATGTTACATATCTTACGGTTTGCCATTGATTTGTCTTGATTATGTGCTTTCAGATGTGTGCTAAATGTTGGATTGCAGATCTTTGGACCTAAGATGAGTTCTTAAAATCTCTATAACACTTGGTTTGGGCATAAAATTAATCTCTCATGTGTTTGGCTTGAGTGTTTACATGCTTTCATAGAACACATTTCAATTGATGCTCTTAATGGGAGATGAATGAACATAGATTTGCTTTCATACAAGTTTGTGTAAGTGAATGCTTGTGTTTAAACATTAAGTAATTATTGGTTTCAAATATCAAAACATCTCATTGAGTAATCTAGGGCATGGATTCATTCCTAGTTTACATGAAGAGTTAAATGCACCACTTTGTGGACTCACTTCATGTTTACTTGGAAAGTTAAATATTCCATGATTCAAACCCTCTTGCACTTATGAGTAGTATTGATTAGCAGTCTTAGATTACTTGTGATTGATCTAGATTGCTATCTTGGGTTATTGGACTCACTCATCTACTGGACCCTCATTCCACCCCATGGTTGCAAGGTCAACGCCACATTAAAGGGGAGGGGTCTACATAGAAAGAAGCGTTAATTGTTCCACCAGGCAACCCTTTTGTGCTTTTTAGAACTCATTAGTTTTCTAAGGTGTGGACTCACTTTGAGTTTGTGTGAAGAGTTAAATGTTCCACTTTTGGACTCACTTTGAGTTTTTGTGAGGAGTTAAATGTTCCACTTTTGGACTCACTTTGAGTTTGTGTGACGAGTTAAATGTTCCACCTTGTGGACTCACTTCACATTCACTTGAAGAGTTAAATGTTCCACTTTTGGACTCACTTCACATTCACTTGAAGAGTTAAATGTTCCACTTTTGGACTCACTTCACATTTACTTGAAGGGTTAAATGCACCACCTTTAGTGCTTTAAATACTTTTGATAGTGAATTACTTACTTTTTCATTTCTAGAAGGCCTGCTTGGGGATTTCATCACCTCAAGGGATGACCTTAACTCCTGTGTTCCGACGGAGTATAAATATCAGGAGGTGAATCCAAAGACACCTCTCTTGGGAATGAGTTAGATTTCACTCTTGGCTAAGCCTCAAAGAACTTTATACCTTTGAGAAGTGAAGGAGGAGATTTGGGTTACCGTCTCCCCCCGGCTGTGTGATTTCGGATTCTTCTCATCTATGGATTTGTGCCTCACGTACCTTGCGTATATCGAGGACTCCTTTTAGAAAAGCCATGTATATCCTTGTAGATAACTTGCTAGGATGTTGTTGTGTTCTAAGTGCCTACTAAAACATTTTCAAGAACATAAACAAGTAGAGTCCTTAAGGAGTACAAATACTAAGTCACTATTCGTGTTCATGCGCAAGGTTGCTTTGTCCCTTGCCCATTGCTTGAAGACTGTTTGCTTGAACTCCTTGATTGCTATCTTACATGCTTGATCAATGACATAAATCTAATCTTCCTTTTGTTCATGATCTATTTTTTTATTTTCCTATCATTCACCATCAGAAACTAGCTGTCTTGAGTTAGGAATCGATCGATCTTTGCTTTGACTTGCATTGTCTCATATCTTTTCATCTTATCTCTTTATGCCTTTTGTACCTTGTGTTGTGATAGTCTTATCTTGGCTATTCTAGCCACCTCTTTTGATGACTTGTACTAGGTTCATCTTGCATCTCGGTTGTTCTAGCCATTTATCCTATTTTCATTATCTTTGAGACAGAGTCTAGCTTTATCCCAAATCTTTTCTCATCACATCTTCATCTATGACTGTCATGACTCGAAGTGGAAAGACTTAGCCCATTCAGAATACTGATCAAGATCGAAGTAAACCTCATAATCAAGACATAGGTGATCCTGAATTTGTTATGAAATTTGAAATTTGTGAGAGATCCTCACACTCCTCCTCGTTCCAAGAGTATTACAATCCATTATTTCAGATACAGTCTGACTTATTATTTCAAGAATATTATAACCCATTGTTTGAAGACCAGCAAGACTCTGAAGGGTCACTTTCTAAAATTGAACCTATTGATCCTTTTGAACCTATCGACTCTTTCACGATCTCTCAGAATACTACCAACAAGATGGGAGATCCATTCCACCTCCCAGGGGGAGGTACATTCAGCAATAGTCATGAGCAATCTCCAAATGACCAAGGTCATGGTCAGTCTCAAAATGACAAGAGTTATGATCAATCCCACAATATTCAATATTTGGTCAGCATCCAAGACCTTTGCAATTTGAAATAGCGACAAGGGGAGCCTCTCCTAACATTTCTCCAGAGATGGAGACAACTATGCATGAAGTATCCACATGAATTACCCAAGTCTGAAAAGCTCGATATCTTCTTGGACAATCTTGTCCCAAATTTTGGATACCAAGTATGATTACAAGGTCCCCTCAGTTTTGACAATATGATTAGGTGGGCTGTGAGGATAGAAGCATTTATGGTCAAGAAAGGAGGATTGACTTTGAACAAATACAACAAGCAAGGACCTTCTCCCTCAAACAAGGATAAGGATAAGATTGTCAACAAAAACATAGATGTTATGAATGATAGGGTTGTTGACAATGTGATACCAAAACCCTCAAAGTCTATCTTTAATCTCAGCTCTAGCATGCAAACAGTCAATGCCACTAAGAAGGCTGCAACAGAAGCTTAACCACCTTACAGATTTGCTAGAAACAAACCTTGGATCTCTCACTGTGACATGATCATTGCTCCAGGGAGTGAGGATACTCCTAAACCCAAAACTCCCTTTGTCTTGTGAGGCCCTGCGTCTCCCTCTTATAAATCCACACAGTGTCCAGCTTGTGCGAATGCTATCGCTTGATGTCATGCAAAGATTTTTCTCAAAGGTCCTGAACCTTTGACATCCAAACCAAAACTATCTATGGATAAAACCCTCACTGAGGTAAATGTCCCCAAAGATCTCAATCTCGACCAGTTCCAATCTATGGTGGGTCATTTAACCTCACCTCATTATTTGTCCTTCTCTGAAGAAGATGATCACTTTCCAAGCCATCTGCATGATGATCCCTTGTACATTGAAGTTATAGAACATCCCGAGCATGTCCACCATGTCCTCATTGAAAATAGTGCTATCCTAAATACTTTATCTACTAAGATGCTTACCCAAATGATAGAAAACTTTGTTCCCACCAATAGAGAGTCCACTGAGTTCTATGATGCTAAGCTAAAAGAAATAGAAAAGACCCTAAAGGTCAAAGATATTGGCATGGGGGAATATCAAATTGAGTCCGTCTTGTCACTGATAGCTCTCCCCATATCTCCATGTTCCTATGAGGAACCTTCTGAAGACAGATTTGGTATTGGCTATCAGAGCTATGAGCTTGACCAACCTAGCTGCAGATTTCACTCATGCAAGGATTCAGATAATGAAGAAACATAGATTCAGCCTATGACATATGAAAGACCTTTGAATGATCAAAATTCTGATTTAGACTACCAAAAAGAGTCTTATCTACCTTCTCAAGTACTTCAAGAACATGATCTTGGTCCTCACCAGGAGGATTTTATACACTCTACTGAACAGATTTCTACTACTGCAGCTACTACTGAATATGTCACTACCTCCAATGGCACACATCTTGATTGGGAGAAACTACTGGATGCTTCCCTTATCTTGGGTATGCCTCAAGGTATGCCTACTCTAGATTATTCCACCACTTCTGCTATTGAACAAGCTCTTACTGCTGCCAACTCCAATGGCACACATACTAATTGGGAGAAACTATTGGATGCTTCCCTTATCTTGGGTATCCCCCAAGGTATGCCTATTCCAGATTACTCTGCTGCTCCTCCTACTGAACAAGATCCTGTTGTTGAAGAAACACCTCCTATGATAGATGACAACAATGAAGAAAGTCTGCCTCTGACTATGTCTCTAGCTGAATGGGACTCCATATCAGATGCTACTATAGAAATACCAGTTGATGCTATGCACTTATATGCTAGTCTTAACAACTCAAAAAGAGGAGAAACTTATGATCCTCCAGATCAAGCTATTGATGATGATCCTTTCCACCCTCCTATGAAGATCATTCCTATGGCTCCTAGGCTATTTGCTCCAAGTTATACTTCTACTGCTCCAACAAATCATGGGTATGTAAGACCCCATTCTGTTATAGCTTCATGGAATATTGGTAGATCTAGAATTGAAATGGTTCCTATTCATGCACTCTTACCACATGAAAGGGGACCTAACTCTTGGAATAGACCATCTTGGTTAGGCTCACATAATATTCCTCCAAACTTGTCTGACTCTTCTAAGATGACTCACAATCGACAATGCTCTATGGAAGATTACTTTCTTGATCTATCTAATGCATTCATGAATGATGAGGATGATACTGATATATTTGCACTTGAGCCCATCCCATCGACTTCTCTTCCCCCTTCATCTCCCAAAAAAGTGGCCCATCCACTTCCATTTCCACCTCTCCACCTGAACCAGTCATATAAACCTCTTTCATCCACCATTCCCGAGTCTTTTGGAAGTAACTTGGATGTGCAACATAAAAACAAAAATAATGAGAATCCACTTATATCTCAAGGTCACCATGTCCCTTCTAATCAACATGTGACTAAAAAGAAAGGAAAGAAACATAGGTGTTCAAAAGACCGCAAAGGTCCTCAAAAAGAAGACAATCAAAAGCCAGAAAATAAAATAAAAAATGGATCTTGAAATTCATTCTATAGGCATTGTCATCAAAAGCACCTCAAAGTAAAGAAGAAAAAATTCAAAAGCTATGTGGATTCCAAAGAAAGGAAAAATCAAAGTTGTCATTCAAGCTTCCAAAATTCTCATGCTTCCCTCCATTCCATCACCCTTGCCTCTCATACTTTACCCTCTTCAGTCCATCTTGCCTTTTCCCAAAGTGCATATTAGTATCTCCTTATTTCTAATGACATGACTAAGAAAAATCTAGAACATACTCTTCCTAAGCGTTTAGAGCATGGGAAATCTGACAAAGAGTTAAGATGTGTCCATGAGGATATTTGTGGGTCTCACTTAGGTGATCTTTCCTTGACTATGGATCTCTTGACAGTTGGACACTACTGGTTGGATCTCCTTTTACTGCTACAACATCTAGTTCTAATTCTGCAACTTCTCAGCTGGCTACTACTACAAATGACCATGTTTCCAGAGATCACCACTAAAGGAGAGGCACTCAGAGAGCCAATCAATGCTCTTCATCTGAAGAAGTTCTATAGTTGACATTCTCTATGTGCTCATGTACATACTTATTGGTCCTGAAAAAATCCAAAAAAATTGATATATTACAAAAAATCCTAAAAATTGCAAAATGTCCTGAAAAAAATGATCATCTTAGTGAAAACCTGGCAAATAGGTGCTTTGATGTATCTATTATCTTGGTGAAAACCTGGTAAACAGGCACCTTGATAATACTCAAAAAAATAGAAAAAATGAAAAAATACAAAAAAAAATGAAAAAAACAAAGAAAAGGAAAAAAAATGAAAAAATGAAAAATACAAAAAAATAAAAAAAGAGAAAAATACAAAAAAAAATTGAAAAAGAAAAAAATGTGCCATTGATGAAAACCTGGTAAATAGGCATCATGGTAGAAAAAATATAATCTCTACCAAGATGGTGAAAACCTGGTAAATAGGGACCTCTTGTTCCCTGAAGCAGCATCTCATCCCAGCACTACTTGGCTCTTAGTTTCCCACTCTAGTCTCTTTGCTTTCCTACCTTAGTTTGCTTTCCTGCTTTAGTTCCTTCCTTTGTTTCCTACTCTAGTTTGTTTCTTGCTTTGGTTTGCTAGCTCATGCACTTGCCTTCGATTGTCTTTGAGTTTTTTCCTCAACTCTTCATAGATTGGAATTGGTTCACACTTGGGGGCACCTGCTTGGTCTAGGGGGCATTGTCCTATCGCTTTCAGAAACTCTTTCGAGCATCAATCACTAGCAATTCTCACTGCATCTGTCTGCTGATGCCTAGCTACTTTTGAGATCTCTTTCTTTGAGTATCTCTCATGTATCAGTCGCCAGTGGTTCCCACTGTGCATGTTTACTGATACCTAGCTCTTGTTCGACCTCTCTCTTTCGGGACCTCTCCCTTGCATCAGTAACCAGTGGTTCTCACTGCTTCTACCTGCTAATGATTCACTAGTATCTCTGAGATTTCTTGCCTTGAGGATCTCTCTCGTATTAGTCATCAGTGGTTCTCACTATGTTTGCCTGCCAATACTTCGTTAGCTTCCCGATATCTTCTTGAGACTTTGTCTCTTGCGATGGTCACTAGTGATTCTCACTGCGTCTACCTGCTATTGCTATCTCGTTGAGACTTCAAAGGTTGTATGTTTTCGAATCAACTTCAATTCGCTTGAACATGAATGTGAATTGAAACTAAAATTGGATTTGTAGTTCTCTGACGCATGCTGAGCTTTTTTTTCTTTGAGTGCTTGTTTGTTTTCTTTCTTTGTTTTCTATTTGTTGGTTTAGTTCCAATGATCCAAAGAGTTCATATAAGAGGGGTGTCCATCTGTAAGAGCCTTCATCTTGTATTGGATGGCCATGCGTACCTCGACTCCTTTTATATGGATGCTTTGGTGAGGTTGGTTCTTCTCCTTGTCTTTTGAGTGACTTCTTTTTGTTACTGGTAAAATTGAAAATGCTCATCCTGCTAAGTAAACATAAGGGTCACTGCGAGCAATCTTTGGCAAAAGAAGGAACTCCTGTGTGTTTGGTGTGTTTGTTGCAAGAAACCTTCAGGTCATTCTAGCATCTATGCTCTAATGCTTATGTTAACTTGCTAGATCAAAAGGAATAGGTGTTCAGGTCATTCTGGCTTCTTGCACCTTAATGCTTACACCTTATTCCAACAAGCTTAAGACTTGTGTCATATTCATATTCTCATAATAGTGATATTAGTGAGCATTGTATGACATCTTGTGATTGTCTAAACTTAAAATGCTCTATGATGATAAATACGGTGAGTCCAACAACCAAGTCCTAGGGTTTGCATTTTCATTCTAGGCTTGTATTCTAGTTTAGGCTTGCATTTTCATTTTAGGCTTGCACTTTCTAGGCTTGCATGTTCATTTTAAGCTTGAATTTGAGATGATATCTTGCTGCTCTCTTAATTTATTTTTCTTCATCAAAGGTTCTCATCTTTTGTCACAGGTTCATCATGGCTGCATATAGTTTTTGGGATCGAAATCAAAATCTGACATCTCTGGATAGCTCAAAATCACATTTTAAATTCTGAGACCCTTTGGGATCAGACGCTTGTGCAGTTAGCCTTCTGGCATCATCTTCCTGCTAGATATTCATCTTTGCATCATGTTCTTGAGCTCTTTTTCTCTTTTCATCAAAGTCAACCCTAGTCAAATTTGGTCAACCTTGATCAAACTTGGTCAACTAGACCTCTGCTTTGCTCCGATTTGCTTCTGCAACTTCTTGAATCTAGTCTAAATTGCTTTTTCTCTGCAACCTCTTGTTGTCAATCATCTTCTGATGTGTCATCTTTTGATTTCACTCTCGAGGGGGTAGGATGATTGCATCATTGAATCTTGTCAAATCAATTCTTGAATCAGTCTAATCTGAATTATCAATTCTCATTGCTTGGGGCATCTTGGTGTCTCACATCTGGTTATCTTATCATCTATCTCTTAGGTATCTGAGCAATCTAACTTAGATCCTCGAGAATCAAGCTTCATTCTGGAGATCGTTCTCGAAATCTTTTAGGTATTGGGGCAATCTAACCCTAATTCCTGGGAGTCAAGCTTTGTTCTGGAGATGGCTATCAAAATCTCTTTTAGACCGTTATCAAGGAAATCTAACTTGGGTCTCAGAGGGCTAAGCTTTGTATTGGGGCAATCTAACCCTGATTCTGGAGACAGTCCTAAATCTACATCTTCATCAATTGGTATTGGGGCAATCTAACCCTGATTCCGGTTCTCTTCTAGACTGTTGTCTTCGCAATCTAACTTAGACTTCAAAAAATTCTCATCATCTGTCACTTTAGACTATTCTTTGAATCAACGCACTATTTGCACATCAATTCAAAGAGGGGCAAATGTAATACCCCAAAATTGGCACCTAATAAATTCAATCAATTTTGGTGCATTTCTTCAATTTTCTATGTCATCAAAGTCCTAGTTCACTAAGCAATTTTCTCTCTCCTACTTGACTTTATTTGACTTGATGTCAATTGTAAAAACCCTAATTTGCAATAATCAAATATTAAATTAATTCCTAAATTCTTTGACTTAAATTGGCTAAATTACCCCTATGATAAATTAATTTAATTTTAAAGTCCTAAGTGCTTTCTAATTAAATTAAATCTACCCCCTTTAGCTAATTACCCATAAAAATGAATTAATAATTGCTTGATATTCGAATGGACACACCTTTTTGAATTTAATAATTCAAATTACTCGAAAGGTCACCTCTCCACATGTGGAAAATTCCATTCTTTTAATTAAATAAATCATGCTTTTTTGTCTCAATTTGGGAATGAAGAGTCCACCATTTCAAATCAAGAAACTCTTCATTCCTCTTCTGGCCTGGTCTATTTAATGAACCTCTTTTTCTCATTCTAGGATCCAACTTTTGAGAGCACATAGATTATAGAAAAATTCTACTACATTTCTTGAGATTCAAAGCTTTTGAGTGCATTATTTTTGTCAGTTCATTTAGCATAATATTGCATTTTCTCTCATCTAATTAGTTTTCTTACTTGTTCTTAATCTAGTTGCATTCTTATTTGAAAATACCAAAAAGAATTTGCATTCTCATTTTAGATTAATTGCATTCATACTAGTTAATTTGTTTTTTTGCATATGCTTTTCTTTCAAATCCTCCATTGTAGTGTCGGTCTTATGGTTGTTGGCTCTCCAATCTGAGAGCATTTAAACACCCCAATTGCATAGGAGGCAACAGGTCACCTCTCCACAAATTTTAGATTGAGTAATTCATACTCTCTCTTGTAATTTGATCATGAGAACAATGACTATGTTGCATTTGTGCCTAATTTAGAGGTCCACATTCAAGCACACACACTTAGTGAATTTGATATTGAGTACGTGGATAGGAAGGCCATCAAAGGACAAGTAATCACTGATAAATTAGCTGAGGTACCACTAGTAGATGATCAACCTATACATAATTTCTAGATGCACATATCTTAACATTATCTACATAGACATGGAAGTTATACTTTGATGGATCATATACTCAACATGGTTCAGGAGCTGGAGTGCTATTTGTTACACCGCGAGGATATACAATACCAAAGTCTTACAGGTTACTTTTTCCTTTCACAAATAATGTAGCTGAATATGAAGCCTTGATGATTGGGTTGAAGATGGCTCTGTAATGGAAAGTCACTAAATTGAATGTCTATGGAGATTCTCAGTTGATTATCAATCAAGTTAATAATGAATATCAGATCAAGGATGATAAGTTATTACCATATAAACGTATGGTGAATGACTTCAAGCAGTATTTCTCAATCATCACCTTTGAGAAGATTCCAAGACATGATAACAAAGTTGTAGACGTAATGGCTACAATTTCTTCTTTATTTGATGTAGAAGATACAAAATCCCATTTTGAGTTCTTAGTGGAATCCTTGACTCATCTCGCATATGATGATCCTGATACAAGTATTATATGTCTTATTATTGGACAAGACTCCTTGACTTATGGAAAGATATATTCCTACTTGAAAAACAATATCATCCTACCCGACCTATCCCGAAACTAATAACGAACCTTTTTTATGCCAAGCCTCCCACTATCTCCTAATATCTGACACCCTGTATCGGCGAGCTCTTGATGGTACTCTCTTATGATGTCTTCAACATGATGAAGCTTAAATTTCCTTACGAGACTACATTAGGGTATTTGTGGGACACATTCGAGTGGTCCTTCCTTGGCTAAGAATCTCATGTGTATTGGTTACTATTGGCCTACTATGGAGACAAATTCCTTTCACTTTTATAGGGCATGCAAGAAATGTCAGATACATGGGAATCTTATTCATGCACTAGCACAGGAGCTCCATCCTCTCACAACCACATTACCATTCAATTGGTGGGGACTCAACCTTGTGGGCACAATTCATCCTCCATCTTCCAATGGCCATAAGTACATTATCACTACAACTGAGTATTTTACCAGATGGATTGAAGCTGTTCCATTGATTATTGCCACTGGAAAACAATTATCCATGTTTATCCTCAATTATATCAGTTTTTGATATGGTATCCCTATGTATCTTATTATTGATCATGGGAAGAAATTCCAAAATTAGGACATAGATGAACTATGTGAAAAATTCCACATCACCCATAATTATTCCACCATTTACTATCCCCAAGGTAATGGCCAAGCTTAGGCGTCTAATAAAACCATTGTCAAGATCCTTCAAAAGACTTTCAATGATGTTGGCTGTGACTAGCATGTCCAATTGAACCCTGCCTTATGGGCTTACCACACTTCTATCTAAACTCCCATTGGAGCCACACCATATTCCCTTGTCTATGGTTCTAAAGCTGTCCTTCCCCTCAAGGTCAAGTTACCTACTCTTCGCATGTCTCTAAAAGATTTAATTCCAGATGAAGAGTATAGAGTTGCACGACTAGCTAAGTTAGAATTACTAGATGAACACCGTCAAAGCCTATGATCATTTGAAAGTCTATCAGCAAAGGATTTATCATCAATACAACAGTAAAGTGAAACCCATAGACTTTCAGGTGAGTGATCTATTCCTTCATGAGAATCCCAAAAATCAGCAGCATTGTGAGAAGAAGGGCAATTTTGAACCCAATTGGTTAGGTCCTTTTGTGATTACAACAGTATATGGCTTCAGGGCTTATCAATTGTCTACACTCAAGGGAGATCTCTTAGATGAGCCTCTTAACAACATGCACCTCAAGAAGTTCTATGCTTGAAATCCCAATGCAAGGGGAATGCATATAGTATGTATATAGACAAAATTAAAAACATAAAAAAATCAAAAGAAAATTGCAATAAAAGCATGTGGTGGAAACCTGGAAATAGGAGCCATGTGTGACAAGTTATATTATCTCTCTATTACAATTCTTTTAGCTCATTCAATCATTGTATATACCCATACTAACATGACTAGTCCATTACCTTTTTCCTGCCATGTATATATCACAATAAAATGGCCAGTTCATAGCACTATCCACCATATATATCCATAGTAAAACCCCATCATAGCTTGGTCTATTGTCTTGGTCTTCATCCTAGTCTTGTTGTGTCCTTCTTCATCCATAATAAGTCAATCCATCACCTAACTGGGGGCATGTCCTCAACTTAGTTTGGGAAGTAGATATATGATAGTCATGACTCTTAGAGGACAGAATGGAGTATTTTCACTAGACAAGAAAACAAAATCAAACGTTCTTACATAATGATATCCTCCTATCGATGAATCTTAATCTTTGATCTATCCTTCAAAACATGACTGCTTATCTATACATTTGACATGACTATGCATCAATTGAACTGATCAATATACCTTACACTATCTTTTGGAAAAAGAAATGTATATTCATGGTAGGCATGTTAGAATGATTTGTTATAGATTATGCATTCATATATGGATTTCATTTTTATTATGTTTCCTATGCTATTCTGGGATATCTTTGACATGAGTTTGAAACTCCAATATGTCATTGATTAGAATGGCCAGGATGGGGCATGATATTTTTCTTTGATTGCTATTTGTGGGACATTTTCTAATAAAATCAAAGGAACAAGTAATTGGGGTGTCTGTGTGTAAGTTCCTTCATTAGTTCTATAGTCATTAACATATACAATTTATGTTGTTATGTGAATACTAGTAATGGTGATATGCCACACATACCTTGACTCCAAATATTTGTTCCCAGATGGAGGGGGAGAATATTTCTTGTTTTTTATGCAAATAAAACTCAGGTCATCTCAGTTTCATTATACCTAGACACTTGTCAAGTTTTCTATATTAAACTCCATGCAAGAAGTGCTCAGGTCATCCTAGTTTAATTATACCATAATGCTTGCATTTCCTTGCAACATAACAAGCTCAATGATCAAAATAAAATTCCAATTATTATGAAGTTCTAAAATGTTTAGTGAAGTTGTGGAGATATTCATTTCATCTTTCATTTTGCATTACACTAATCTGACTCATGTTGCATATCAATGCTCCTTTTATAGGGATTTGTAGGTTATCTTGCTTATTAGGTCACCTATTCTCCTTGTCCATTCTTCTTGTGTTAGAAACATTATTATTTAAGTTGAGGACATTTGGGTAACAAAACTAAAACTTTCATCTTGCATTTTAAACTTTTGCATGTTTCATCTTCCTTATCATCACACTTAAGTATTTTGAAAGAGTTCATTAGACATGTGTTCTTTTCATTAGGATTGTTCATTTGTATATTTAACATTGCATGCTTTGATCATTTCATGTAACATCTTATCATAGCTATCATCTTTTAGGTAATTACATTTTCATCTATCATCTTTTAGGTTATTGCATTTTATCTAATTAGGTACATTTTCATTCATTATATACAATATCATTTGCATTATATCATTCATTTGATCCATTACATGCTTTCTCATATGTTAATTTATTATCCATTATTTACATTTTCATATTCATCATTGTTTATATATCATTGCATTAGTAACACATAGCATTAAATAACTAATCATTTAGGAACTACATTTATCTAAATATCATCATTATATGCTAGACCATACATCATTATGCATCCAAAAGAAAGTAAACCATTTGCATTATAGATCATAAGTACTATGCATATCAAAGAAAATCATCACATCTTGCATATGTCAGTGCGCACATGTATATATAATCATCATCAAAGCAAATCAAAATAGAACTGCATCATCATGTATAAATAATCAAACACATATAGACTCCATATAAAACAAATAAAATGTCCAAATGTCCAGTGATATCTCATAAATGATAATGTGTCCAAGTGTGTCCATCAAGTCATACACATAATGAAATACTGATACAATGATGCTACAAATATAAAAGTGTATACAATATATCTATGAGCCACTACCTCCAGTCTTAGTTTGTTGCTATCTACATGATGGAATAAGCCCTCCACTACCAGTCAGTCCCTGCCTCTGATGAATAACTATCCTAACTGCAAAAGAGATATCTCTGAAGTGCCCAATCCACTGATCACTAAGTACAACCTGTCTCTATGCATCCTTCTAGTAGGTGATCTCCCTACCAGCTCATATCATCACACGAAGACTATCTGCATGGGGTCCTAATTCCTCTATCTTCTATAGCTCATCGAATAGATCCTCAGCCTCCCCTAGTCACTCTATGGTGATGTCTTGCTCATTCCTAATCATAAAATTCTCACTCTCCAATCTCTCCACCCATCTCTCCAGTCTAGGGACATTGTCTATCTGTACCTATGTCACTGCTAGTCTGACTAGCAATGAATGAATGTCTATGTCCTCCTCAGAAACATCCCTCTAGGTAGGGATCCTATCCACCAATGTCCATCTCTACCTGCTCACCCTGGGCATCCACATATGGCATCTGCATGTCCTATCCCACTATATTGAGCATATGCTCATCCTGTATATCATCCCATATGAGTTCACCCTATACAACTCTCTCCTGGCCAAGTATCACATCGGCCTCATCTTGTACCTACCCTACTTTCATAGGTACCCATGCCTATCCTAATAGATCCACCTATATTAGGGTAGCTACTAGTATCTATCCCACTGCACCTACTAGAACTTGTAGTGGGACACCTATGACACCCTATACTAGAACCTATCCCTGTACCTATCTCACAGGGCTTGGCATTAACCACCAGGATCACACACCTCTACGTCTCATCTAAGGCCCCACTCTATCTCCCCTACCTCCACTAGGTCCACCATCACCTCCATCACTGCCATCACCACCATCACCTCTACCATCACCTCTTCCTCTCACTTGGCCTCTCCTATCCTGGCCTCGTCACCTATCTCGACATCTCTTTGCACCACCTCTCTCTGGTGGCCTCTCTTCTAGATCGGTCAACCTTAGAAATGGGTGCTCCCTAAGGTGCCTCTCGTAATCAATTGTCATCCTTGGGTCTACAACCCCCTATCTCATGGACCATGCCTGAGATGAAATGTCTAAGAACTCTTGCTATGAAATCTCAAAAGACACTATGGGCCCCCAATCATGCCTCTCCTAATGAGTCTGTGCGAACTTTTTGACCCCATGTGGAATCCCCTGCATCCTTCCAAACTATTGCAAGACTTAGGTAAACAACTATCTCTCAATTATGTAAGGCATCCCTCCTATCAACCACCGAGAATCAAAGCAATATCCGAGCTTCTACTCATCCTCCCATAGCTCACACCCAAGGTAGGGTCTCCAGATCACTAAACCTATAGTGTCAAATGTATATTGCCAAAAATATAATTGTCCTAGCTTATGCTAAGTCTAGATGGATGCATACAAAAAGACATATGGTTTCCCTGTGCCCTAGAACTACATAGCAATTGGCTGCATGACCAGAATATGCTCCCATGCCCAAATATGGAGCAATGTAATGCCATTCGATATAGATCATGTATACAGATGTAGATATAGATCATGATACAAATGTGCTAAAAGACACACCCCCCTAGAAAAATGGGTTTGCTCATCCATCATCCTCTGAAGAGTCCAACCCTAACCAATTGAAAAACCATGTGATCTTTGATCTGGACACATGTAGCCTCTAATAGCTCTAGCTAGAACAATAGGAAGTTGCTCATAAAAGTTGACCATGTCCTCCCAACTAATCTTTGTCTCATCAATGTCATCATCCCTGAACACTACTCTACACTTTATCAGTTCACCATGCTGATCATACTGCACTAACTCTCCATTGATAGGTAGGCGAAGGATGCGATAAACATCCTCTAATGTGACCATTATCTCTCCTATGGGGAGATGGAAGGTACTCATGTCTGAGTGCCATCTCTTAGCAAGAGTAGTCTACATGCTCAGATTTTCCTGAATCTCAGGCATATAGATAATGTGGTACAATCCAGTCACCCTGATCAATAGCCTGTCAGTCTCTAATAGTGCTGGCCTCAGATTCAAAGTCATCAGGTATCTCTCCTGTGACATCAGAGTTTCTGTAATATCCTCCTATCAAAATCATCACATAATCAAACTATTAGATTTTGATTAAACTGATCTATCTATCTATCCTATCATATCAAATTGAACACATGTTTATCACATGTCTCAATAGATGATTCTATCAATTATCTACCATCAGGAAGGTTAAGTAGTGACCATGCTACGACGTTGCCTATCTTGACACAAATCGATTGAACTGCAACACTGAAAGATCAAATCGGCTTATCAAAACTATATTTAACCTAATTAACTTGCCAACTTATCCAAATTCTACCATCTAACATAAATGCACAACACAAAAAGAAGCTTGCGCAGAACCCCCTTTTACTTGCGCAGATTTAACATTTGCACAGTTATCCTAAACATTTATGCAATATCCCCAACCACATGCATAGTAAGCATGTATGCAAACTTTTATTTGACATATACATGATAGAAATTTTCCTATACACATATGCATAGTTGTACTACATGTAAGCGCAGAACTAGCCATTTTTCGTATTTGTTGCACAAACATAACCTGTTGCTGCACATTCATCCACTGCAACTATGCATTTGTTTTTTACCTAAGAATTTTTTTTTTTAATCCTAAATCTATGGTTGAATCTATCCTAAACATGCTAAAAATCTACTAAAACATGCAGAAAATCACAAATTGACAAATCAAGGCAAGTCACCTACCGGCTCTCCTGAATCGAGTGGCCTCTGGAAGTTTCTGACTCTCTCAAATCGGTGGTCTGACAATGGGAATGACATCTTCATAGCTCTACTCTTCTCTCTCTCCAAGCTCAATCTCCAAATGACAAGTGTGCACAATGACCTTAATGTGCACCCCTTAGCCGTATATATAGCCCGTGGACCTATTTTTCTTGAAGTGTGGACACTACCTATCCATTTCTTTCCGATTCACACCATTTTCACCCATATTTCTCCCTTTTCTTTCGTGAGATTGATTGTCAAACTAGACATAAAAAACAAAAAAAACAAAAAAAAAACATTAAATAAAATAAAATCCTGTCAATCAATCTCTCAAGGGGGCATGCATAGGTCATCTAAGACATTGTTCAGGGCAGGGGAAAAAATGTTGGAATTTTTCTTTAAAACAATGTGACCAACACATTATCTCAAAGAGGGGCAAAATATATACACTAAAAAGTGACTTCATTAATTAATTAAATATTTATTATTTAATTAATATTGACTTGATGAATTAATAAAATATTTATTATTTAATTAATATTTATTCCTCTATTTATTATATAAATTATTCAATTTATTTAATAAATTCACTATAGTCTAATTTTCTATCCTAAGTCTTCTAAATAGTCCTATTAAAAGTGATTTAATCGATTATACACTCACCAAATATGACTAAGTCCCCTAGTCCACTTCATCTACTTAGTCACTTGACACATCACCTTGGCTAAAATAATTAATTATTATTAATTATTAACTACTTATTTATCCTCACCCACACATGTCCTATCTTTAGGGGCTATGTGGCCTCATAAGACTTGGTCTCATGACCACATGTCTTCTCCTGAACCAAGTCAAGAGAAAATCCCTATTCCTAAGGGGATTCTCAATCCACCTCTAAGGGTCAAAGGTGACTCATGGGACACTTTTACAAAGAGTCCTCATGAGGAAAAAGTCCTTCCCTCTTCCTCTTAATGGTCTTTGTGAGACACTTGACATGTGTCTTTCCCTTCCACCTTCTCTTCTATGTCAATGTGAGAGGAACATCATCCCTATTCTTCCTCTCACATTACAACTACATCCCCCTTTCTCTCAACTCCTTCAACCAAGTCAATCCTATCCCTAGGATCTTCCACCTTTTAATCTCCATCGTAGGATTGTGCCACCTAGGCTCAGATCCTCCAAAAATCTATAAAAGAAGCCTAATTTTCCCTTTGGGAGTTAATAGTCAATAGCTAATAAGAATTTTCAAGCAATCAAGCAATATAAAATCAAGCATTCTAAGCAATCATGCAATTTTCATCACACTATTTGAATTTCATCCATTAATTTGCATTATCAAGCTTAGCCCATTTTACATACATTCACTTAATCTCCACACTTTGGTGGCATCTTGGGAAGGAGCTTCATTTGGAAATCTGAGAGCTCAACATCTTCAAGAAATCAAGGCTAGGAGATAAATGGAGACAAGCTATGTGGTAGGTGAAAGTAAAGCTTTGTTTTAGCTTCATTTTTATTGTATTCTTCATTGTTGTTTGCTAATTAGTTTGATTTATTAGCTTAGATTGGTTAATATTTCATTTAGAATAGTTAGACATCTAATTTTCATATAGTTCCAAAATTCACATCTAGATATCATTCAAAAGAAGACATCATTGGAGATCAGAACAACAAAGTCATGACAAGACAAAAAGAAAAGAGTTCAACAAATGATGAACTAGTATGTTTACTTTCACAAATTGAACCCTTAAGTGTTGAAGATGCATGTAATGATTCAGATTGGCATGAAGCAATGAAAGAAGATCTAGATCAGATAATTAAGAATGATACATGGGAACTGGTCCCTAGACCTAGTGACAAGAATGTGATTGGAACCAAGTGGATATTCAGAAACAAGATGAATGAAGATGGTATAGTAGTAAGGAACAAAGCAAGACTAGCATGCAAAAGATATGTGCAAAGAGAAGGAATTAATTATTCTAATACATTTTCCCCTATAAGAAGATTGGAAGCCATTAAGTTATTTGTAGCCTACAATACATTCAAGGACTTTAAGGTATATCAGATGGATGTCAAGTCAGTATTCTTGAGTGGAGAGTTGAAGGAAGAAGTATACATAGAGTAGCCTGAAGTATTTACTTTATCAGACATACCTGGCATGGTATGCAAATTGAAGAAAGCCCTCTATGGTCTTAAGCAATCCCCTAGAGCATGGTATGAAAGACTAGATGGATACTTAACTAAGATTGGATTCAAGAAAGGAGTAGAAGATTGTAACTTATTCATAAGAGAGACACTTGATGGATTATTGTTAGTGGCTATGTTTGTTGATGACATTAGTTTTGGAGGTAATGACAAGCTTAGTACATAATTTTCTAAAGAAATGCAGAGCAAATTTGACATGAGCATGATTGGACCTATCAAGTACTTTTTGGGACTGAATGTGCAAAAAACATAAAATGGTATTTTCATTAATCTATCTAAGTATGTGAAAGAGATATTGAAGAATTTTAAGATGGATGATTGCAAGCTAGTAAGTAACCCTATGATAAAAAGATGCAAGCTTTCAAAAGAAGATGATTCAGCAATAGTAGACATGACCTTGTATAAGTCTATGATTGGTAAACTAATCTATCATACTCAATCTAGACCTAATATTTCTAATGCAATTGGTATAGTTGGAAGATTTTTAGCAGAACCTAAAAAAGTCATCTTATGGCAGTAAAGTGTATATTCAGATATTTGAAAGGAACTATAGACTATGGTTTATGGTATCCTAATTTAGAAAATGTAGAGCTTCATGTGTATATAGATGTAGATTGGGTAGGATGCATGGATGATAGAAAGAGTACCTCGAGAGGAGCAGTATTTCTTGGAGATAGGATTTTTACTTGAAAAAGAAAGAAGTAGAATTGTATTTTTCTATCCACACCAGAAGTAGAGTATGTAGAAGCAACATTAAATTTTTCTACAATTTTTTGGATCAAGTAGATGATAAGAATTTGGGAATTTAGATTGATTATCCTATTGTTATTCATTGTGATAACACTAGTAGTATCAATATGTCAAACAACCCTTTCATGCATGCAAAGACAAAACATATTAAGATAAAATATCACTTCCTAAGAGAGAAAGTGGCAGAGAAAGAAGTAAAGTTGGATTATGTAAGTATGAAAGATCAGTTAGCAGACATATTCACAAAGCCTTTGCTGAAGGATACTTTTGAGTATCTCTGGGAGAAGCTAGAGTAATTCCCTTCCCTAAATCTGATTAGAGTTTGTAGGAGTGCATCAGTCCTCAGTGACTAATGAATGGTTGACTACTCTACTTCAGGAGTAGTACCGATGCTTATTTATTTTGGCACCCTTTGCCATTGATGTCAAAGGGGGAGTGAGTATATAGTCATTAACAACAAAACAATTATTGCAATCTAGAAAGGGGGAGTAAGTATCAGTAAGGGAAGTATATAGAAATTCATATTTAGAGCATTCAACAGTATATGGAAGACTCATCCTTGGGGGAGTTTTATTGAGGAAATGGAGAATGTTATAAAAGAATTGTAAAAAATAGAACAGTAAGAGGATAGATGGAGGATTCATCCTTGGGGGAGTTTTGTTGAGGAAATGGAGAATATTAGAAAATAATTGTACATTTGGATTGGTGTTGTTTTTTATTCCATATGTTGCCATCAATGCCAAAGGGGGAGATTGTTAGAGATTTTCTAGCAAGACACTATTGACTGTATGCTTATCATTGGTGAAAACATATGGTAAGTATCATGCATGGAAGACTTATGGAGAGAGCCTTGAGCATATGTTTCCTAGATATGTTATCAGCATGATATCATGAGCATAGAGGTTAATTCTGAGGGAAGATAGTTATACAATTGTTTGTTTCAGTAGTGTTCCTGAATAGGTCCTAGGAAGATTTTTTTATGTGAGTTATAGAATGATTTTAATGGAGACTTGCATGTTTATATTTATGTTTTAGACATTTTAGTGAAGCTATTTTCATGGATGCAGAGTCAGTTGTGTAGTACAACTTGAGTTATGATGTTTGTAGTTGCCAGTTATAGTTTCCTGAGTTTATCTAACAGAGTCAAAATTGATTATATTGTTATAGTAGTTGTGCCTATCATTGTGATATGTGTGCTTGGTATTGTGTTTTGATAGGAGTTAAGAATGTTTGGTTAAGAGCACATAATGTGTTTTAGCATGAGAAGAAATATTCAATTAATTTGGTGGAGCCGACAATGTGAAGTGATGTGTCTACTCATATGGAGTTGAGCGGTCCTATTTTGTGTTGCATGCTTAGTATAGCCATTGAAGATGTTGGAGAGTTATATTGTTTCTCTAATACAATTTCAAGGAAGTTCTAACAAGCTGACTTGATTATATCACTTAGAGAAAGATATTTATAATCAGTCAAGTTCTAATCACTAAGGATGGCATGAGAGTTGAAAGACAAGAGCAGAGCAGAAGATGAAAAGTGTTGTGCCATCAGCAAAAGGTCTATGTAACATAGAAAATAATGTATGACATTCATTGGAATTGATCAAGACAATACGTCTACCTCACAGTTCACCAAGATCCAGATATAGTGTGTATCTATTATTTAGAGGGTTATAGTCTTCACCATTTGAGCAGTGAGCTCTCAGACAGTGCGTCCTCACCCCTAACAGGGTTAATTATAAAAGACTTCTAATAGGGTCTAACTCTTGACTAGGTCATTGTACTCAATGCATTGTAAAGATCAACTCCTAATAGGGTTGTAAGATCTTCTAACATGGATTATTATACACTAGTGCAATTTATAGTGGGTGTTAATTCCCACTAGGTTTTTTTACCTATTTGGGTTTCCCCATAACAAAAATTGTGGTGTTGTGTTAAGTGTTCTTATATTGTATTTATGCTTAATGTTCTTCTATACTTAATTAGATAAAGAATTGAATCTTGTAGATAATTGATTCACCCCCCCTCTTAGTTATCTCTTGGGACTATTCCTAACAAAAATAAATATTAAGAAGAAGTAGGAGTAAGTAGATGATGAACTTACCAAGTACTATTCGCATTATCAACAAAAGATAGCCTCATCTTAATGTGAGAAACTATCTTCCATAACAAAATAGAAGACTTGAAAACTAGAGTTCCATGCAGCTGAAGATGATGATGGCTAGATATTCTATATTTCTCAACAAAATCCTTGACAAAAATGAAAAGTTCCTCCCCCAATTCATTATCTTATGGTAATTCATCATCTAGATTCAATCAAAATGCTGCATATTCAAATAATGAGCCATGTGGGAATCCACTGCATCAATGGTAGGGAAATATCAATGAAAATTGGGGAACTCAACAAGGGAGATGGTCTCAATCATATCCTTATCATACATCTAATTAAAATTAGTGGCAAGGGGCTCAAAACCCATGGTCTCAACCATGGAGAGGCAATCACCAATGGTCTCAAGCTACTCCATAATTCCCATAGCTACAACACAAATTTAACAAACCACCTACTTTAATGCTTAACCTAGTCTTGCAACAACAAGCTATTATGTAAAACCAAAATCCACTCGTTGCTCCAGAGTAAAGAGCTACCCAATTGCCTTCTCAACTTGTACCCAATCCTAATAATAATTATAACCAAAAATCTCATAATAATGATGTCACTCAATACCGAACTTATATAGTTGAAATTAGTGATGTCTATCTCTTCTTAGGAAAAAATATTTCTGGTTCAAATGCCCCATAGACCATAGAAGTAATAGATGAAGAAATAGTTCATGATGTCATGAACCTAATACAACTACAACTAGTTTTTGAACAAGAGAATTCAATCAAGGACCCTCCATTTCTATTAAGGTTGGCTACTAAGAAGTACCATCTTGAGCCAACATTTTATTTGATAGGAAAAATCAAGGAAATATTTGTTAAAATTCTTCTAATACATTAAGAAATCAAGGATGTCCCCATATACACCTAAAACTATTAGAGATTTGTGTCTTAATAAATTGGGAAGGAAAATGTGATATCACAAAATGTTCATGTCATAGGATAGTTGGCTGATATTATGTTAGGAATACTAGGTAGCCCTAAGTATACTAACCTTAGAAGCCCTATTTTGAATATTCATATAAATGAAACTCTTATTTAAAACAATCTGATTGACCTAGGAGTAGCCATCAACATCATGTCCTATGAAACAATGAATATCCTTAAGTTAGCCAACATTAGACCTACCCCTACCATGTTGCAATTGGTTGACCAATCCACTATCAAGCCAAGAGTTATAGAAGATTTGATCATTACTCTAGATTAGTGAGAATATCCTGAGGATTTTTTTTGTACAACTTAATCCTACTTTGGATAGGTATCCCATACTCCTTGGACAACCTTGGTTGGCCATAGATGATGCTTTTATTAGTTATTATTCTGGTAACATGCCAATTTCAAATTGCAACGCAAATAACAAGTTGATCCTTTACTCACACACTTAATCACATGTTGAAGATGAACAATACATTTGGCCTACATTAGAAGATGGGGAACAATAGTCTTCACAAACTTTGATGATGATTGATAGAAGCCCCATGATTGACTACCAAGATGAAGGTTATTTCCTAGGACATATGATTCAAGATTCATATGGATTAGATATAGAAGAAGAATTCCTTAATTTCCCCACTTGTCCATTACATAAACTACTTTCTCATGATGATGATTACACATCAACAATGATATATGAGATGTTACCCAAAAACTATTAGAATAACTAAGAGGGGGGTGAATCAGTTATCCAGTGTCCCAATACAAAATATCTAAAACTTTTGATACTCGGTAACTTGATATAATATACTATCTGTGCTTTTACCAATTACTAGTCAATAAAAACTAATGATTACCAATCAAATCAAGTATACAACATGAAATATGATATCAAACAAATATCACAATCAAAACATAACACAATGATTTAACATGGAAACCCTATGAAGGGAAAAACCACCTGGGACTGGCAACCCAAAATATTCACTCTTCTGAAGTGAGGTGGGTGAAGACCCAACCTTGTTAAAGGTTACAAACACACTATTAGGTGTGACCTTGTTAGAGGATTTAACACTAACCATTATCATCCAACCAGCATTCACTATGGGGTTGGCATGATAACAATGTTCATTCTATGAATGATACATAATAAAGTCTTTTTTAGTCCACTCGGTTAAGAGATTTGATTGTGTACAATGGTTAAAATGTAATGGTAGATGATCTGAATTAATACAACTCAATTGAATATGTATAGATCAATTTTAGGCTCATTCAAATCCTCTAATCAATGTTTCTATTATGTTTCAAACACTTTCATTTACTTACTATCATTCAGTAATAGCTTCATGTCACTCGGTATACTCTACAGTTCGGTTCTTCTTAACCAGTATGATCAGATATGCATGAAAAATTATTCACGTAATAATTTTGTATTATCTTCTTCTCTCAGCATTAGTTTCAGTGTGAAACTCTTGTCTCTTATATAGACATGTAAATCATTTTCTTCTCCTCCATCAGATTTTTCTGCTTAATCATCATCATTGATTTTGTTGCTTTAACCTTCCTCGGTTGATGTGTCAATAACACATTTCAAATCAATCCATCAGATCTTTCTCAAATTATGCTAGTCGTTGATCTTCATAACAAACTTTATCTGTTACTTCAAATTTATACACTTTCCAACTCATCAATCCTTATCGGCTAAACTGATCATTTAATTCCTTTTTCCCAGCTTAGTTAACAAAGAAATGTGTCATTGAACACAAGCTCAATTTACACTATGCTCAGTATACACTATGCTCCATCGGTGTATATAGTAATGCTTCATTAACCAACAACACTGCTTTGTGTCTTTCAGCTCTATTCTTTATCATAGATGAATGCAACATAATCAAGTCAATATCATAAGGTCATAGACTCATAAATAAGTTACCTAATGTACTCTTTATCCTCATCTATCATATACATCTTCCTCATGTAGATATTTATGTTCTTCATCTCTTTCACTCCTTTTCTACAGATGTTTCAGTGTAGTAACTTACAAGATAAGTGTTGTCAAACTAGTTGACATCAACAAAAACATAATATTGATTTAATCATCTTACATATCTAATCAGCAACTCCTCAGTGATCTTTGTATCACAGATTCTTCAATCAAGTTTTAAATCAGTTGTAGTTCATCAGTTGTAGTTCATCAATCTCTCCATTTGGCATTGATGGAAACTAAAGTAATATAGAATATACCATACACATACTAAACATGTATTCTACAACTTTGTGAACAAATGTTGTACAAGGTCTCCCTTAGCTTAATATGTTTAATCACTATGTTACTCAACAAAATTACAAACCTTATGTTATCTGTTCTTATGATCTTTAGTGTTCTGCTCTGTCAGATTGTCTCTCCCTTAGATAGATATCTCAGTGTTTTCATCAGTTTCATATGTTTCATATTGTTTATCTCTCCCTTTGACAACAATCCCAAAAGAAACAAATAAACAAACAGCTCTGTGTTAGACATTTAACTCTCTGTTATCTAGTGCAGTCTCTGTATCTCTGTATATTGATATGCCAATTTGTTCTAGTTTTCCAAACTCTTCACAACCTTAGACATGTTCCAAAGTGTGAACTATGACGCATCAACATGAATGATCTACTGATAAGATTAGGCTGATGCAACATCCAGATCACCTTAGTGACCAGTAGACAGGGGATGTACCCCTAGTCTTGTCCTCAAATATTCAAATGTGTCCTTCGGTAGAGGCTTTGTAAATATGTCTAAAAGTTATTCTTTAGATGTTACAAATTCTAACTTCACTTGCTTCTCCTATACTTGTTCTCTTAAGTAGTGATACTTAATAGATATATGCTTTGTCTTAGAGTGCATCACTAGATTCTTTGAAATATTAATGGCACTTGTATTATCATAGTATATAATCATCGAATTACTGATTACCTCATTCATTCCTTCCAATACTTGCTTAATATATGTAATTTTTGAACAATTTTTAGCAGCCGCCACATACTCTGCTTCAGCTGTCAACTAAGAAATGCAAGCTTGTTTCTTACTTGTCCATGTAACAAGTCTTTCACCAAAGAAGAAAGCTCCTCCGGTGGTGCTTTTCCTATCATCCACATTTCCAACCCAATTAGCGTCAATATAAACCTTCAATTAAAATTTTCCTTCCTTAGGATACCATAATCCATAATCTTCAGTATTTTTCAGGTATCTCGAGATTCTTTTGGTAGCAACCATGTGTGATTCTTTAGGGTTAGTAGAAAATCTAGCAACAATTCCCACAACATGTGCTATATTTGGTCCACTGTGAACTACGTACATTAGCTTACCAATCATAGATCAGTACAGTGTCTGGCTTACCTTTGTAGTTCCATCTTCCTTAGTTTGTTTACATCCAGTAGCCATCAGTGTTCCCACAGGTTTTCCATCTTCCATGCCAAATGTCTTCAAGACTTCATTTATGTATTTTGATTATGTGATTAATATTCCATCACTCTGTTGAATCACTTGTAGTCCTGGAAAGAATTTAATCTCTCCAAACATAGACATTTCAAACTCTTTTCTCATCTCATTAGCAAAGGCTTTACATATGTGATCTTGACCTCCAAAAATAATATCATCCACAAATATTTTAGCAATAAGAATAGTATCATCAATATCTCCTTTTATATACAAATTGTTGTTCTCACTAGTTCTTACAAATCCAATACTTAACAAGTAAGTATGTAGCATTTCATACTAGGCTCTTGGTGCTTGCTTCAAACCATATAAATATTTATGTAGCCTACATACCATATCTTTATTGTCAAGATCAAGAAATCCTTTCAGTTGTCCTATGTAGACCTCTTCTTCAAGTATTCCATTCAAAAATGTTGACTTCACATCCATTTGATAAACCTTGAATTTCTTGTGTGTAGCGTATGCAAGTAGCATTCTCACTCCTTCTAATCTAGCAACTGGTGCAAATGTCTCAACATAGTCAATTCCATCTTCTTGTGCATATCCCTTGCATACCAATCTAGCTTTATTTCTTGTCACCTCTCCATTCTCATTTAGTTTGTTCCTAAAAATCCATTTAGTACCGATAACATTTTTGTCTTTAGGTTGGGGTACTAAACTCCAGGTTTTTTTCTTCTCTATTTACTCTATCTCTTCTTTCATTACATTAATCCATTCCTCATTCTCTAATGCAAGTTTCACATTTTTAGGCTCATATTCACAAACTAGACATGTACCTTGTCTTGCTTTGCTCCTTGTCATCATACTAGCTTGTTTGTCTCCAATAATTTTCATCTCAGGATGATGTCTTCTGACAAATATTTCTAGTACTTGGCCTCTTCTTTCTTCTTCATCCTAGGTAGGTTCATTTTCTTTCTCGGTAGCTTCATCCTATTGTTCGGTTTGTCTTTCCTATTCCTTGGTAGATTTTACCTATTTATTGGTTACCACTATCTACTATGTCAGTAAATACTCAAGATACTCAATGTAAGTGAATTTACCATAGTCTTCAGGTTCCTTTCTTCTTTCCTCTACATTTTTGTCATCAAACTCATCTACCCGAACATTAGTAATCTCAATCATTTTATTTGTAACCTTGTTTAGACACTTATATGCTTTATTTTTAGTAGAATATCCTAGGAATATTGCTTCATCACCTTTTGAATCAAATTTTCCATTTCTTTCATCTTTCAAAATAAAACATTTGCTTCCAAAAATTTTGAAATAACTTACTGTAGGTTTGTATCCAAACCATAACTCATAGGGTGTCTTGTTGGTGTCTTTCTTCAGTTGAACTCGGTTAAGAACATAAACAGTTGTGTTGATAGCTTCCCTCTAGTATGCCTATACAACATTCTTTTGTAACATCAGTGTTCTAGCATAGTCAACTATTGACTAGTTCCTTCTTTTAGCAATGCCATTCTGTTGAGGTGTCCTCGGTGTTGAGACCTATCTTTTAATACCATGATCATTACAAAAATTAGTAAATTCATCAGAGATAAATTCACCTCCTCTACAGATCTTAAGCATTTCAATTCTTTACCAATTTCTTTTTTTACTTTTGCCTTATACCACTTAAAAAAATTTGAATGCCTCTAATTTTTCTTTTAAGAACATGACAGTCATCAATCTAGTATAGTCATTAACAAAAATAATAAAATATCTATCACCATAATAACTCTAAGTTCTCATAGGACCACATAGGTTGGTATGAACCAACTCAAGTATCTTCTTTGTTGAGTAGTCTTTTCTTTTGAAACTAGACTTAGTCATCTTACCATTCTGACATTCATGGCACATAACATGATCTGGCTTTGACAAGTTAGGCAGACCTCTAACTCTTTTCCTTTTACTGATCTTAATCATGTTATCAAAATTCACATGGCATAGGCTTTTATGCCACAACCAAGAATCTTCATCTTTCATTATCAAACAAGAAGACTGATAAATATCAAGATAAAATAGATTACCTCTGGATTGTGTACCGGTTCTGACAAGTCTTCCTCCACCATCATAGATCTTTACCTTTTTTCTCTCAAAAGCAAGTCGGTGGCCTGGATTGTTTAGCTATGCCACACTTAGTAGATTATAGTTTAGTCCTTTTACCCAATATGCATTATTACATCTTTTTCTATCATTAATCATCAATGAACCTTTACCTCTTACCATACAGGGTGCATCATTACCCATTCTCACAGATCCTCCATTGTATTCTTCAAGTTGATCAAATTTCTCCTCATCACCAGTCATGTGATGTGTACAACCACTATCTATGATCCATGTATCATTTCTATTAACTTTAGAGATAAGTTATATTTCTTCATGTTTTTCTTCTTCTTCTGAGTCATCTTTCTTAGCAACAAATACTACTTCTACATCATCATTAGAATCAGATTCAGATTCATTTTCTTTAGCTATATAACATACCTTTTTTCCTTTATCATTACTATCTTGGTTGTATCTACTATTGTTTCAGTAGCTCTTGTTGCTTTTCCTTCCATATCTTCCTTCAGATCAGTCTTTGGTTCTTTCATCCTCTTTCTTATGTGGACATCTAGTAGCAATGTGGCCAACTTCTTTACAATTAAAGCATGCTAAAGGTAACTTGCCTCTATACCTTCCTTTACCTTTAGGTAACCTTCTGGCCATGAGAGCTTCAATTTCATCAAGCTCATCATCGGTATTGCTATCACTATCATTCTTGTTATTCCAGCTACTAGACTTATCAATCGTCAGAGAAGTCATAAAAGCAGATTCAACATATGGTACAACACCATTTTCAAAGTTAGTTAATTCAAAGGTTGTGAGTTTACCAATCAGATTGTCAAGAGTAAGGGCATTACCTGAAGCAGACCTTGTTTCATGAATTATAGAAATTCTGATTGATTAAACTAGCAATAATGTCCTGAGAACCTTGCTTACTACTGTCTCTTCACTAATAACGCCACTAGATGCTCTAATAGCATGTACTACCTCTTTTAGTCTATTTGTGTATTGCACAATATTCCCAGCTTCCTTCATCTTCATATCATCAAATCTACCTCTTAGGCTTTCAGCTCTGGCTCTTTTAACATTCACATCACCACTGTAAACTTGAGCAAGTTTATCCCACATTTCTTTGGCAGTTTTGCAACTTTTAATATCTTCAAATTTGGCATCGGTACAGGTAGCAACAATCTCCATCATAGTAACATTGTGTTCATCCCTGTCTCTCAATTGATCAAGTGTTAGGAGACCAGTGGGCAGTTGTATATAGCCATTCTCCATTAGGTCTAGTGCAGAATTCCCAATTCTAGATATGTGCAACTTCATTTTGCTCTGCCATACTATGAAATTATATTTGTTCAGCTTTGGCACTTCCCTCTTATACATTTTGAGATCTTTGTGCTGAAGTCCTTAAAAATCTATTCCAAGCAACCACAGCTTTGACACCAATTGTTAGAATAACTAAGAGGGGGGTGAATTAGTTATCCAGTGTCCCAATACAAAATGTATAATCCAAAAACAAATTATCTAAAACTTCTGATACTCAGTAACTTGAAATACTATACTATCTATGCTTTTACTAATTACCTATCAATAACAACTAATGATTACTGATCAAATCAAGTATGCAACATGAAAATATGACATCAAACAAATATCACAATCAACACATAACACAAGAGATGTAACATGGAAACCCTGTGAAGGGAAAAACCACCTGGGACAAGCAACCCAAAATATTCACTCTTCTGAAGTGAGGTCGGTGAAGACCCAACCTTGTTAAAGGTTACAAACACACTGTTAGGTGTGACCTTGTTAGAGGATTTAATCCTAACCGTTATCATCCAACCAACATTCACTATGGGGTTGATAGGATAACAATGTTCATTATATGAATGATACATAATAAAGAATTTTCTAGTCCACTCGGTTAAGAGATTTGACTGTGTACAATGGTTAAAATGTAATAGTAGATGGTCTACCTTAATACAACTCAATTGCAGATGTATAGATCAATGTTAGGCTCATTCAAATCCTTTGATCAATGTTTCTATTATGTTTCAAACAATTTCATTTACTTACTGTCGCTCGGTATACTCTGCAGTTTGGTTCTTCTTAACCAGTATGATCAAATATGCATGAAAACTTATTCACACAATAATTCTGTAGTATCTTCTTCTCCTGGCATTAGTTTCAGTATGAAACTCTTATCTCTTATATAGACATATAAATCATTTTCTTCTCCTCCATCAGATTTTTCCGCTTAACCATCATCGTCGATTTGGCCACTTTAACCTTCCTCGATTGATGTGTCAATAACAAATTTCAATTCAATCCATCAGATCTTTCTTGAATTATGCTAGTCATTGATCTTCATAGAAAACTTTATCTATTACCTCAAAGTTATACACTTTCCATCTCAGCAATCCTTATTGGCTAAACTGATCATTTAGTTGTTTTTTCCCAGATCGGTTAACAAAGAAATGCATCGGTGAACACAAGCTCAGTTTGCACTTTTCTCTGTATACACTACACTTCGTTAGTGTATAATGTAATGCTTCATTAATCAATAAAACTACTTTGTGTCTTTTAGCTCTATTCTTCATCATAGATGAATGCAACATAATCAAGTCAATATCATAAGGTCATAGACTCATAAATAAGTTACCCAATCTATTCCTAATCCTCATCTATCATATACATCTTCCTCATGTAGATATTTATGTTCTTCATCTCTTTCACCCCTTTTCTACAGATGTTTTGGTGTAGTAACTTACAAGATAAGTGTTGTCAAACTAGTTGACATCAATGACAACATAATACTGATTTAATCATCTTACATATCTAATCAGCAACTCCTCGGTGATCTCTATATCATAGATTCTTCAATCAAGTTCTAAACTAGTTGTAGTTCAACTGTATCTTGAATGTCACTAGTTTAGATGTCACCTCTTTCATGACAACCTCAATTCTAGTAGAAGTAAGCCCAGTTAGGGTATTGAATATTAGATCTGAATTAATTCAAACCCAATTGGTGTATGATAAACTTCAAGGCTTGTTTTCACACCCTCCAAGAGACTTCTCTTGCCTCCTAGTATCCTATTCCTCTATAGGATCTTCCAATAGGCTTAGATCATTAACTAAGACCTATTCAAACTCTGCTATAAGATTCAATCTCTGAAAACATAACCTTGAATGATCAACACCTTAGTTTTGATTCACATCTCCACACTCACTTAGGAAGCTCTAAGTGACAAATCTCCACACACATGCTCCAACATTATAGGGATGTTCTCCATCACATAAAAAATCATAATATTTCCCATTTGAACCATTTTGGAAGGATCTTGAATCATCTTCCTATTAGCTTCATCAATTCATCATGTAGAGACCTTAAAATAGGCCTATTTCCTTATAGCCTTCACCAGTCCATTTTTCCCCTTTTTAGTAAAATTTTCCCAAAAAACTTAGAAAAATAAAACTTTATTTGGATACCCTTTTGGAATTTTGAAAACTTTCATGGAGGTTTCTAGGTCTGAAAGTGACCGTATAGGGGGTTCCTACAAACAAGGACAAGAGGCCTAATGGGCCTAATTTCTAGGACTGAACTGTGGTTTTGATAGTAAACTTGCTCAAACCAAATCCTAAATGAATGATATGACTTATATCTATATATAATGGATAGATATGATGTTTACCTTCATTAAAAATTCCTGGAGCAGTATGAAACCATACAACCATACAATGTTTCTTCACTCTTTTCACCTGTAGACCTCTAACTGGGCTGCACAAACTCGCCTAGGGCCTAGCATAATAAATATAGTTCTTCATGCTTTCATGACTCCTAACTCCTAAAAATATCTACAAAAATGAATCCTCTACCATTTACATCTATCATGAATGATTATCCATGGTTAGATTTCATGGAGGAGCCATGACTCTTTAAACTACTCAAAACAAGCTGAAAATAGACTCCCTGAACTAAAACACCCAAAACCATTACTTAGATGAACTCAAAACAACTTTCTATTCAAATTAAAAAGTTTATAAAAAACCTATATAAAACTAATCCAAAATTATATTTATTTTTTTAGTCCATTAAGTATGATTTTCAACACAAAACAACAGAAAATTTACTGTAAAATGCTTGCAGAGCTCTATTAACTTTCTCTAAAACTATTGCAATGCATAATGAAACTTGGTGTTTGAGTCTTAGGTATCATTAGATGCCATTTCATTCATTTTAGGGCCTTTTGGCAGCAACATATGTTAGAAAGAAAAGATCCCCAAGATAACTGAGAGGGGGGGGGGTGAATCAGTTATCTGATACTTAATTAATTTAATTCATTTTTCAGATTTTAACAATATAACCAATGCAATAATAACAACAACCATAAACAATTTGCACAATGACACAAGATATGTTCTCAAGGAAACCCAATCAAGGGAAAAACCCCGTGTGGGAGTGATGCCCACAAAATGATGTACTAATATGAAAGTTCCTTGTTAGAGGATGGACCCTATTAGGAGTCTTATGAAATACATTCAGTACATATAAATCCCTATTAAAAGATTCTGACCCGGTTAAGAGTCTAAAGAACAAAAGGAAGACAGATGGACCCACTGCCCAAACAGCTTCAAGGCAAGATCTCTGAACTCACTGTCCAACAGACCTTAAGATTATTCATCAGAATAATATGGAACAAAATACCTTCAACTTACCGTGCCCAAACTACACTCACAACATCATAATACCTCAAACTCTGATCTCTGCACTCACAAATCATCAATCACTGCTATACTGACTCTTTTCTTCACTTCATGCCTAGATCTGCAACTCTCTCATCAAATTCACTCATCATCATATATTCTTTTTCATATTCATACATACAATAATGAAAAACAATCCTTCTTATATACCACACTCAAATAATTACAAATGAGTCGGTCCTCAAATACAAAATAATAGTTCTCACACGTTACATTAAATATTACATAAAACTGTCAGCTTCCAGGTGCTATAACTTTCTCAAAGATTAACCAAACTTTATGCGCTCTTAACCAAAGTATCCACAAGGTGTCTAGATGCTTCATCTAACTCCACAAATTAAAATATCATCCCAATAAAAAGATATAATCAATTTACCGAAACTGCTCTTCAGGAACACTGTTCTGACATACTGTCTTTACCAAAAAGCTTGTAACTAATACATATGAATTCCAATCTTTATGCATTGTTAGACATAGCTAAAATACATCATAAAGATAAACATTCAATTCTGCAAAGTCTGATTCCATCAGAATAATTACTTACAAAAACATCTTCCATCAGGTACTCTGACTGCCTGTCTGTCACTGAACTTCACTAAATCACCTTTATCTCACAATCCATAATAGATAAAGACTTGCACTATTAACTATAGATAAATAAAATCATGTTCTAGCTTCCATTAACTCTGCATAAGAAAATCTTCAATAGACAATCATTTATGATCAAAACAGTCCTCTATTTTCCTGTCAATTCACTGAAATATCACTGTGTTGACATCAATGACAATCCAGTCATGAATGTAACAATCCACTACTACAGAATGATCACAAAACATATCCAAACAATATCTCAATGCATCAAAAACTCTTCATGCACTCATTCACATTCATTCCTAACAATCTCCCCCATTGACATTGATGGCAACACGGATGAAAAACATCCAATGTTCCAAAAATCCAATACTGCAATCATCACTGCAAAATATCAAATCAAATCTTGCTTTGTTTTCCTATTAATCTTTCACATATACAATGCTTACTTTCCCTCAAAGATATCAAACAATATGAATCTCTCCCGCATAACATATGCTGCATTACTATGAATTTTTTCATGAATCTCTCCCCCATTGACATCAATGACAATGTCAAACAATAGCTCAATGTCAATAGACACTATTTTGAAAAATACATGCACTAGATTCCTCAATGACTCAGCTCAAACAAGAATACTCCCCCATTCAGGAAGTACCATCATCCAGTCCAGAAAAAGATAGATACATAAACCATTGGATGGATTCAATTCTTTGCATCTTCTATTCAATAGAAGTTTGGGGAATGACCCCAAACATACCTCTCAAATACTCAAAAGTATCCTTCAGAAATGGTTTCGTAAATATGTCCGCTATCTGCTCATGGGTACTAATGTACTCAAGTCTGATTTCTTTCTTCTCAACTTTCTCTCTCACAACATGATACTTGATCTCTATGTGTTTTATCTTTGAATGTAATACTAGATTCTTCAACAAACTGACTGTACTTGTATTATCACAATGTATGGTAATAGGTTCTTCAAATTTTATCCCAATGTCCTTCAACATTTGCTTCATCCAAGTAATCTAATTACAATTGTTTGCTGCTGCAACATACTCTGCCTCTGTTGTGCTTTGTGAAATAGAGTTCTACTTTTTACTTATCCATGAAACCAATCTTCCTCCAAGAAAAAATGCTCCACCACTGGTGCTTTTCTTATCATCAACACTGCCTCCCCAATCTGCATCAGTGTATGCACATAATGTAAAATCATTAGAATTGTCATACCACAGTCCATAATTCATTGTTCCTCTCAAATATCTCAGAATTTTCTTAGCTGTTGCAAAGTGTGTTTCTTTAGGTGTTGCTTGAAATCTTGCTACTATACCAACTGAATGTGCTATATCTGGTCTAGTATGTGTCAAGTACTGCAATCCTCCAATCATAGATCTATACTTCTTATGTTCAACTTCCTCTAACTCATCTTTGCTAGATATTTTAAGTCCGGTCACCATAGGTGTTCCAACTGGTTTACAATCTTCCATTCCAAATCTTTTCAACAAATCATTCAGATACTTAGCTTGACTGATAAATATTCCATCTTTGCTTTGTGTTATCTGCAATCCCAAAAAGTATTTCATTTCTCCAATCATACTCATCTCAAATTCTGTCTTCATTTCTTAAGCAAATTGTTCACTGGCTTCATCTTCTCCTCCAAAGATAATATCATCAACAAATATTACCACAATCAATAATCCATTCTCAATTTCTTTTATGTACAAGTTACTATCTGTTGTCCCTTTCATACATCCTAATTTCAGTAAATACTTGTCCAATCTTGCATACCAAGTTCTAGGTGCTTGCTTTAAACCATACAATGCTTTCTTAAGTTTACATACCATGTCTCCTTCATGAGTTAAAGGAAAACCATCAGGTTGCTCAATGTAGACTTCTTCTTCCAACTCACCATTCAAAAATGCTAACTTAACATCCATTTGATATACTCTGAATTTCTCATATGCTACATAAGCCAAAAACATTCTTACTACTTCAAGTCTGGCCACATGAGCAAAAGTTTCTTCATAATTTATTCCTTCTTGTTGTGAATATTCCTTACATACTAAACTTGCTTTGTTTCTGATCACTTCTCCTTGTTCATTTACCTTATTTCTGAATACCCATTTAGTTCCAATCACATTCTTGTGCTTAGGTCTAGGAACCAATTCCCATGTTTTGTTCTTCTCAATTTGATCTAATTCTTCTTTCATAGCTTTCATCCAACATTCATCTTCACGTGCTTCATTTGTAGTTTTAGGTTCAACTTGTGAAATCAAACATAAAAGTACCTTATTCCGAGTAAGAACTCCTCTGTCTAAGCTTCCAATTATTTGTTCAGGTGGATGATTCTTTGTTGTGTACCTATTAGGTGTCATAGTCTCTCCTCTTGTAGTTTCTCCTCTTGTAGTTTCAACTCTTATCTCATTTGTAGATTCTTTTCTGCTCTGATCATTGCTGTCTTCAATATTTTCATTTGTCAATTCACTGTTAGTCTCAAAAAAATGTTCAGAAATTTCATTGTTAGACTGAGCAAAGGTTTCTCCATCAGGTTCATAATCAAGCATTCTTTCCTGAATTCTGAATTTCTCATCAATTCTAACATTTGTACTTTCAATAATAGACTTAGTTCTCTTGTTATAACATCTATATGCTTTACTTTTTAGAGAATAACCGAGAAAGATTCCTTCATCACTTCTAGGATCAAACTTTCCTATATCATCATCTCTTTTAATATAACATCTGTTACCAAAATTTTTGAAATACTTAACTATTGGTGTATGCCCAAACCATAATTCATAAGGTGTCTTTTCTATTCCTGATCTGATTTGTACTCTGTTCATTGTGTAAACTACTGTATTCACTGCTTCTCTCCAAAATATCTTGGCCAAATCACTTTCAAACAATATTGCTCTTGCTACTTCAGTTATTGATCTGTTCCTTCTTTCTGTAATTCCATTTTGTTCAGGTGTTCTAGGTGCTGAAAACTATCTTTTAATGCCATTCATCTCACAAAAATTATCAAATTCTTTAGATGTAAATTCACCTCCTCTATCTGATCTCAAACATTTAATTTTCATTCCTGATTCAGTCTCAAGTTTATTCTTAACAATTTTAAACTTATCAAATGCCTCAGACTTTTCTTTCAAAAATGCAACCCACATCATTCTTGTAAAGTCATCAACAAAAATCATAAAGTACCTTTCACCATGAAATCCTCTATTCTTGTAGGTCCACTCAAATCTGTATGAATGATCTCCAACTTCTCAGTAGATGTAAACTTCTTGCTTGGAAATGAACTTCTTCTCTATTTTGCCATCACACATTCTTTGCAAATCATGTTAGTAGGCTTCATAATCTTTGGTAAATCTCTCATTGCAAATGTAGTACTCACCTTCACAATGTTATCAAAATTTATATGACAAAACCTTCTATGCCATAACCAACTGTCATCAATTTTAGTCATCAAACATGTTATTTCAGTAGGATTTAACTAAAACACATTACCTCTGGTTCTAGATCCTTTTCCAATTAGATTTCCATCCTTATCTTTAATAATACAAGAGCTTTCAGTAAAAGAAACTTGATAACCTTTATCAACTAGTTGTCCAACACTCAACAAATTGTGCTTTAATCCATCAACAAAGTAAACATCATCGGTGTTAGTCTTTCCATCAAGAGTAATAGATCCTATACCTTTGATTAAGCAAGGTGCATTATTACCAACTCTGACTACTCCTCCATCATAATTGCTATATTTTATGAATTTTCCTTTGTCACCTATCATGTGATGTGAACATCCACTGTCTATAATCCAATCTGATTTCTTTTCTACTTGTGAAACTAGGGCTTTTTCTTCTACAACTTTTGATTCAGTAGTTTCTTCCTTTATAGCCACAAATCCTATGTCATCACTATCATTATCACTATCACTTAAATGTCTTTCAATTCCTGCTTCAATTTCTTCATCATTAACATAGTAACATTTATCAGGTCTTCTAAATTTGTTTTTGTATTTCTTAACTCTCTTAGGACATTTAGATGCATAATGACCATATTCTTGACAAGTCCAACATTTAAATATTTTCTTACCTTCCGGTTCTCTTTTCATGAGTAGTGCAATACCTTCTTCAATATTCTTATCTTCTTCAGATCTGATTCTGCTGCTGCTTGCATAATCTTTGTTCATGCTTGTACTTCTTGACAATGTAGGTCTTATACTCAGAGCACTGAATGTTGTCTCCATTCTAGGTAATTCTCCTAACATTTTCAAACTCATTTCTGCTACTTCCAATCTTCCAAGAAGGGTTTCTTTTGAAAAGTTCAGTGTGCAAGGTATCACTTGTTCAATCATTTGTGTTGTCTACTTGAATACTGGTGTCAATGTTCTCAAGATCTTCCATATCACTTCATGCTCTGTCTTTGTTCCTCCATAAGACTTAATTCCTGTAACAATCTCAGATACTCTTCCCATATAGCTTATAATTGATTCATATTCTAACATTCTTATATCTTCAAATGCACAAATCCAATTATGTAATCTAGCTTGCTTTGCATGAACATCACCTTCAAAAGTATTAAGTAAAGGTTTCCAAATATCATGAGCTTTAGGTAGATCTTTTACCTGACCATATTCATTTTCTGGTAGGGCTGACAAAAGTGCTTCCTTTGCAAGTATGTTACACATAAATATGTCTCTTTCCTCATTTGAAAAACTTTCAAGCCTATCTTCAGTAATGACTTCCTTCTCTTTGCTTGTAATCAACCAATAACCTGGTCCTAAACACAAGAGATGTACCTTGATCTTCTGCTTCTAGCTATCAAAATTTATTCCATCAAACTTAGGGCTTTCTTTCCTAAAATTTTCCATAGATCTCCTTAAGTTGTTAAACTTTTCCTTCAAGGACCTGCTGCTCTGATACCAATTGTTAGAAAGAAAAGATCCCCAAGATAACTGAGAGGGGGGGGGGGGGGTGAATCAATTATCTGATACTTAATCAATTTAATTTCTTTTTCAGCAATTAACAATATAAGCAATGCAATAATAAGAACAACCATACACAATTTGCACAATGACACAAGATATGTTCTCGAGGAAGCCCAATCAAGGGAAAAACCCCATGTGGGAATGATGCCCACAAAATGATGTACTAATATGAAAGTTCCTTGTTAGAGGATGGACCCTATTAGGAGTCTTATGAAATACATTCAGTACATATAAATCCTTTTTAGGAGATTTTGAGTCCCTGCTAAAAGATTCTGACCCGGTTAAGAGTCTAAAGAACAAAAGGAAGACAGATGGACCCACTGCCCAAATAGCTTCAAGGCAAGATCTCTGAACTCACTGTCCAATAGACCTTAAGATTATTCATCAAAATAATATGGAACAAAATACCTTCAACTTACCGTGCCCAAACTGCACTCACAACATCATAATACCTCAAACTCTGATCTCTGCACTCACAAATCATCAATCACTGCTATACTGACTCTTTTCTTCACTTCATGCCTAGATTTGCAACTCTCTCATCAAATTCGCTCATCATCATATATTCTTTCTCATATTTGTACATACAATAATTAAAAACAATCCTTCTTATATACCACACTCAAATAATTACAAATGAGTCAGTCCTCAAATACAAAATAATAGTTCTCACACGTTACATTAAATATTACATAAAACTATCGGCTTCCAGGTGCTATAACTTTCTCAAAGATTAACCAAAATTTATGCACTCTTAACTAAAGTATCCACAAGGTGTCTAGATGCTTCATCTAACTCCACAAATTAAAATATCATCCCAATAAAAAGATATAATCAATTTACTAAAACTGCTCTTCAGGAACACTGTTCTGACATACTGTCTTTACCAAAAAGCTTGTAACTAATACATATGAATTCCAATCTTTATGCACTGTTAGCCATAGCTAAAATACATCATAAAGATAATACATTCAATTCTGAAAAGTCTTATTCCATCAGAATAATTACTTACAAAAACATCTTCCATCAGGTACTCTGACTGCCTATCTGTCACTGAACTTCACTAAATCACCTTTATCTCACAATCCATAATAGATAAAGACTTGTGCTATTAACTAAAGATAAATAACCTCATGTTCTAGCTTCCATTAACTCTGCATAATAAAATCTTCAATATACATTCATTTATGATCAAAACAGTCCTCTTTTTTCCTGTCAATTCATTGAAATATCACTGTGTTGACATCAATGACAATCCAGTCATGAATGCAACAATCCACTGCTACAGAATGATCACAAAACATATCCAAACAATATCTCAATGCATCACAAACTCTTCATGCACTCATTCACATTCATTCCTAACAACATAACCATCCTATAACTTAGGGAATCCAAAGATACCTAAATGGCATGCACTCTTTTGCAATAATTGCAAAATTGAAGACAACTTCTTCTCAACACTTGGAAACTTTTTCATGTGCCTTGATCCTATATTCTAGGACTCATAACCACCTATGTTTCATGGATCCAAGGCCATTTATGGCCTTATGGAATCTTTATAACAACCATTATGTTTTTAGAACACATTTAAGACTCCAACTTAAGCTAAGCTCCTAACACTAGGAAACTGAAATAACAACAAACAAAGGTTAATTAGTGACCTTAGTCCTAGTGACTAATTCACCTAACCAACATTGAAAATGACCTTCTAAGATCTTCAATAAAACAAATCTATTCTCTTGACTTGGCTAGAGTCAAGTACAAGCCAAAAACTTATAAATAATAGAGGCTAACCTAGGTGCTCCTGCACCATCCTCCCCAAAATAAGAAGATCAATCCACCCTTGGATTGATGATTGTACGATCAACTCCCATCTTTTTGAACTCTTGTATCTAATATGTTGTTCAGGCCTATGATTTTAGTAGTAGGTAATTGGAGATCCTCCACATCTTTGATCACTTCATGAAGGGTCTGATCCATGTCTTGTTGTGGTCCTCTATAATGGACTAAGTTAGAAATATTAAAAATGGGTGATAGTCCACTGTCTTCTAGTAGTTCAACTTTGAATGCATTGTCACCATACTTAGCCAATATAGGATAGTGTCCTATCCTTCTCATTTGTAGCTTGTGGGGGACTCCTTTTTGTAGTCTTGACTTGTTGAGATGCACCATAACCAAGTCACCAAAATTAAACTCAACTGTCCTTCTACTTTCATCCACTTTGGCTTTATGTTTTATGGTGTTCTCTATCAATGTCTTCCTCACTATTTCATGAACCTCTTTCATAGCCAATGAAAAATCATTAGCATACCCACTTTATTTGACTCCTTCTTTTAGATTTCTCATTTCATAGACACCTCTTGGATGTAGTCCATAAACTATCTCAAATGGACTCTTCCCTATGGATCTATTTATGGTGTCATTGTAGGCATATTTAGCTTCCCCAATCAACTGATCCCATTGCTGACCATACTCTTTAGTCAAGCATCTTAGAATATTCCCAAGGCTTTTATTAACAACCTCAGTTTGACCATCAATTTGGGGATGGTAAGCTGATCCAAAAGATAAGTTGGTGCCCAATCTTTGCCAAAGAGTCTTCCAAAAATGACTCATAAATTTTGTGTCTGTATCTGATATAATGTTGATAGGAAATCCATGGATTCTTACTATCTCTTTGAAGAATAGAGATGCTATTTGACTTGCATCATTTGTAGTCTTGCATGGCACAAAGTGAGCCATCTTACTTAACCTATAAACAACAACATAAACACTATCCATCCCTTGTCTTGTCTTGGGTAGCCGAACAATAAAATCCATGCTTAAGCATTTGCATGACCTAGTAGGAATAGGTAGTGGCTGATAAAGACAAACATTTGTAGAAGCTCCCTTGGCCTTTTGACATACTACACAACTCTCCACATACTTCCTAACATCAAGATTCATTCTAGGCCAAAATTAAAACCTTGAAACAAGGTCTTGAGTCTTAGTGATCACAAAGTGACCACTCAAAGCACCATTATGCTTTTTTGGAATCAAATTCTCTCTAATAGAGCCTCTAGGAACACACAATTGATTGCCTTTGAACAAGAGATCACTTTGCAAAGTATAATCAACATATTTACTATGAAAATGATTCTTGTATTTAGCACATACCTTGTAAATGTTAGCAAAGTCCTCATCATCTGCATATAGATCATTGAAATGATCTATCCCCATACTTTTCAACTGAATTTATTATAGTGTGAGGGCTCTTCTTGACAAAGCATCAGCCACCTTATTTAGTACACCCTTCTTGTGCTTGATATTGAAGGTGTAAGCTTGTAGGTACTCAACCCACTTCATGCACTTGTGACGCAACTTCTCTTGTGAATTCAAGAAACTAAGTGCTTGATTGTCTGAATACACAATGAATTCTTTTGGAAGCAAGTAATGCCTCCACTTTCTTAGAGCTTGGACCAATGCATATAACTCAAGATCATATGAGGACTATTTATTCTTAGCCTCACTCAACATTTCAGAATGGAATGCTACCTGTCTGCCCTCTTGGCTTAGAACAACCCCAATTGATACATTGCTAGCATCACATTCAATGGTGAATAGCTTCTCAAAGCTTGGAAAAACTAAAATAGGTTGGCTATCTATCCTCTCCTTCAACGAATCAAAGGTCTTGTTAGCATCTTCATTCCACACAAACTTGGTTTTCATTCCTCCTTTGATAGTGTCTAACATAGGAGCACAAATTGAACTAAATTGTCTTTTGAACTTTCTATAGTATTGTGCAAGACCATGAGAACACCTTACCTCAATTGCTTGTTGGAAATTTGGCTGATTTTGTCACATAGATGTTGTCATTATGGAAACATATGTCTTATATGAAGATTGCACAAGGTCAGAGATCTAGTATGTCAGAGTGCAATATGAAATTGTCTAAGTATGAGACAATATGTTTTTGCCAGTGAACTAGGAGACAATTTTGTTTGGCGACATTGATTGGAGTAAGTTCAATGCTTTCTCACTTGAACATAGAATCTATGGTGACAAATGATGACTCATCTCATAGCACAAGTTAGTACGGCATGTACGGAAGGAGTTATGACAGTTTTGCTAAAGACAGTGTTAAGCCGATAGGACAGATTTTGAAGATAGAATTCATAAAGAGTTAAGGGATTATTTTGTTTATCAAAATAATGACTTAACAACATAAAGGAATGACATCCTAGATGGTAACCCTTGGATAAATTTATTTTTCAATGTGGCAGCCAACCAAGTAAATTTATTAGCCTTAATAACTTGTATAAATGTAATTGTAAAAAAAAGAAAAAAAAGAAAAAAGAAAAATTGTAATAAGTGATTTGATGCAAAATATGATGTACATGTAATTGCGATAGTGAAAGAGTAGTGAAGAGATATTGATGCAAGTAGTATAAGTTTATGTACCTTAACCTCTTTTGTAATCAGTGTATATTGTACATTACTTGTTTGGGCAGTGGGCTCATCTGGTAATCACATTTTGTATTGCCAACTCCTAACAAAGTTGAGGCTTCTAACAAGGCCTATAGTCCCTTAATCAGGACTGATACATTATATGCATGTAATAGACTCCTAATAGGGTCAACATCCTTAACATGATACTTTTGATTAGTGGATCTTTGTGGGTATCATCCCCACCAGGGTTTTCCCTTAGCTAGGGTTTCCTCGAGAACAAATAATGTGTTATGAGTTCTTTAATTTTATTACTATGCACATTGTTTAGCTTTCTATGTTATGTATGTTAGAAATAGGAAATACTGAGAAGGGGGGGTGAATCAGTATTTCACAAACTTTACAAACTTTTACTTTTACCCACTTATGGATATAACAGATTACTTTAGTGCATACAAAGATAATCAAGCTAATAAACAAACATAGCAATAAATGTAAAGAACTCATAACACATGATATGTTCTCGAGGAAACTCTAGCCAAGGGAAAACCCCAGTGGGGATGGTACCCACAAAGATCACTAATCAAAAGATATCCTGTTAAGGATGTTGACCCTGTTAGAAGCCAATTACAATAATATAGTGGATCTATCCTGGTTAAAGGACTTTAGGCCTTGTTAGAAGCCTCAACCCTATTAGGAGTTGTAGATTAAAAAACCTGATTACCAAATGAGCCCACTACCCAAACAAGTAATACAAATTTTTACTGATTACAATATGGTACTGCTTACAACTTCACATCAACAACTTTCGTTGATATCAAAATATACAACTATCGCAAGTTACATTTCAAGTATTTTCAGTCATTACAACTTCACATCTTTATACAAGATACAAACATAATATCTTACTTCTATCATCTTACACATCCTAATCCAAGAGTAAACATCTAAAATGTCAACTCTTTATAATATTAAGTCATTATTTTGTAAAGAAAAATAATCCCTTAATCATTTTACCAATTCTGTCCTTGATTCTGCTCTGTCGGCTTACAAATTGTCATCGGTAATCTTTGAATAAATTAGTCCGTACTAATCAAAACTTTATGTGCACTGAGATGGGGTATCCTCATATAATGTAGAAGCTTCATTTAATGGCACAAACAAAAATATTGCTCTAGTGAACGTCGCCAACTAAATCTTTCTCGGGTGCACTATCAGGATCTCTGTATCCATACTTAGAAAATTTCTTTCTACGATCTTCCATCTTTTCTTTCTAGATTCTGTGCTCTTAATAGTGAATATATGTTTCCATAATGAAAACATCTATGCATCCACATTAGCCAAATTTCCAACAATCTTCCCCTTTGTCATTGGTGGCAACATATGAGAAAATTGGCTAAGTGAGCAAAACAAAACTTCAAAATTTGTACCAAAATTGTGGCCATTAATCTTTATATCAATCTCAAAACATATACTATATCATACTCCATAGAATAGCTCCCCATATGAGTATGCTTCCTCATAATATAAACAATTTTCTAAGTATTTCTCACCCTTTGACAACAATGATAAAGATAGGGTATACAATTTTTTTTCAAAAACTTGTTACCTTGCTATCAACTATTGCAAAGCCAGTAGGCTTGCAACACAATATGAAAAATCAGATTTCCAAGTCTCAAAATCTTTCTCCCAAGTCTTCTTAATTGATTCTTCTACATTGAGTAAAGTACTCAATCCGTAAGCTGCAATCTGACAGGCTTGAAGAGATTCAAAATTGAACTTCTGAAATGATGTCTTAGCAGTAAGACATTCTTCTAGCTGCTCTTCTATAATAGATAACTTGATTGAGACATGCTCTCTCAAGATGTTCATCCTGAAAATCTTCCTGTTCATTTCATCATTCAAAATCCTTATCTCATCATACAGTTTTCTAATTTTCTTTTCAACTGAACTTATCTTTATATTAGGGTTGGATAATAAATTTGTCTCTACTGTAATTACATCTTGCTTCTCCTTTATCTTCTTTTCTTCCTCAACTGTTATATTCTTAGATTTTGTACACTGAATGTACAAACATTTTCCTGTCTCAAGGTGTTTTCTTAAGTTCTTAATATGTCTGTCAAGGCTGCCAATGTCATTTTTGATATTCTAACTGATGTTCTACAACATCTCAGCTTCATAACCTACCTGAGCCTTAACCTTAGCTATATCTGTCAAATTTGTAAAATCAACATCAAAATAATTCATTACCATCTTTTCTCTTTCAAGTAGATCCAACTCAAATACATTTGTGGATATTACACTTTGTAGTTTGTTAGTTAAATCTTTCAAACTTCCTTCTAGATTCTTAACCTTTTTGTTCTTTCCAATTATCTTGTTCAAAGAGGTGATCAATTCTAATTGATCATCATCATCAACTTCCTTGCTCAAATCTTCAATCAATGATCCTATTCCTTTCTCCTTTCTAGTCTTAGGAGTAAGACTGATATCTTCTTGTGGTATAATAGGATTAGGGGCTTCTGTTTCCATCCACTCTTCTACTTGTGTAGTCACTATCTCAATATTCTTTTCTTGCTCTCCCAAAGCCAAATTGTCAACAATTTTGTCCAAGTCTTTGAACACTACATCTGAATCTAGGGTGACTTTGGTTCCTTCAATATCCATTGATTCTGTGTTAATATTGATAGGTGAAGAAGAGGGAATTTCTTCAACTTCGACTACTTCTACTGCTGCCTCTGATTGTGCTTGATCTATCCTCTATTCCTCTGCTGTAACTGATTGATCTTTTCCTGCTACCATCTCTCCTAGCACTTGCACTACTGCCTTTTCCATTTCAGTTTTCACTTGCTCATAATTACCTCCCATGATTTGTATTGTCCTCCTTTTGGTTCTCAAGAGAGTTCCAAGTGGCTTGAGGATCTGATTAAGATGATCATTATCTCTAATGTCACAAAACTATCTAATTACATTTTCTCTCATTTTTTTGTCTTCATCTTGTGCTCCCATCTTTCTGTTCACGAGTCTGTTGTACAAATCTTCTGGTATCTTTCCATGAATGGTATCAAATTTCTTATTTGCCAAAATCATATGTGTAACAATTTAATCTATCAGATGATCCATATAAGTCATAGTATTTGTTCATCTTAGTAAAGTCTCCATGCTGCAATATGTCTTCATTAACTCTTTCTATCCTTGGTTTCCATGATTTCTTCTTTGTTGTAACTTCATCATTTTTAATCTCTGCAATTCTTCTAGGCACTGGCGGGACAATTACTTTTTGTCTCTTTTCTAGTCCAAAAGCACTCACCTCTACAGTTTTATTTGCAATATCATATTCTTGTTCACTCATTCCAGTATCTTTCAGAATTCTCTTTATTTTAGTCTCTACTCTCTTCTTTGACTATTCCTCATCCTTAAGAGTCTTTGCTGAATCAAAGTTCACATCATATGTTCCAAATCTATTGCTATGAGCATCCACTTTTCTTTTCAACAATCTACTAACATATCCTTTTGTTTCAACTTAAGAGATTTCATAGCCAAGAGGGTCTATGAATTCATATCTAGGTTATACTGCTTCAATATAGGTGAAATCAGTATCAACCATAAAACAAATATCTTCCTTGTATTTCTCAACTAAGGATGGAGGAATCCTTGATCTATTCACCACAATGTTCTGAAAAGTTTTCAATACAAGCTTCACACTGTCATTAACCTTCTCATAAAGATGTTTCATGTAAACTTTATTGATTCTTTCCATAGTGTTCTCACCATCATTCCAATCAACAGTGTAAGGAAATCTTCTTAACAAGTGGAAAAACATATAAGTGACTAGTGATGAAAATCTAAAGTGAGTGTATTTAGCCTTCTTTATCTTCTCAAGGTTCTCAAACAACTGTATCCTCAAAATCTCACACAAGTCTACCGATTTCTTCTCCACACACATCAAATAGGCAATGTGTACCATACCTGCTACCATATCACCTTCTCTAGAACTTCTATAGAATTTTTTTGTCAAAATCTTATATAGGTATCTTACATCATCTTGCTTGATTTTACTAATAACTATACCTCTACCATTATATAATGAACCGCTGTTGTCAATTACAAACTTTCTCATGTTTTTCTCATTAAGTGGAATTTCACCAAATTTTGATAGTCTAGTCACATCATGAATAAGGTCTGCAATAATGTCTATGACTTTGTCTTCTAACCAAAATTTACCTTTGTGTATCCTGCTCAAAATGATCTTTGTACACTCCTCATCATCAAATTCATATTTCATAGAGTAGTTAATGATTTCATTGTTTACTAGGTGCTCATAACCTTGTTTTATTGACATATCTTGGTTGTACAATGTTTGATATTCTTCATTAAAATCATTCTCTCTTAGGGTTTCATATTTGCATCCAAGATAACTCTTAACACTCTCAATATGAAGAACTCCGTCTGGTATGGATGACAAAGCTAAACTAGCATCTCTCTCTGAGGGTTCTATTGGATCTTTCTTGATTCTAGGTCTGTTCTAATCCTTAATGTTGTGAATCAATGAAACATCCATGATTAATACTGATTTAAGATCTTGATCGGATAAATACCTCAGATTCACAAAATTAGGGCTTCGCTTGATCGGTGCTTCAAACTTCTGTAAATCAATTTCAAACTTCTTCCTTCGCTCTCCAAATTACTTCTAATCACTTGATAATCACAATAACTTCGATTTCAATCTTTTAACACTTAACATTTACTCAATCTGACATTGCATTAAATTCTTTTGCCGCTAAAATGCCAAAAAGCTAGTTCTATAAACCTGCAACCATAAATCTTCTTGCGACCTTGCAAAACACAATATTTCTTTTTGTGCACTTAACCATAGCATTATTAACCTTCATCTAACTATGCAAAACTTAACTCATTGAAAATCTAATTCTACACTAATTCTAAGTTCCTAAAATACTAACATTTACATAATTTAAGTACTTAAAGAAGGGTTAGGTAAAGATTCATTCTTACGATCAGATACATTACCTTCTTGACTACCTGAAGTGCTGACTATACCTCCTTGATCTATACCTTTAACAAATTTCACTCCATCTTCATTGCTACAACATCCCTTCTCTTTGTTTCCTGGATTCTCATTCCTTCTTGCATAGTTTCTAGGGTTAGAGTTATGATGATAACCTCCATTGTTCATTCTACAAAATCTTGATGTGTGTCTAATCTTATTGCATATCTAACAAATGATTCCATTTGATCTATATCTAGGTACTTGCTGATTGATTTGAGTCCTGCAATTTCTAGCAATGTGTCCAATTTTGTTGCATCTATAACAAACTATTCCATTTCCTCTTTTCATTCCTTCAGACATTCTTTGATCTGCATTGTTAGTATTCCTAGACATTCTACTATAATTATTTTCAATAACTTTAGTATTCTTACATTCAATAGCTCTATGTCCAAAACCATGACAATTATAACAATATCCATTAAGAGGTTTGAATTGCTTACCTGTACAATCTCTTTTCATATGACCAATTGTATTACAAGAAAAACATCTACCTTTGAATTCTCTTTGCATACCTTTTGATGATTCTCCTTGCTTCGGTGGTTCTTCTTTCTTTGATGATTCTCCTTCTTCTTTGGGTGATTCTTCTTCTTTAGGTGGATCTTTAGATTTGTTTTCATCTGACTTCTTTTCTTCATTGCTTTCACATATATTCAAATCTGGTTTCTTGCTTTCAGTAAATATATTGTATCTAAGACTAGTTTTGTCATAAGATGGTTTCCCATAAGATACTTGCTCACCAATCTTTTCACTATTTGAATATAGTCTCTCAAGTTGTTGTTTAGATTGAGTCAATTCACCTTTCACTATCTTGTTGTATTTCTCAAGTTCATCATACTGCAACTTGACTTTATCAAATTTAGATGTTACCTTGCCAAGTTTAGATTTCAGATCTTCATTCTCATTTTTTAGACTTTCATTCTTAGATCTCAGATTGTCATTTCAATCTTTCAAGCTAAGCTTTAGATTTTCTATCTTCAATTCATGTTTAAGGATCACATTTTCTTTCTTTAAATCATCACAATCTTTAATAAGAATTTCAGATTCCTTTTCAGAATTTAGATCTTCTATCTTACCTTTCAATTTTTCAATAACATTCTTTGCATCATCATACCTTCTCTTCAGAGTGTTTCTTTCATCAGTAAGCATATCAATCTGCTCAAGTGCTTCTTCAAGATTCTTCTGCAACTGATCCATATCCATAATGATCTTACTCAAGCTGCTAGGCTTTCCTTGAATGTTCCTTCTCCGAGTAACTTTGCTCTGATACCAATTGTTAGAAATAGGAAATACAAAGAGGGGGGGGGGGTGAATCAATATTTCACAAACTTTACAAACTTTTACTTTTTCCCACTTATGGATATAACAGATTACTTTAGTGCATACAAAGATAATCAAGCTAATAAACAAACATAGTAGTAAATGTAAAGAACTCATAACACATGAGATGTTCTCGAGGAAACCCTGGCCAAGGGAAAACCCCGGTGGGGATGGTTCCCACAAAGATCACTAATCAAAACATATCCTGTTAAGGATGTTGACCCTGTTAGGAGCCAATTACAATCATATAGTGGATCTGTCCTAGTTAAAGGACTTTAAGCCTTGTTAGAAGCCTCAACCCTATTAGGAGTTTTAGATTACAAAACCTAATTACCAGATGAGCCCACTACCTAAAAAAGTAATACAAATGTTTACTGATTACAATATGGTACTGCTTACAACTTCACATGAACAACTTTCGCTGCTATCGCAAGTTACATTTCAAGTATGTTCAGTCATTACAACTTCACATCTTTATACAAGATACAAACATAATATCTTACTTCTATCAGCTTACACATCCTAATCCAAGAGTAAACATCTAAAATGTCAGTTCTTTATAATATTAAGTCATTATTTTGCAAAGCAAAATAATCCCTTAATCATTTTACCAATTCTATCCTTGATTCTACTATGTCGGCTTACAAACTGTCATCAGTAATCTTTGAATAACTTAGTCCGTACTGCTCAAAACTTTATGTGCACTGAGATGGGGTATCCTCGTACATTGTAGAAGCTTTAGTTAACTACGCAAATAAAAATATTTCTCTAGTGAACGTCGCCAACTAAATCTTTCTCGGGTGCACTGTCAAGATCTCTGTATCCATACTTAGACAATTTCTTTCTGTGATCTTCCATCTTTGCTTTCCAGATTCTGCACTCTTAATAGTGATCATATGTTGCCATAATGACAAAATCTATGCATCCACATTAGCCAAATTTCCAACAATGTATGCATAAAGATTATCTATTATATCCATAATTGGGCAAAAGTAAAAATTTGTGGAATACGGATTCACCCCCCCCTCTCATTATTCCCTATTTCTAACAATTGGTATCAGAGCTTAGTTACTTGGAGAAGAATCATTCAAGGAAAGCCTAATAGCTTGATTAAGATCTCTATGTTGGAATAACTGAGAGGGGGGTGAATCAGTTAAACTTTGTCCCAAAACAAAATGTATAATTCAAAACAAAATCTTCAATTTTTGCTGCTTGGTAAATATAGATTCTGTCACTGTCTTTACTTTTACCGATTGTCAATTCTAAACTTATAATATTTACCAATCAAATATAACATGTAATATGAAAAGTATAATAACAAACAATATCAAACTCAACACATAACACAAGAGATTTAACGTGGAAACCCTATTAAGGGAAAAACCACCTGGGACTAGCAGCCCAAAAATGTTCACTCTTCTGAAGTGAGGTCGGTGAAGACCCAACCCTGTTAAAGGTTACAAGCACACTATGAGGTGTGACCTTGTTAGAGGACTTTAGACTAGAAGTTATCATCCAACCAGCAGTCACTTTGGGGTTGACATGATAACAATGTTCATCCTAATGAATGATACATCATAAGACTTTCTAAGTCAGCTCAATTAGGAGATTTAACTGTGTACAATGGTTAAATATGTAACAGTGGTTGATCTGCCTTAAAACAACTTAATTTGTAGACTACGGATCAATGTGTAGCTCATTCATTAATTTTGATCATTATATCACTTCAAATTCAATATCAATTCCACTTACTATCCGTAGATAATAGCTCTCTATAGCTTGGTAACCACTCTGTGTAGCTCGGTAATTGTTCTATCTCTCAGTTCTCCTTTTAACCTGTTTGATCAAAAAACTTCTTCTCTTTCCTTTTTTTTGGCAGTCTCTTTAAACTGAAATCAATGTCTCTTTATATAGATGAGTAAATCATTTTCCTTTCCACCATCAGATTTTGCCACTTAATCTAATTTGTAGATTTTGCCATTTAAGGTTTCCTGAGTTGATGTGTCAATAACACATTTCAATCTACTCCATTAGGTCTTCCTTTAATTATGTTAGTCGTCGATCTTCATAACAAATCTTATTTTTTACCTCAATTTCATATACTTTATAGCTCATCATTCCATTGGCTAAATTGATCATTTAATTTCATTTTGTCTTCATCGATTAACAAAGAAATACGTCGGTGGCCATACACTCAGTTAATACTGCAATTGGTATACACTACACTCCGTTAGTGTATACTAAAACCTTTCATTTACCGACAATACTGCTTTGTATCTTCCAGCGCTATTCTTCATTATAGATGAATGCAACATAATGAAGTCGATTCCATCAAGTCATGGACTCATCAAATAGTTACTCAATGTGTTCTTTTCCCTCATCTGACATATACATCTTCCTCATGTAGATTTCTCCGTTCTTCATCTCTTCCACCTTTCTTCAGATGTGTTAGTGTAGTAACTTATAAGATAAGTACTGTCAAGCTAGTTGACATCAATGACAACATGAAACTGATTAAATCATCTTGCATTATCTAAACATCAACTCCTTAGTAATCTTGAATTACAAATTCTTCATTCTGGTTCCAAATCAGTTGTACTTCATTACTGTATGGATATGGATCAACTACAAAAGAATCTTGAAGAAGCTCTTGAATAGATTGACATGCTTATTGATGAAAGAGACATTCTAAAAGGAAAGTATGGTGATGCAAAGAACCTCATTGAGAAATGGAAAAACAAGTTGGAAGATCTGAAATTTGAAAAGGAATCTAAAGTTCTTATTGAAGATTGTAATGACAATTTAGAAAAAGAAAATGAGATCCTTAAGCATGAACTAAAGATAGAAAATATGAAACTAAGTCTGAAAGATGGAAATGGAAAGAATGAAAAAAATCTGAGATCTGAGAATGAAAGGCTAAAGATTGAAAATAAAGGACCAAAATCTAAACTTGGAAAAGCAACATCTGAAATTGAGAAAGTCAATTTGCAATATGCTGAACTTGAGAAATACAATACAATTGTGAAAGGTGAATTGACTCAATCCAAACAACAACTTGGAAGGCTATATTCAACTAGTGAGAAGATTGATGAACAAATGTCTTATCAAAAACCATTGTATGATAAAATTGGTCTTGGATTCAATACATTCAAATCAATTGAAGAAAGCAAGGAACCAGATCTAAAAATATTTGAAAGTATAGATGAAAAGAAGTATGATGAGATCAACAAATTTGAAGATACACCTAAGAAGGAAGAACCACCTAAGCAAGAGGAATCATCTAAAGGTATGCAAAGATAATTCAAAGGTAGATGTTTTACTTGTAACACTATTGGTCATATGAAGAAAGATTGCATAGATAAGAAACCTATTGAAGACATGAACAAAAGAAATGGAGTAACATGTTACAGATGCAATAAAGTTGGACACATTGTTAGAAACTACAGATCACAGATCAATTCACCTGAACCAAGATATGGGAACAATGGAATTTTTTTTCAGATATGCAGCAAGATTGGACATACAACAAGGTTTTATAGAATGAACAATGGAGTTTTTCATCCTAACCCTAACCCTAGAAGTCATGCAAGAAGGAATGAAGATGCAAGTAACAGACATAAAGGATGATGTAGTAATACAGATGAAGTAAATTTTGTTAAAAGTATAGATCAAGGAGACATATTCAACATTGAAGGAAATCAGAAAGGTGAAGTATCAAGTGGTAAGAATGAATCCTTACCTGACTTATCTCAAACCACTTAATTTATGAAAATTATAGTAGATTAGGAACTTAAATTAGCGTAGAAGTATATTTATCATGAATTAAGTCTTGCACAATTAGTGAAAAGTATTATATGATGTACTAATGCTATGGTTAAGAGCGCAAAGAAAAATATTATGTTTTGCGAGATCGCAAGAAGTTTTAAGTTTTGCAGGTTAACAGAAACAACTTTTTGAAAAGAAGCAGCAAAAGAATTGAATGTGATGTCAGATCTAAGTGAGATTGAAGTAATAAAAGGTTATAATTGGTATTATTTGATCATCAAAGTGAATACAAGTGTTAAGGAGATCAAAGAGTAGTGATTGGAAGCATTTTTCAATGATTTGGTGAAGGATTTGAGCACCGAATCTACGCAAGCCCTAAAATCATGAAATTGAGGTATTTTACTTGGTAGATCTTTGAATCTGTAAAAGGAATTTGAAGTAATCATGGATGTTTCTTTAATTCACAATATTATAGATAAAAATAGACCTAGAATGAAAAGGGAACTAGTAGAACCCTTGGAAGATGACCCTAGGTTAGCTTTATCATCCGTACCAGATGAAGTTTTTCATTTATAGAATGTAAGAAGTTATCTTGGATGCAAGTTAGAAACCATCAGTGATAGTGATTTCACCAATGAGTATCAAAATATTTATAGCCAAGATATGTCATTGAGAGAAGGATATGATCATTTGAAAGACAATGAGATCATTAGGTATGCATTGCAGTATGAATTTGATAATGAAGAATGCACTAAGATAATCCTCAACAAAATTCATAATGGGAAGTTTTGGTTAGAAGATAGAGTTATAGATATTACAGCTGATTTGATTCATGAAGTCACTGGACTATCTAAATTTGGAGCCATTCCTTTAAATGAGAAGAACATGAGAAAAATAGTCATTGATAACACTAATTCATCCTAAAATGGCAGAGGAATGGTAATTAGTAAAATCCAACAACATGATGCTAGATACTTATGCAAGATCCTAACAACTAAGTTTTGTGCAAATTCAAGAGAGGATGACATGGCGGCTGGAATGGTACACATAGCTTATTTGATGTGTGTTTACAAAGTGCAAGTTGATATGTGTGAAATTTTGACAATACAACTATTTGAGAATTTGGAGAAGATCAAGAAGACAAAGTATGCACAATTTAGATTTTCATCTTTGATCTCTTACATGTTTTTCCACCTATTGAGAAAATTTCTTTACACCATTGCAAATGATTGGAATGATGGACAAACTACTATGGAAAGGATCAATAAAGTATATATGAGGCATGTTATTGACAAAGTGAATGAAAGTAAAATGTTGGTGAGAAAGATATTTCAGAACTTGGTAACAAGTATATCAAGGATCCCACAATCTCTTATGGAGAAATGCAAGAATGAAGTATGTTTTATGGTTGATACTGACTTTACTTACATTGAAGCAGTAGAACCTAGAATTGAGTTCATAGAGCCTCTTGGCTATGAAATATCTGAAACTAAGATAGAAGAGTATGTGAGCAGGCTACTTAAGTGCAAGGTTGACACTCACAGTAACAAACTTGGAACTTTTAAAGAAAATTTCAACTCCACAAAGGCTATAGTTGAGGAGAAACAGTCTATGAAAAGAGTTGAGAGCACTATTAAGAAAATTCTGAAAGATACAAGAATGATAGAGTAGGAATTCCTAGTGGCAAAGAAAATAGCAGTAGTAATCAGAGATATTGGATAGATAGAGATTTTGTCTATACCTCCCTTGTCATCTATTGCAGCATAGCAAGAAGCTACACAAGTCAAGGTGAAAGTAGAGGAACCAGAGAAGGAATAAGAAGCAAGTAAACCTACTAGGTCTACTTCCTCCACACCTAGCAAGAGAGTGAAAGAAATTGCTTCTGGACCTAGTAAGAGGTAGAAAACGTTGGTGCCACCAGTTCCTAAGAAAGTTGCAGAAATTAAAGATGATGACACTATTGTTAAGAAGAAAGCATGGAAACCTAGAGTTGAAAGAGTGAATGAAGAAATTATACAAGATGGAGACTTCACTAAGATGAATAAATACTATGACCTCTATGACTACTCAGAGAGATTGAATCTTGAAAATGCAGTGGTCAAGTACATGATTCTATTTGATAAAAAGTTTGACTCTATTCAGGGTAAGATACCTGATGACCTATTCAAGAAACTTGTTATATAAGATAAAATAGGAATGGGGTCCTAGGACAATGATTGGCACCTAAAAGAGACCCCAAAACCCATATTTTATACTTATATGAAATTGTGTTGATGCAGAAAGTAAATGTAGGTGATGAATGATGAAATTAAGGGATAAAGGTACTTACCTCCGAAAAAGAATTGGCTGGAAACCCTATCAAACGATCTCAAAAACTGTTTATTTTTAAAAGTCTGAACGGAAACTGTCAGATCTACAAAACCTAGAAATCTGTTTCCTAGATTTAGTTATGTTGACCTTGACCTTTTTAAAAGGTCAATGACCACATTTTTATTCTAATGTCCGATATTGATTCTGTTCGCAGATCTTGAAAGATTGCCGAAAAGGGTATCCGAATTCACTCCCAGATCTGAGATTCCACATTTCTACCTACAAGAAAAATGGTTTTGTTTGTTTGTTTGGGGGGTTTGCCTTGGTCAAACCCCGGTTTGGAATCAACCTTAATATTGAAATTGAAATAGGAGAATGCTAGCAAGTAGTAGAAATGAATCTAACAATGAAGCTATGCAATTCAATAGGTATGCTAATGTACTTGGAATGTAATCAAGTATGTTGATATGAAAGCTTGAACATAACATTATCAAACCTCCATGATTATATGCTTTAAGTCCACCTTGAAGGAAATATGGAATGAATCTTGAAGATGAACAAAGGATCTTGAAGGAAGATCTCACCACCTTGATGGCTAGATCTAGGGTTTTGAATGATTGATCTTGAATGCTTTAACCAAATCCCTTTAATAGCTTGAATCCTTGATCTTCAATGGAGAGCTTGGATGGAGAAGAAGACTTGAACACTTGCTTGAACACCTTGAGAGCTTGAGAGAACTTGATGGCTTGATTGCTTGCAAAACTTGATGATCAAAATGAGAGAGGAAGGCCTCCTTTTATAGTGATCTAGGATACATTCCTCTAGAAAGGCTACCTTGGAGAATTAAATCCAATTAGGTCTTTAACTTTAGAGAAATGGACCTAAATTAAATATCATTTAAGGATTTACCGTCTCAGAGCACAAAACAGCTGACCCGTAAGTGAAAATCCTGAAAGAAGAATGAGCAGGAAATGAAAAACTAAAACCCTGAAAGCTTGGGGTCAAGGTTGAGGTCAACCCTGACCTGGTCAGGGTTGAGGTCAACTTTGACCTCTGACCTAGATAGAGCCAGAATCAGTAGCTAGGATATTAGAAGATGCTAGATTTGCAGATTTCACAGTCTGATCAGGACCTAGTGTCCAAATTAGATAGAAAATCTCTTGAATGATGAGATGAAGGACTAGGAGGTCCTGTAACTAAACTCTACCTAGAAAATGAAGCCATGGAAGAGGAAAATTAGGAAAATTCCTTAAGACCTTAACCCTAATTTCACTCAGAATGAAGAAAGCAAGCACGAAGAATAAGAGGAAAGCAGGGGAAAAGGCCAAGAGTGTGCAAAGATCCCATCAAGGCACTAATCATGACCCTAAACCACTTAATCAGGGGGCTAAACACTCTTAACATGGAAGTTCTTCCATTTTAAGCTGATACATTAAGCCCCCACTTTAGCAAGAGTATTGACTCGATGCAAACTCTTGGTAAAGGATTAGAGTGAAGAAATCCAAGTGGATTCAAAATGAGATAAAATAACACTTGACTAAAGACACAAGCCCCCAGACCAAGGATTCTAGATCAACACATATTCATGAAGGTGTACGAAAAGAACAAAGGGGTTAGTACTAAATAACCCAAATCAATTAGCATAAGAAACCTTGCTAAAAAATATTTCTCATACCAATATCATATTTGGAAAGCTATCATAAGAGCATAAATGATTACATAAGAAAGACCAGAGCAACACTATAGACAACATAGCTTCATGATCCTGTCCTACTAGCATGAAAGCAAAAAAGAAAAGAAGAGAGCATGTATGGAGTAATAATGCATAGATTTGAATAAGGTTGAAAATCATACCAAGCATCTTAGGCTGAAGTACTTCCACTCTAATTCACAATCTATATTCATTACTTCATGCATGAAAGGAAAAGTGATTACCTCACCCGGTAAGATGCCTACCTCACCATGAATCACCTTGGAGGGAGAGCCCAATAGGTTCACCCATAAACTGTGCTTACAAGTGCTTGTAAATGTAAAATATTCATAGATCCACCCTCTTGTATCACTATGAATATGAAATGTGTATCTCCTCAATATTTAGCAACTTATGTACGTTACCTTCAAAAGATTTAGCATGTATGCATGTATGTTTGTATGTATGTGTGTTTGTATGTTTTGAAAAATGCTATTTCCTCAAGATCTGTTACCTTTGGAAGATTTAGCATATAAAAGTAAATAAAAAATTATAGTGCAAGGGAGACCCTATGTATGCCCCCCTCCTTAAGATGACAAAAAGATGCTATTTTGTCATGTTAAGGAAGAATCAGAACAAGGATAAAGCCTTCCTCAGCATCAAGACAATATCCTCAAACATTACCCAGTCCAAGCCAAGGAGGTCACAACTCCTTATGAGACCATGGAAGGGATGTAAAGAGATACCATGCAAGAGTGAAAGAAAAAGTAATCCTTGATGAGGAATATCACACTGTCCAGTTTCCAAAGTGAGAGATATATCCACCATGGAAACCCAATGTCAAACAACAAATAAGGTTTCTATTAAAGACATAGATCCTCAATGGAAACCATAATTCTCATGTATGATTAGATGTCATATAGTAGATAAATACTTCTTAAGCAAGGAAAGAGGTGAATCTCTAGAAAGAAAAAGGAAAAGAATACCATAAGGATATGCATGAAATAATAATGCATAGATTTTATTAAGATAGAAAATCATACCTAGCCCTTGTAGCTAAAGTACTTCTATCACACTCACATTCCATATTTATTACATCATGTGTGAAAATCTGGCAAATGCTAAGATCAAAGGCTCAAAATGAAAACCCTAGCATGACCAAATATGGAATAACAATGCATAGATTTGTATAAGGCAGAAAATCATACCAAGCCCTTGTAGCGAAAGTACTTCTACTCAAATTTAGAATCCGTATTTATTAGTGCATACTGATAATGCTAAGTTTGAAGCTTCTTGATCAAAATCCTTACATAAGGTGATATGAAATAATAATGCATAGATGTGAATAAGGTAGAAAATCATACCAAGCCCCTATGGCTAAAGTACTTCTACCAAATCCACAATCCGTATTCATTAGTTCATATGGGAAAGTAGAAAAGAAGGAGAAATCCTTGCCCCCCAAGTGTAGGAACAAAGATAGAAGAGGATACTCACTTCAGAAAGCAAGGAGATATCCTATTTGCAACAACATATACTATATCCTTAGCGAAAGGTTTTGACCCCTACATCCAAGAGTATAGATAATCGTGAAAAGGATATGTCACTTATGGAGAAGGATCCTCAATGAAAGAGATCTTATCAACAAGACCCCCATCATAGAGGACTAATTGAAATAAAATATCATCTTTCAAAAGGTAGGAATGAATATTCAATCATCAAGCCCCCTGCAAAGAAGAGGAACATGAATCTTTGAAATGAGGGAAACAACTCTAACACCATAGCAAGGGTGCGAGTTTATAAAGAACATAATTTGCAACATAGAGAAGAAGTGATGACTTAGGACAATAACTTCTCATATAAGAAGGTTATCCATAGTCAAAACATCTATCAATATGATGAAATAATATTACAATATAAATAAATACCACTTACCTAAGGAAAATAGTTCCCTAGAGAAAGAGAGAGAAGAAAGAACCTTGCCCCCCAGGGATGAAAGGCAAGGGATACCTTTACAAAGCACAAGAAAAGATATCTTGAATAATAGAAGAGAGCAATGGATAAAAAACTATCATCATGAAAACATAAATAATTAAGCTTAAAGTAGAAACATAATGGATTCTACAAGACAGAAATAAATATACCTCTTGTCCCCTAATGTAGAGGGGAAAATAGAGTGAGGGGTAAAATTATGAATAAATCTCAAAGCAAAAATTTCTTTTCTCTTATATTTATAGACTGGATAATAAGGAGAAGGTATTTTTAAGAATATTTGCACATGAACCATAGTTTGAATCTCAATATAAGCATGGGAACAACTAGGAATTGAATATGGAATGGGGTTCACCAAAATATATAAGATAAAATAGGAATGGGGTCCTAGGACAATGATTGGCACCTAAAAGAGACCCCAAAACCCATATTTTATACTTATATGAAATTGTGTTGATGCAGAAAGTAAATATAGGTGATGAATGATGAAATTCAGGGATAAAGGTACTTACCTCTGAAAAAGAATTGGTTGAAAACCCTATCAACTGATCTTGAAAACTGTTTATTTTACAACTTTGAACCGAAACTATGAGATGTACAAAATCCAGAAATATTTTTCCCAAATTCAGTTATGTTGACCTTAACCTTTTTAAAAGGTCAATGACCACATTTTTATTCTGATGTCCGATTTCGATTCTATTTGCGGATCCTAAAAGATTGCCGAAAAGGGTATCTGAATTCACTCCCAGATCTGAGATTCCACACCTGTACCTATAAGAAAAATGGTTTTGTTTGTTTTTTGAGGGGGTTTTCCTTGTTCAAACCCCAGTTTGGAATCAACCTTAATATTGAAATTGAAATAGGAGAATGCTAGCAAGTAGTAGAAATGAATCTAACAATGAAGCTATGCAATTCAATAGGTATGATAATGTACTTGGAATGTAATCAAGTTTGTTGATATGAAAGCTTGAACATAACATTATCAAACCTCCATGATTATATGCTTGAAATCCACCTTGAAGGAAATATGGAATGAATCTTGAAGATGAACAAATGATCTTGAAGGAAGATCTCACCACCTTGATGGCTAGATCTAGGGTTTTGAATGATTGATCTTGAATGCTTGAACCAAATCCCTTCAATAGATTGAATCCTTGATCTTCAATGGAGATCTTGGATGGAGAAGAAGACTTTAATGCTTGCTTCAACACCTTGAGAGCTTGAGAGAACTTGATGGCTTGATTGCTTGCAAAACTTGATGATCAAAATGAGAGAGGAAGGCCTCCTTTTATAGTGATCTAGGATACATTCCTCTAGAAAGGCTACCTTAGAGAATTAAATCCAATTAGGTCTTGACCTTTAGAGAAATGGACCTAAATTAAATATCATTTAAGGATTTACCGTTTCAGAGCCCGAAACATCCAACCCGGAAGCAGAAAATGAAAATCTTGAAAGAAGAATGAGCGGGAAATGAAAAATTGAAACCATGAAATCCTAGGGTCAAGGTTGAGGGCGACCCTGACTTGGTTAGGGTTGAGGTCAAATTTTACCTCCAACCCAGAAAAAGCTAGAATCAAGAGTTGGGATATCAAAAGATGCTAGATTTGCAGATTTCACAGTCTGATCAGGACCCAGTGTCCAGATTAGATAGAAAATCTCCTGAATGATGAGATGAAGGACTAGGAGGTCCTATAACTAAACCATACCTAGAAAATGAAGCCATGGAAGAGGAAAATCAGGAAAATTCCTTAAGACCTTCACCCTAATTTCACTCAAAATGAAGAAATCAAGCATGAAGAATAAGAGGAAAGCGGGGGAAAAGGCCAAGAGTATGCAAAGATCCCATCAAGACACCAATCATGACCCTAAACCACTCACTCAGGGGGCTAAACACTCTTAACATGGAAGTGCTTCCATTTCTAGATGATACACTTGTTAACAGGAAGAAGAGAGCACAAGAGGAAGACACATCTATCACATAAAATCTTGTGAAGAAACTATGTGTTGTAAGAGATGATGCACATCTTAAACAAATTTTGAAGGCCCTTAGCACCCACTTAAGGAAAAAAAGGAGAACCATTCAGATCATGGCAAGTCAATATGAAGAAGTGAATACAAAGACAAAACAAGCAATAGTTAAGGTTATGGTAGAGTATGTTGGAGAGCCATCAGTTGCAACAAAGAAAGCACAACAACAAGAAGAAGAGGACATTCCCTCTCCACCAGCTATAAACATTGAAGAAGAATTTATGGATGTTGAAGGTACAAAGATCACCTTGGATACTGATAATAATGTATTCAAGAATCTGGAGAACATTGTTGACAATTCAACTCTTGATGAACTAGATAGAACTGCAAAAGCAGAGTAGACTCAATCTATTGTTCAAGAACCCAAAGTAATAGAGATGCAAGCACCTGTACCCTCTAAAGATGAAATCAATCTTACACCCGAGATTGGAAAGAAGAAGCAAATTGGATCTTTGTTTGAGGACTTGGGAAAATAAGTTGATCATGATGATTAGATGGAATTGATCACATCTTTGAATAAAATCATTGGGAAGAATAAGAAAGTTAAAAGTCTTGAAGGATGTCTAAAGGACCTTACTGAAAAGTTACAAGGTATTGTAACTACATAGATTGTAGAATCGGACCCTCTGGAGAAAGCAAAAAAAGTAATGAACACTTTTGAGGATGAGTTCACAAACTTATCTGAGATTGCAAAGGTAAAAGCACAGGTAGCTTATGAAGCTAAAACACTCTTGAACATAAGCCAGAATATCAGAAATGATATCAATAACCTTGATATCTGTATAAAGGATTTGAGGAAGAATCTGGCAAGTGGTAAATCTTTGTACATTCAGTGTACAAAATCAGAGACCCTTGTAGCAGCAGAAGAATAGAAAATAAAGTTGAAAGAAGTAGAAATTCATAATGAAACCAACCTTCTTTCTAGCCCCACTATAAAGATATTTTATGTAGAGAAGAAGATTCACAAGTTATATGATGAGATCAAAGTTTTACAAGATGAAAAGGACAGAAAAATGAAAATATATACTCTTTTAAGAGAGCACACTTCTATGAAGTTGAGTATCATTGAAGGAAAACTAGAAGAATGTCTTTCAGCTAAGACATCTTTTCAAAAGTTTAGTTTTGAGAATCTCCAAGCATGTGAAATAGCAACTTATGAACTATGCACACTACTTAGTGTGGCAGAATCTATCAAGAAATCATGGGAGAAGGAATTGGAGACAATGAAAATTAATTTTTTAAATTGTGTTGCAAGCCTATCGGCTTTGCAATATTAAATCAAGGTAACCCTTTTTTTAATACAGTTTTGTAACCCTCCTTACCTATTTTGTCATTGTTGTCAAAGGGGGAGAGATATATAGATAGTAGAAAATTGATTAAGAATTGATACTCTTAGGCGGATTACTATACAGAGATAATATTTTTTGGAGTTACAAGGATAGTATATATATTTCTTATACTATGGCCACAATTTTGACAATTTTGAAGTTATTGAGTTTTACACTTAGCCAATTTTCTCATATGTTGCCACCAATGACAAAGGGGGAGATTGTTGGAAATTTGGCTGAGTTGGTCACATAGATGTTTTCATTATGGAAACATATATCTTACATGAAGATCAGATAGGTCGGAGAGCCTGTATGTTAGAATGCAATATGAAATTGTCTAAGTATGAGACAATATGTTTTTGCCAGTGAACCAGGAGACAGTTTTGTTTGGCGACGTTGATTGGAGTAAGTTCATTTCTTGAAAACTTGAACATAGACTCTATGGTGACTAATGATGACTCATCTCAAAGTGCAAGTTAGTACAACTTGTATGGAAGGAGTTATGACAGTTTTGCTGAAGATAGTGTTAAGCTGACAAGACAAATTTTGTAGACAAAATTGGTAAAGAGTTAAGGGATTGTTTTTTTTATCAAAATAATGACCTAAAAATATAAAGGGATGACACCCTAGATGTTAACCCTTGGATAAATTTATTTTTCAATATGGAAGCCGACCAAGTAAAGTTATTAGCCTTAATAACTTGTATAAATGTAATTGTAAAAAAATAAAAAAAGAAGAAAAATTGTAATAAGTGATATGATGCGAAATATGATGTACATGCAATTGTAATAGTGAAAGAGAAATGAAGAGATATTGATGCAAGTAGTTAAGGTTATGTACCTTAACCTCTTTTGTAATCAGTGTATATTGTACATTACTTGTTTGGGTAGTGGGCTCATTTGGTAATCACATTTTGTACTGACAACTCCTAACAGAGTTGAGGCTTCTAACAAGGCCTATAGTCCCTTAATCAGGATTGATACACTATATGCATGTAATAGACTCCTAACAGGGTCAACATCCTTAACATGATATTTTTTATTAGTGGATCTTTGTGGGTACCATCCCCACCGTAGTTTTCCATTGGCTAGGGTTTCCTCGAGAACAAATAATGTGTTATGAGTTCTTTAATTTTATTGCTATGCACATTGTTTAGCTTTCTATTTATGTATGCATAAAGATTATCTATTATATCCATAATTGGGAAAAAGTAAAAGTTTGTGGAATACTAATTCAACCCCCCCCTCTCAGTATTCCCTATTTCTAAATTGCTGACCTTCGAGTAGGCCAATTCATGATATCCTCCACCTTGCTCTTATCTATTTTCAGATTGCCATGTGATAAGACAAACCTAAGGTACACTAATTCTGATTTGATGAACTCACACTTCTCCAAGTTGATCATAAACTTCTCCTCATGTAGCTTCTTGAAAAAAATATCAAGATGTTCCAAATGCTCACTCCTTGTCTTGCTAAAAATCAGTATATCATCTAGATATACAACTACAAACTTGCCTATGTAGTCTTTGAGTAATTCATTCATGAGCCTCATGAATGTGGAGGGGGCATTTGACAATCCAAATGGCATGACAAGCCATTCGTACAACTCTTCATTGGTCTTGAAGGCTATCTTCCAATCATCACCTTCATGGATTCTGATTTGGTGATAGCCACTCTTCAAGTCTATTTTGCTATAGTACTTTGCTTCACCTAAATAGTCTGTTAAGTCTTCAATCCTAGGGATAGGGAACCTATACCTTATGGCTATCCTATTGATAGCCCTTGACTCAGTACATAGCCTCCAAGTTCCTCCTTTCTTAGGTGCAAGTATGGTGGGTACAACACATGGATTAATACTCTTCCTAATTAGGCCTTGGTCTAAGAGCTCTTGTATTTGCCTTGCTATTTCCTCATTTTGTTGAGGGGTCATTTTATAAGAAGCTTTGTTAGGTAGGGTAGATCTTGGGATAAGGTCTATACTATGGCTTATGGCTCTTTGAGGGGGTAAGGTTAATGGTTTTCCATCACTTACAATGCCTTGGTAAGTCTGCAACATACCTTGAATCTCCCTTGGTAATCCAGTCTTCTTAGTCACGTTGTCTTCACCTCCTTCTCTTGGTTTCAACACTAATGCATACCCTATGCTTCACTCTCTTCCATGGTTTGTAGGAAATATTTTTCACCTACCATAGGAACATTTGGACCTGCTATCTTTACTTCAGCAAACTCCAACAATGATTGAATTTTGAAGGTTACATTGTCCTTCTTGAAAGAATAGGAATTCTTCCCTCCATCATGTATGGCTTGGCAGTCAAATTTCCATGGTCTACCTAGGAGAAAATGGCATGCATCCATAGGAAACACATCACACAACACTTTGTCTTTGTATCTTCCAATGGAGAACTCACCATGCTTTCTCATTCACTAACACATGTTGTCCTTTGTTAAGCCAAGTGACCTTGTAAGGATTGGTATGGGATATTCTTGTCAACTTCAACTTGCTGACTGCTTCCTCTGACACTATATTATTAGTAGATCTAGAATCACTGATGATCCTACATACTTTCCCCTTTATCTTGCATTTGATTCTAAATAAAGCCTCCTTTGGCTTGGCTCCTCTTTCATTGGTTCCTTGATTAGAGTCCTCCTCATCATGAGGTTCTCTCCTTCCTCTAAATTTAATGGAATCTCATAATGCTTTTCTACTACATTTGTGTCTTCATGAACAAGGTTAGCTCTCTTATCACCTTCTTGTGATGAACCACCTTTCTTAGGGTATCTATAGGCAGGGTGCCCCATTTGATTACAATGGTAGCACTTCATATTGGAAAAATAATTGCCTCTTCCTCCTTGTGATGAGCCACCACTTCTTCCTCTAAAGCTAGAGTTATAATTTCTTCCTCTACCACTTCTAGTTGAGCTTCCTTCTTGCTACTCACAAAATTTTACCTCACCTTGAGCTCTTGAATCAAAACTTCTTCCTGTTAGAAAGTAAAGATCCCCAAGATAACTGAGAGGGGGGGGGGTGAATCAGTTATCTGATAATTAAACCATTTATCAACTTCAACATTAACTTAAACAACATTAAACCATATAATCAATGCATTAACCAACCATAGAAAGATAATCATACACAATGACACAATAACACAAGATATGTTGACTAGGGAACCTCTTGATCAAAGAGTAAACCCCGGTGGGAATGAGGCCCACAAAATGGTGCACTAATATGAAATTTCCTTGTGAAGGATGGACCCTTTTAGGAGTCTTATGAAATACATTCAGTACATATGAATCCCTGTTAGGAGATTTTGAATCCCTGTGAAAAGATTCTAACCCGGTTAAGAGTTATGGAAGACAGAAGGACCCACTGCCCAAACAGCTTCAAGGCAAGATCTTTGAACTCACTGTCCAAAAAATCTTAGGAATATTCAATAGTATAATATGAAATATGCTACCTCCTTCATACTATGCCAAAACCACACTCTCTGCTACACAAGATCATAAATCTAGATCTCTGTACTTCGTAAGTCTTCCTTCAACACTGAATTAGCTCTTTTCTTCACTTCATGCATACATTCACATCACAGCTTTCAAAATTTCATATCACAACTATTACAATCCCATAATCCCATATCATAACAAGGAAAACATTCATTCCTTTATACCACACTCAAATAATTAAAAATGAGTCGGCATGCAATTACAAAATAATAATTTCAACACGCTACACCAAAAATTACATAAAACTGTCAGCTTCCAAATGTAATAACTCTTCACTCATGTCACCTCAAAGTTTTCACAGTGAACCAAGTCACCACCAATGTGTCTCAAACTTCCCTTTAACTACGCAGAATCAGATTCCATCCCGATTAGGAGATATCCTCTGATTACCAAACATCACTACTCAGGAACACTGCTAGAATACTACTTCTACCAAAATGCTTATAACTTTCATGAATGAATGAATTTATTTTTGTGCTCTTAACCATAGGTTAATAACACAAAAAAGAACATACCATCAACTGTGCATAATCCCAAATGCACTATCTCATGTGTGCAAAAGAAAACTATGCCTTCTACTCTGCTAAACTCCAGAATATCATTGTGTTGACATCAATGACAATCATAGTCATTAATGCAACAACCACTGCTACATAATGATTTCCAATCATTAAGAATTCATTCCTAACACTTCCGCCACAGCCACCTCTTTGACCTTTGGTATCTTTGCCTTTGCCTTTACCTTTGGAGCTTTCTTGCTTTCTCTTGCTCTTCTCCTCTATCTTCTAGGCCATTTGGTAACATTGCCTAATGGTTTTCAAGTTCACTAGGCTCATCTCTTCTTGAATTGACCATTTGAGGCCATTCAAGTACCTTGCAAGCTTAATGCTCTCATCTTCCACTACCTTGGATCTCAAATACAATTTTTGAAACTCCTCGATATATGCTTGGACATCTAAATCTTTTTGCCTTAGATTATGTCTTCTCCTATGAAGTTTAACTTCATAATCATCAAGAAGGTAGGTTTACTTCACCTTGGATACAATGCCCTTCCATGTCACAATAGGACCTTTTCCATCCTTTTCTCTCTCAGTTTGCACAAACTTCCACCAAGTAAGAGCTAAACCTCTTAGCCTAGACTTGGCCACCATTACCTTTTATGCTTCAGAGATACCATCACATTCAAAATGGTTCTCAACGCTATCAATCCAATCCACAACTGAATCTAGATCCATTTGTCCACTAAATAGTGGCACACCTTCCAAAGCCTTGCCACTCAATGCTTTTAAGAATGGCTCTTCAGGAAGAACAAGATCAGGTGTTGGTGCTTCCTCATCCAACTCTAATTCCTTCTCCTTTGCTTCTTTTTCTTCCTTCAGGTCAATCTTCTCTTTGACCCTATTAGGTTTGTCTTAGACTTCACCCAAGAGCTTCTCCATTTGAGCTAGTCTTTGCCTTAGCAATTTGTTATCCTCTTCTTGTTCCTCAACCTTCTTTTCTAATTTAGCATTAGTCACCATGGCTCTATCTCGTGTATTCTCTCCTACTAATTCAAAAGGCTACAACATTAACCACAAGCTTGATCAACCAAGCTCTGATACCAATATGGTGTATGATAAACTTCAAGGCTTTTTTTCACACCCTCCAAGAGACTTCTCTTGCCTCCTTATATCCTATTCCTCTATAGGATCTTCCAATAGGCTTAGATCATTGTTGTAATACCCCAAAATTGGCACCTAATCATTTCAATCAATTTTGGTGCATTTCTTCAATTTCATATCTTCAAAGTCCTAGTTCACTAGGCAATTTTCTCTCTCCTGATCTACTTTACTTGACTTGATGTCAATTGCAAAAAACCCTAATTTGCAATAATCAAATGCTAAATTAATTCCTAAGTCCTAGACTTTATTTGGCTAAATAATCTCTATGATAAGTTAATTTAATTATAAAGTCCTAAGTGCTTTTAATTAAATTAAATCCACCCCATTAGCTAAATACCCTTGAAAGGAATTAATAAATATTTAGTTAATTGAATGGACACCTCTTTATTTGAATTTAATTATTCAAATTATTCGAAAGGTCACCTCTCCACACGTGGCAAATTTCATTCTTTTAATTAAATAAATCATGCATTTTTGTCTCAAAGGGGAATGAAGAGTCAGGAGTTTCGAATCAAGAAACTCTTCATTCCTCTCTGGGCTTTTCTATTTAATGAGCCTCTTTTTCTCATTCATGATGGCAATTTTGAGAGTAAAGACATTATAGCGAATTTTTGATTGAATTTCAAGCTTTCATTTGCAACTAGTTTAATTTCTCATATTAGTGTAATTACATTTCATATTTAGATTAAAATTTGCTTACTTGTTCTTAGTCTAATATCATCTTTATTTCAAAATCAACTAAAAATCTACATTTCATATTTCCTTTCAAGTACTTTAGATTAATTGCATATTTCTTTCAAAGCATTCCTAGATTAATTGCATTCATCTTAGTTTGATTTTGCTATGGCTTTCTTGGAAAATCCTCCGTTGTAGTAGCGGTCTTACAGTTGTTGGCTCTCCAATCTAAGAGCGATTAAACACCCTGCCTACATAGGAGGCAACAGGTCGCTTCCTCAAGAATTTTGAATTGAATTGCTCATATTCTCTTCATAATTCGATCATAGGAGTAATGACTATGTTGCATTTGTGCCTGATTTAGAGGTCCACATTCAAGCACACATATTTTGGCGCCCACCATGGGGAAGAAAATCTAGTTTTTGGCCTCAATTTTATCTTTTCTGGGAAGTAAATTCTGGTCTGCCGTGCGTCCGTACTATCTGTGTACAGATTTTTGTGTGAGAATCCAGAGTAAGCCGTGCAAAGTTTTACCCCTGTGGTACTCTTTCGCGTGAGATTTAAGTTATCTCACCCAGACCCTGTACTACCTCGTGTGAAATTTTAGTTATCTCGCCCTGCAGGCTGTACTTTCTTATGCAGCCTGGTACTTTCTCGTGCGAGACCTGGTCTCAGTGCTCTTAAATTTTTAGTTTCTATCTTTCTTGTGTCTGGTTTCTAATAATTTCTGATAATTATTGTTGCTTATTTCTCCGATATTTTATAGCATAACAGTTTCTGCAGGATGCTTGTTAAAGAATTTGAAAACATACTAATGGTTTGATTGCAGGATGATTGTCGAAGATTGCTAAAATGTTGTCTTTTTCCTACTTTTATTCACTAGTTTAATTAGGGCTCTGTTAAAATTTCTTGAGGATTTTGATAGTGAGTAGGAATTTTGGCTCTTCATTACATGGAGGTGATGACCATGAATGAACCCAGAATTCTAATGATCTTACTAATATGATGAATTCTTGGGGAAGTGGAGAAAGTTAGTGAATCTTTAGCACTTCTATTCGTTAGGGGATTATGCTCTTCTCTCCTTGAGAGAGAACCAGAAACCCAAAAGCGTGTAGATTTGGTGAGGTGAAACTAACTCGGTGATGAACTTTCTTGATGTGTTTGGGTGAGGAAATGGGATAGAGAAGTATGCTCTTCTCCCTTTGGGAGAATCAGAAAATCAGACCCCCGAATCTAAACCAAGTCCAGTGTCACCTTTAGAGGGTCTGCCGGTATTGAACCTCCGGGAATGACCCAAGTGAGTACACACTTATCGCTGGTGATTCCACCTCACTATAATAAAGAAAGATTTGTTGAGTCTAAAGACTCCAAAACCATGGTAACTTCCTTTTCATGACTTTGACGATCATCATGGAAAGGCCCTATCTATTGCACTGAGCGGTGCCACTCCGAGCCCTGCTTGTGGGGGTGTGTGATTTTCAGGTTTTGGTGTGGCTATGAGGCCTCAACCCTATATAAAGGGCACCAAAGGTTATTGTGAATGAAAGCCTAGTAAAAACCTTCTTAGCTAGTGGCCTACCCAGTTCATCTCTGAAAGGAGTCATTATCTTTGTGCAAGGAGGGGGAAGAATCTCTCCGTATGTTTATCATACACAGATTCCCATCATAGGAATACACCTGGACGTTTGGAGGTGGTTGCGACACTGGCCCATGCTACAAGGGTAACCTTTGAACATACACTATTGAGTCCTTGGAAACACCAAAAACACAGGCACCCTCTAGGGGGTGACACGGCTGTATGAGGTGCACGTATGCACATAAGCAATGGGGTAAAGGTTTTTTCTTCTCACCATTTTTTTGTAGGACTAGGCTATGTGTTTGTTATTGAGTCTTAAACATTGTCCATACATTATCAAACAAAGACTCCCCTGATGCTATCAAGTTGCTTTGTCCCTGATAGGTCTGTTAACGACTACTTCTTGCTTCACAAGTGCTTGATCTAAACCATTGTGTCTTTAAAAGAAAGCTTGGAATCCCAAAACAAGCTTGTTGATTAAAAAATTTTGCAAACCTATCAGGAAATTGGATTTTTTGTCAGACTTCAGTCCAGGCTATACCCCAAAATTCAACTCAAACCTTGAAAATTGTGTCAAAACTGTCAGATTTTGCTTGTTTCCTGTGCGAGCTTTTAGCGTCAGAGCACTTCCTCGCACGAGACTTTGTTCTCTCGTGTGAAGATATGTGTTCTCTTGTGTGAGCTTGTATGTTCTCATGCGGTTAGGCATTTTCTCGCGCGAACTTGTAGAATAGTTTTCCAGAATAGAGACCTATTTGCAGTTGACTGCCTGACTTTTTATCTGATCTTCTTTTTATCTGTGATCTATTTTTTGGTTTTCTTTTTGTTCACCATCAGAAACTGGTTGTCTTGAGTTAGGAATGATCGATCTTTTCTTTGACTCACGTTGTCTCTCATTAGTCTATCTTATCTCTTTATGCCTTTTGTACCTCATGTTGCAATAGTCTTATCTCGGCTGTTCTAGCCACCTCTTTTGATGACTCGTACCAGGTCCATCTTACATCTTGGCTATTCTAGCCATTCATCTCCCCTTCGTTATCTTAGAGATAGAGTCTAGCTTTATCCCAAATCTTTTCTCATCACATCTTCATCTATGACTATCACGACTCGAAGTGGCAAGACTTATCCAATTCAGAATACTAATCAAGATAGAAGCAAACCTTGTAATCAAGGAAGAAGTCATTCCAAACCTATCATGCAATTTGAACTTTGTGAGGCATCCTCACATTCTTCATCATTTCAAGAATATTACAATCCATTGTTTCAGATAGAGTATGACTTATTATTTCAAGAATGTTATAACCTGTTGTTTCAACATCAGCAAGGCTCTAAAGGGTCACTTTCTAGAATTGAACCCATTGACTCTTTCGATCTTATTTTCATGACCTCTCAGAATACTACCAACAAGATGGGAGATCCATTCCACTTCCCAAGGGGAGGCAAATTCAAAAAAATTCCTGAGAAATCTCAAAATGACCAAGGTCATGGTCAGTCTCTAAATGACAAGTGTTATGATCAATCCCACAATATTCAATATCCGGTCAACATTTAGGACCTTTGCAATTTGAAACAACAACAAGGGGAGCCTCTCCTAACATTTCTCTAGAGATGGAGACAACTATGCATGAAGTATCCACATGAATTACCCGAGTTTGAAAAGCTTGATATCTTCTTGGACAATCTTGTCCCAAATTTTGGATACCAAGTACGATTACAAGGTCCCCTCACTTTTGACAATATGATTAGGTGGGCTATGAGGATAGAGGCCTTCATGATTAAGAAGGGAGAGTTAACTCTGAATAAAGACAATAAACAAGGATTTTCAATGAACAAGGACAAAGGAAATAATGTGAACAAAAACATAGATGTTATGAATGACAAGGTTGTTGACAATGTGATGCCAAAACCCTCAAAGTCTATCTTTAATCTCAGCTCTAGCATGCAAACAGTCAATGCCACTGAAAAGGCTACAATAGAAGCTCAACTACCTTCCAGATTTGCTAGAAACAAACCTTGGATCTCTCATTGTGACATGATCATTGCTCCAGGGAGCGAGGATACTCCTAAACCCAAAACTCCCTTTGTCTTGCAAGGCCCTACGTTTCCCTCTTGTAACTTCGCACTGTCTCCAGCTTATGCGAATACTATCCCTCAATCTTGTGTGAAGATTGTTCTCAAAGGTCCCGAGCCTTCAACTTTTGGGCCAAAACTATCTATGGATAAAGCCCTCACCAAGGCAAATGTCCCCAAAGATCTCAATCTTGACCAGTTTCAATCTATGGTGGGTCATTTGACCTCGCCTCATTATTTTTCCTTCTCTAAAGAAGATGATCATTCTCCAAGCTACCCACATAATGCTCCCCTATAGATTGAAGTTATGGAAGGTCCCGAGCATGTCCGCCATGTCCTCATTGACAATAATGCTGGCCTAAATACTTGCTCTGCTAAGCTGCTTACCCAAACGATAGACAACCTTGTTCCCATCAATAGAGAGTCCACTGAGTTCTATGATGCTAAGCTAAAAGAAATAGAAAAGACATTGAAGATCAAAGATATTGGCATGGGGGAATATCAAATTGAGTCTGTCTTGTCACTGATAGCTCTCCCCATATCTCCACATTCCTATGAGGAACCCTCTGAAGACAGATTTGGTATTGGCTATCAAAGCATAAGCTTGACAAACCTAGCTGCAGCTTGCACTCACATGTAGATTTAGATGATGAAGAAACAAAAATTCAGCCTATGACATATGAAAGACCTTTGAATGATCAAAATTTTGATTCAGACTACTAGCAAGAGTCTTATCTACCTTCTCAAGTGCTTCAAGAACATGATCTTGGTCCTCACCAGGAGGGTTTTATACACTCTACTGAATAGATTTCTACTATTGCAGCTACTACTGAATATGTCACTACCTCTAATGGCACACATACTAATTGGGAGAAACTATTGGATGCTTCCCTTATCTTGGGTATGCCTCAAGGTATGCCTACTCTAGATTATTCCACCACTTCTACTACTGAGAAAACTCCTACTAGTGCCGACTCCAATGATACACATACTGACTGGGAGAAACTTTTGGATGCTTCCCTTATCTTGGGTATGCCCCAAGGTATGCCTATTCCAGATTACTCTACTACTTCTACTACTGAACAAAATCCTACTGTTGAAGAAACATTTCCTTTGACAGATGATAGTGATGAAGAAAATTTGCCTCCGACTATGTCTCTAGCTAAATGGGACTCCATATCAGATGCTACTACAAAAATACCAGTTGATGCTACACACTTATATGCTAGTCTTAACAACTCAGAAAGAGGAGAAAGTTATGATCCTCTAGATCAAGCTATTGATGATGATCCTTTCCACCCTCCTGTGGAGATCATTCCTATGGCTCCTAGGCCATCTGCTCCAAGTTATACTTCTACTGCTCCAACAAATCATGGGTATCTGAGACCCCATCTTGTTACAATCTCATGGAATCCTAGTATATCCAGAATAGAATTGGTTCCTATTCATGCACTCTTACCACCTGAAAGGGGACCTGACTCTTGGAATAGGTTATCTTGGTTAGGCTCACATAATATTCCTCCAAACTTGTCTGACTCTTCTAAGACAACTCACAATCGACAATGCTCTATGGAAGATTACTTTCTTGATCTATCCAATGCATTCATGAATGATGAGGATGATACTGATATATTTGCACTTGATCCCTCCCATCAACTTCTCTTCCTCCTTCATCTCCCAGAAAAGTGGCCTGTCCACTTCCATTTCCACCTCTCCACCTAAACCAGTCATATAAGCCTCTTTCATCCACCATTCCTGAGTCTTTTGGAAGTAACTTGGATGTGCAAAATAAAAACAAAAATAACAAGAATCCACTTATATCTCAAGGTCACCATGTCCCATCTAATCGACATGTGACTACGAAGAAAGGAAAGCAAAAGAGGTGTTCAAAAGACCGCAAAGGTCCTCAAAAAGAAGAAGACAATCAAAAGCCAAAAAATAAAATAAAAAATGGATCTCGAAATCCATCTTACAGGCATTGTCATCAAAAGCTCCTCAAAGTAAAGAAGAAAAAATTCAAAAGCTATGTGGATTCCAAAGAAAGAAAAAATCAAAGTTGCCATTCGAGCTTCCAAAATTCTCATACTTCCCTCCATTCCATCACCCTTTCCTCTTATACTTCACACTCTTCACTCCATCTTGCCTTTTCCCAAAGTGCATATTAGTATCTCCTTATTGCTAATGACATGACTAAGAAAAATCTAGAACGTACTCTCCCTAAGCGTTTAGAGTGTGGAAAATCCGACGAAGAGTTAAGATGTGGCCATGAGGATATTTGTGGGTCTCACTTAAGTGATCTTTCCTTGACTATGGATATCTTGATAGTTGGACACTAATGGTTGGATCTCCTGTTACTGCTACAACATCTGGTTTTGATTTTGCTGACTGCTACTACAAGTGACTGTGTTTCCAGAGATCACTACTTAAGGAGAGAAACTCAAAGAGCCCATCAACTCTCTTCATCTAAAGAAGTTCTACAGCTGACATTCTCTATGTGCTCATGTACATACTTATTGGTCCTAAAAAAATCCTAAAAATTGATATATTGCAAAAAATCCAAAAAAATTGATATATTGCAAAAAGTCCTAAAAATTGCAAAATGTCATGAAAAAATGATCATCTTAGTGAAAACCTGGCAAATAGGTGCTTTGATGTATCTATTATCCTGGTGAAAACCTGGTAAACAGACGCCTTGATAATACTAAAAAAAAATAGAAAATTTGAAAAAATACAAAAAAAATCAAAAAATGAAAAATACAAAAAAATGAAAATGTGAAAAAATACAAAAAAATGAAAAAGTGAAAAATACAAAAAAATGAGATATTCATAAAATACAAAAAAAATCAAAAAAAGAGAAAAGTAGAAAAAAATTGAAAAAGAAGAAAATGTGCCATTGATGAAAACCTAGTAACCAGGCGTCATGGTAGCAAAAATAGAATCTCTGCCAAGATGGTGAAAACTTGGTAAACAGGCACCTCTTGTTTTCCTAAAGTAACATCTTCTCTCGGCATCACTTGGCTCTTAGTTTCTTGCTTTAGTTTTCTTTCCAGCTTTAGTTTTCTGCCTTTGTTTCCTGCTTTAGCTTGTTTCCTGCTTTGGTTTGCTAGCTCGTGTCTTGCCTTTGGTTGTCTTTGAGATTTTGCTCAACTCTTCATAGATTGGAACTGGTTCACGCTTGGGGGCACCTGCCTAGGGGGCATTGTCCTATTGCTTTCGAAAACTTTTTTTGAGCATCGGTCACCAGTGGTTCTCACTGTGTCTGCCTGTTGATGCCTAGCTACTTTTGAGATTTCTCTCCTTGAGGATCTCTCGTGTATCAGTCGCTAGTGATTCCCACTATGCCTTCCTACTGATACCTAGCTCTCATTCGACCTCTCTTTTGGGATCTTTCCCCTACATCAGTCACCAGTGGTTCCCACTGCGTCTGTCTGCTGATGTTTTGCTAGTATCAATGAGATTTCTCACCTTGAGAATCTCTCTCTCATATCGGTCACTAGTGGTTCTCACTGTGTTTGCCTGCCGATACTTCATTAGCTTCCTGATCTCTTTTTGAGACTTTGTTTCTCGCGACGGTCACCAGTGGTTCTCACTATGTTTTCCTGATGTCGTTATCCTATCGAGACTTTGAACGTTATCTTTCTGAATCAACTTCAATTCGCTTGAACACGAACTTAAACTGAAACTAAAACTTGATTTGTGTTCCTCTGAGGCTTGCTGAGCTTTGTTTTCTTTGAGTGTTCATTTGTTTTCTTTCCTTTTGCTTTCTGCCTGTTGGTTTAGTTCCAATGATCCAAAGAATTCATATAAGAGGGGTGTCTGTCTGTAAGAGCCTCTATCTTGTATTGGATGGCCATGTGTACCTCGACTCCTTTTATTTGGATGCTTTGGTGAGGTTGGTTCTTCTCCTTGTCTTTTGAGTGACTTATTTCTGCTACTGGTGAAATTGTAAATGCTCGTCCTGTTAAGTGAATGTAAGGGTCACTGCGAGCAATCTTTGGAAAAAGAAGGAAATCCTGTGCGTTTGGTGTGTTTGTCGCAAGCAACATTCAAGTCACTCTAGCATTTATGCTCTAATGCTTAAGTTAACTTGCTAGATCAAAAGGAATAGGTGTTTAGGTCATTCTGGCTTCTTGTGCCTTAATGTTTACACCTCATTCCGACAAACCTAAGACTTATGTCATATTCATATTCTCATGATAGCGATATTATTGAGGATTGTATGACATCTTGCGATTGTCTGAACTTAAAAGGCTCTATGATGATAAATACGGGGAGTCCAACAACCAAGTCCTAGGGTTTGCATTTTCATTTTAGGCTTGCATCTTTAGCTTAGATTTGCATTTTCTAGGCTTGCATTCGCATTCGAATTTTGAGATGATATCTTGTTGCTCTCTTAATTGTCTTCATCAAAGGTTCTCATTCTATTGTCTCGGGTTTCTTCTTGGCTACGCAAGTGTCGGTTCCTCGTTGTCGATCTTCGAACATATCTATCTTTTGATTAGTACCTATTATATATTGCTACAATCCTGCATGAGGTGATTAGTACCATATACATTATATATCCATTACATTTCATTTCCATTTGCATTCATAAATTCAGTCGCATCTACGTATACATATGCATCCACTATAAGCATTAATTATACATGTCATGTTTGCATACATTTATCTGTCTATCATTGCATTTCATACATACATCTAAAGCATACTAGAGAACATCTCATAAAACATCATACATCCAAGAAATTTACAAGTACAATGATGTCAAAAAAAAAAAAAAAATCATCGATCTCATATATATATATCTCTCGATCCAAATGTCATATACAAGAGAGGTGCTACTCGAGCACAGTATCAAAAATGAGCTATAATACAATCAAGATCCACTCCCACTAGGAGGGGGTGGAGGTGGAGGACCCTGCTATCCCAGTGCCTGAGGAGGTGGCATGGGTCTCTGTGGTGGTGGCATGGGTCTCTGTGGAGGAACTTATGGAGGCACCTGTGGAGGAACCTGTGGAGGTACTAGAGGAGGCGGTTATGGAGCCCCAACATACTTGGAAAATGAAGGCACCTACTCTGATATATCTGGAATAGCTCCACAATATGCTACATAGTAGTAAGCTGCCTAGGCAGCCTCATATCTTGTCTCTAATCTTGAATGTGCTAACTCTACCCATAGCTGTCTGATCTATGTATCCCTATCTACTACTCGAGTCTCCTCTCAGATAAAACGTGTGTGAAAATCATCACGCTCATGTTGTACCTACCGTACTCTCTCACAGCTCTTCCTAAGAGCCTCTTGTACCTATCCTATATCTGCTCTAGTTGCAATGTCTGGCATATCAGTATCATCCCCCTGTGGTACCTGCTGGGATGTGTCATCTGTACGTGGTCTCGTGGACCTTTGCTGCATAGCGCTACTCCCTGCTCCTGGATCTAAGCCCATGGTCCTAGCAGGGATGCTCACCTATCCTGATCGGGGCCTCAAAACTCTCTATCCAGGTCTATGCTATGGTGCCTACTGCTACATAGCCTGCTACTATATAGGCTGCTCTGCTTGTGCCTGCTGATCCTGTGCCTGCTGCTGCTGTGCTGGCTACCACTGCGCTCCTATGCCAACTGGATCTGTAAACCTCAGATGAGGCCATCCAATCAATTGGTCCCTGTATGCAGGTGTCACCCTTGCATTGGTGACATCCACCATGTAGTCCCATCATGCTGGCGAGATGCGTGACTCTATAGCACATCACCCTGGATCCAATCATGCACACCACCCCTTCTTCTCCTCATCAGAGAAGCGAGCGTAGGGGCAGTACTCCTGTGAAATATCCTACTATCTGCCAAACTGGCGCAGGATGCGTGTAACCAGGAATCTCTCAATAGTCTAAAGAGTACATCCAATCAGTGGACGTGACATGAACATGGTAGCCAACTCTCTCCGAGCATCATCCCAAGGCTCAGTAGCTACCCAGGGTCTCCAAACTACAACAGCCATATCATCCAACTATGCCCTCCACTGCTCTGTCTTACCCAACAGGGGCTGGGTCATCACACCTGAATATCTGTATATATAAGGCTCCAGCGCCTATTGTGTATCATGAAAAATGGGTCTACAAATGGGGAGGTGCTCCCAGGCCTAGATCTGTAAGATGAAGACTCCTGCTACCATCGATCTCGCACCTCTATAAACAATCTCATGCATCTCGTGATACATGTGTGCCACCATACACTCCCCCCATCCAAATCTCATAGCTGGTCTGTCCAACATCCTCTGCAGCATGGTACCCCAGCCGCACTCTAGTCCATGCTAACCTCAATCAGGTACGAGGTAGTAGCTCATAAATATTACCAAAACAACCTGGAATGGATGAGCACCACCATATCTACGCACCAGATATCCCAAGAGATGGCCCGACCCATCACAAGATCATCCCTGAAGATGGTCCTCAAGGCCACTATACCCTACCATGGCTGTGTATTGTACTCAATACAAGTACCATGAATGGGTATCCGCAAGATCCTATATATGTCCTCAGTGGTCACTGTCATCTCCCCCATCGACAAATGAAATGTGTTCATCTCCGAATGGAAACGCTCTACCAGTGTAATAAGAAGGCTATGATTTACCTCAATGTCAGGTACCTCACACAAATATCCCAAGCCAAGAGCATCAATGCGAGCACTCTCAGCATCTGTAAGTCTCTGAACTAATGTAGTGATGATAGGGTGGTGTGCCCAGAATGTGACATCTGGAAAGTCAACCTGCGAAGCAAGCGACAACACTAGGTCAGTACCTCAATCATGCTAGTTTTCAACACTGCAACAGCAACTACAGCAAAGCATCTATCCTATGACAAGACTCTACAAGGCTTTATTTTGCTGATTTCATGCAAATTTGATAAAATTTGGACACAGTATAAATTCTACAATAGTCTTTCGCACGAAAAAAATGTTCTTCCGCATGAGAAAACTACTTTTTCATGCGAGGAAAGAGAAAGTTTGCGCGGAATGCGCTATCAGCTCGCGTGAGATTCCCAACATTGCCCTCACCAGTCCGCACGAGGAAACCAAAAGTTTGCATGAGATGGAATCTAGACCCGCATGAGAGAACATCTTTCTCACATGAGCTTTCATGCATTTGTTCCTAATTAAGCTAGATTCTCTTAAATCTAACCTATAAAGCTGTACGAATTGAAATGCAAGAAGGTTTATCGACTACTGACAGGTGCAGTATACTCCAGGGGTTGGGCATGTCATTAGGAGTGCTCAAATTGGTGTGTTTGCAGTGGAAGACCCTCCATTTCTCGCTTAGAGCTCTCAGAATCACTAAAAGACAAAGATGAATAATGATTTGAAAATGACTCCTCCGGGCCTTATATAGCTTTTGACCTAATTTTTTAAAGTGCTCTGTTTTGCGTGAAAATTGCACCCTTGGCTAAATCAACTATTCTGAATCCATTTTCAAGATCGAAATCAAAATCTGACATTTCTAGATAGCTCAAAATCACATTTTAAATTCTGAGACCCTTTGGGATCGGACGCTTGTGCAGTCAACCTCCTGGCATCATCTTCCTACTAGATTCTCATCTTTGTATCATATTCTTGAGATCTTTTCTCTTTTCATCAAAGTCAACTCTAGTCAAATTTGGTCAACCATGGTCAAACTTGGTCAACAGGACCTCTACTTTGCTTCGATTTGCTTCTGCAGCTTCTTGAATCTAGTCTAAATTCCTTTTGCTCTGCAACCTCTTGTTGTGAATCATCTTCTGACATGTCATCTTTCAATTTCACTCCCGAGGGGGCAGGATGATTGCATCATTGAATCTTGTCAAATAAATTCTTGAATCAGTCTGATCTGAATCATCAGTTCTCATTGCTTGGGGCATCTTGGTGTCTCACATCTGCTTATCTTATCATCTATCTCTTAGGTATCTGAGAAATCTAACTCAAATCCTCGGGAATCAAGCTTCATTCTGGAGATGGTTCTTGAAATCTTTTAGGTATTGGGGCAATCTAACCCTGATTCCTGGGAGTCAAGCTTCGTTCAGGAGATGGCTCTCAAAATCTCTTTTAGGCCGTTATCTGGGCAATCTAACCTGGGTCTCGGAGGGCTAAGCTTCGTATTGGGGCAATCTAACCCTAATTCTGGAGATAATCCTAAATCTACATCTTCATCAATCAGTATTGGGGCAATCTAACCCTGATTCTGGTTCTCTCTTAGACCATTGTCTTTGCAAGCTAATTTAGACTTCGGTGGATCTTGCTTTGATTTGATTCTCAATCGGGTCGGTGTCTTGGCAACCTAACCTCGACACCCAATCTCTTCATTTGTCACTTCAAGACTATTTTTTGAATCAACGCGTTGTTTGCACATCAATTCAAAGAGGGGAAAATGTAATACCCTAAAATTGGCACCCAATCATTTCAATCAATTTTGGTGCATTTCTTCAATTTCATATCTTCAAAATCCTACTTCACTAGGCAATTTTCTCTCTCCTACTTGACTTTACTTGACTTGATGTCAATTACAAAAAACCCTAATTTGCAATAATCAAATGCTAAATTAATTCCTAAGTCCTAGACTTTATTTGGCTAAATAATCTCTATGATAAGTTAATTTAATTATAAAGTCCTAAGTGCTTTTAATTAAATTAAATCCACCCCATTAGCTAAATACCCTTGAAAGGAATTAATAAATATTTAGTTAATTGAATGGACAACTCTTTATTTGAATTTAATTATTCAAATTATTCGAAAGGTCACCTCTCCACATGTGGCAAATTTCATTCTTTTAATTAAATAAATCATGCCTTTTTGTCTCAAAGGGGAATGAAGAATCAGGAGTTTCGAATCAAGAAACTCTTCATTCCTCTCCGGGCTTTTCTATTTAATGAGCCTCTTTTTCTCATTCATGATGGCAATTTTGAGAGTAAAGACATTATAGCGAATTTTTTTATTGAATTTCAAGCTTTCATTTGCAACTAGTTTAATTTCTCATATTAGTGTAATTGCATTTCATATTTAGATTAAAATTTGCTTACTTGTTCTTAGTCTAATATCATCTTTATTTCAAAATCAACTAAAAATGTGCATTTCATATTTCCTTTCAAGTACTTTAGATTAACTGCATATTTCTTTCAAAGCATTCCTAGATTAATTGCATTCATCTTAGTTTGATTTTGCTATGGCTTTCTTGGAAAATCCTTCGTTGTAGTAGTGGTCTTACAGTTGTTGGCTCTCCATTCTGAGAGCGATTAAACACCCCATCTGCATAGGAGGCAACAGGTCACTTCCTCAAGAATTTCAAACTGAATTGCTCATATTCTCTTTGTAATTCGATCATAGGAGTAATGACTATGTTGTGTTTGTGCCTGATTTAGAGGTCCACATTCAAGCACACACAATTGTATACACTTAAAAATGGCTTTATTAATTAATTAAATATTTATTATTTAATTGATATTCACTTGATAAATTAATTAAATATTTATTATTTAATTAATAATTATTTCCTCTATTTATTAAATAGATTATTCAATTTATTTAGTAAATTCGCTAAAGTCTATTCTTCTATCCTAAGTCTTCTAATTAGTCTTATTAAATTGATTTAATTAAATATATAATCACCTAAATATGACTAAGTCCTCTAGTCCACCTCACCTACCTAGTCACCTGACACATTACTTTGGCTAAAATAAATAATTATTATTAATTATTTATTGGTAATTATCCTCACCCACACATGTCCTATTCTTAAGGGTTATGTGGCCTCATAGGACTTGGTCTCATGACCACATGTCCTCTCCTAAACCAAGTCAAGAGACAATCCCTATTCCTAAGGGGCTTCTTAAGCCAACTCTAAGGGTCAAAGGTGACTCATGGAACACTTGTACTAAGAGTCCTCATGAGGAAAAGGTCTCTCCCTCTTTCTCTCTTTGGTCTTTGTGAGACACTTGACATGTGTCTTTCCCTTCCACCTTGTTCTCCTCAATGTCAATGTGAGAGGAACATCATCCCTATTCTTCCTCTCACATTCCAACTACATCCCCCTTTCTCTCAACTCCTTTAACCAAGTCAATCCTAGCCCTAGGATCTTCCACCTTTCTTTCTCCATCGTAGGATTGTGCCACCTAGGCTTAGATCCTCCAAATTTCTATAAAAGGAGCCTAATTTTGCCTTTGTGAGCTAATAGGTAATTTTCAATCAAGCATTCAAGCAATCAAGCATTTTCAAGAGCATTCAATCCAAAATCAATCCATCTTCATATCATTTGCATTCACCATATTTGCATAATTAGGATTTAGTTTTGCATATAATTCACTCAATCTCCACACTTTGGTATCATATTGGGCAAGGAGCTTGAAATTGGAAATCTGAGAGGTCAACACGTCCAAGAAATCAGAGCATAGGAGGACAATGGAGACAAGCTACATGGTAAGTGAAGGTAAAACCTTGTTTTAACTTTAATTTTAATGTATTGTTCATTGTTGTTTGCTAATTAGATTGATTTGTTAATCTTAGAATAGTTAATTTATCATTTAGAGTAGTTAGTATAGCTAATTTGCATACATTTTTGGCACCCACCTTGGGGCCCTCCTGATGTTTTTAACATTTTATTTGCAATTTTCTGTGTGCAGACATTTCCAGGTTTTTCCTGTGCATATATCCACGATTCCTGCGCATTCATCATTCTGTGCTGCACATTCATTTATGTCAAACAATCATCTTTCACTTTCTATTCTTTTAGCTAACTGGTATAAAACTACGCATTCACCTCACTATCCTACGCATACATTATTTTCTATTGTGCATTTATAAAATCTATGCATTTACACCATCTATTGGCACATACATTGCATTTTGTTGCCCATACATACTTTCTGTGCATAAATCCATATTTGTTGTGCATTTATTTCACTGTTCTGTGCATTTGTTAGTTACTGTGGTAAAATTTAGTTTTCTACTAGATTTGATTTTAGCTAACATTTTGACAAGTTTCTGTTCGTTCTGGTAGTGTTTTAGGCTATTTTGCAGGACATTATTTTTGAAGACCAAATTGCCAAAATTCCTAACAAGTTTGTTTGTAGATTTTTAAGGGGTTTGCAAAATAAAACATAATCTCGTTTGGGTTTTTAAAATACGACATGTTTTTCCATTTCGTGTGTCTTCTTTAGAATAGATTTTATGTCTATTGTGTCTTACTTAAATAGCTATTTGTAATCTCAAAATTATAACAACGTATCCTCTCCCCTCACCATTCATGGACCTTGGGTGTAAGAGAAACTGTTATAATTTTTAGAGGGTGGTCTTTGGTGGGAAAAGAGGTACTCACCCCAAGGAATGACCCAACCGGTAATAGGCTAAAGTCAAGCCCTTCCAAACTGGTATATAAAAAATGCTAGTGTGATTAGTCTCACATTAGATATGTGTGAATTTTTTATGACAACCAAAATCTCCTCCAGTACCCCAGTGGTGCGTTCAAGTCCTACTTAGTAGAGGTGAAAGCCTTGCTTTGAAAGGATTGGGAGAGCCCCCTTAATTGGGAAAATGACTTGATCACAACCACCTGAACAAATGTCCTTATTAAATACTTTTGTATAGTGGCCAAAAACCTTCTATTTTCTGGCTCAAGGGGTCACCCAAGCCCGTGAAGACACCCCACATTACTCACAGATCATAGTAGAGATAACAGCTCTTTGGGAAGTAATGACCCATTGAATTCAAAACTTGGTGTGCTTGAGAAGTGAGTGCACTGTAAGGAGGAGCCAGTGCCTCCAAGTTCCTAGGCTGTCCACTGTGGATTTGCGTGGCTAGATTTTATTATCCTAGTGGGGATTCAACAGATACTATCCTTGCCAACCTTAGGATTGTAAGCATTTTTGTGCATTCATAATAGATTAGAATAGATCAAAATCATTTATGTCTTACATGTGTGTGTTTATGCATTTTACTTTGCCAAAAAAACCAAAAACATTAGAAATTCCAAATCATTAAGCTGAAAATCAATCAAAACAACAAAAACCTGTGCATTTATCAGATTTTGCTGCGCATATATCAAACTGTTCTGCACATTTGATACTGTAACCCTGCATCGGTTCTAAATTACTGCGCATTTATCATATTTTGCTACGCAAATATTCAACTGTCCTGCGCATATACAACAGAGAGCATTTCCACAAGCTTTGAAATTTTTAAAATCACCTTTTCAGATACCCATTTTCATCCTCAGTAAGATTCTAGAAAAACATTTGACTTATACAGACCTCTGATCTTTAGTTTGACCATTTACATCAATTTTCATCATCCTTCCTTCACAAAAAAGTCATCCAATCATTTCTTCTAATCCATTAAGATGCCAAATTTAGTGTTGAAACATCACCTTATCTATCAAATTTTGGTCTGTGTGAGTTTATCCTATTAGGATTTATCATTCTCAATCAAACTTATTTAGGTCACTATTTCTTGATTTTTCTTTGTCATATCATAATGAGATCCATACCTCCTATTAACCTAGATTTTATCAAGTCATCTCATGAATTTTCAACACTTTTCAATATCTTTTCTATCAAACACTCTTTCCATATGTTTTCATAAAAAATCTTTCATCTCACAAACCAATTTTCACATTTTTATGGTTCAAACTTGATCTCAGAAACTTAAACAAACTTTGGAATCAGAATCCCAAGACAAGATGGAAGGAAACAAAAGCAATGAAGAAAATCCTTGGTCTAGAATTCCTAAGAAAACTTCACTTTTTACATCAGATGAGGAACCTACCGATGATGAACTTGGAGATGCTACACAAGATCCTAAATTTTTTCAAGTCATGGAAAGACTCCTATGCCTAGATAAAGAAATGTATTTCCTCATGCTTGCTCAACAAGGAGCCAAACTACCCACTAATTTTGATGTTTCCCATCTTAGAGAACCACCTAATACAAACAATCAAGAAATCCCTAGTGGTTCTCAAGATACTCATGGAGCAAAGGACACCAATCAGCAATCTAATGCTTCTCATAACAACCAACAAAACAATGCCTCTCAAAATAATTAGCAATCCAATGCTTCTTAGGATACTCAAGGAAACACGTTATCTTTGGATCCCATTCTACAACAAATCCATGACATCCAAACTGGATCATCAACTAAGAAGTATTCTTTGGATGATATATGTCCTTATCCTTTTGATAAGAATTTAGCAATGATTCCATTCCCTCCTCATTTTGATGTACCAAAATTTGACAAATACAAAGGGAATTCAGATCTACAAGACCACATTCATGAATTTTGTGCAGCTTGTATTGAAGTCGCTCACAATGACACTTATCTTATGTGACTGTAGACACCTAAAAATCCTTTAGAAAATAAAATATTTTTATTTTCTGAAAAATCCCTGATGACATCATCATTTATTAATTAATTAATTATTTAATTAATTAATTTATTTTTATGTCATTAAATCCCTTTATCTTAATTAAAAATATTTAATTAAGAAATCCCTCCCAAAAATGTTCAAATCTTATTTAAACATTATTCCCCTATTTATTAATTATTTAATTAATAAATTGACCAAAAATCCCAAAATAAATAATTTATTTATTTTTTGACCAAAAGTTGGCCAATTTCCTTAAGACCACTAACCTCTTCCAAAATCTTCTAATCCCTCCTTAATTTTGATTAAAAGGCTAATCCCATCCTTTCTAACCCTAATCCCAACTCAAAATATTTAATTAAGATTAAATATTTAATTTTCATATTTATTAAATATATTTTAATAAATATTCCCAAAACTAAAAGCCTTTGGAATGAATAAATATTTATTCCATAAAACTTAAGAAAACTCTAGACTCTTCTAGAAACTTCTCAACCCAACCTCTTCACCCATCCTAATCCTAAATTCCCCTAATCCTAATCCTAATCCTCCCCCTAACCTTGTCACATTCCCTAAACAAGGTTAGCCAACTCCTAAGCTTGACCCAAAGTCAATAAATTTTTAGAGGCTTCTCTTATATGCATTTAATGCATTTAAGGCTTCCTTATCCCTCTTACATGCATTTATGATGCATTTAAGAAGCCCCTCACCCCTTTCTTACACCCTTTGACCTTAGGCACATTTCCCAAATTGTGCACATCCCTCCCTTCTTTCAACCCAACCCCCTTATGACACTTGTCACAAGGAGGTGGCTTTAAACTAGCACAATCCATGTGCTCCCCTTTGAATGAATCTTGGCCTCTCTTAAGGATTTCAATCCTAGCCACTCATTCTTCCTTCCCAAATCCTATAAATACCCCTCCTTTTAAGAGCAAATCAATTAGCTTAACTTTTATTCTCATGCATTGTTATCATGCCCTTTTATCTCTAGACTTAGCATAATCACTCTAATTTAGCTTAATTTCAAGCATTTTAGCTCATCATAACTTAGTAGTAATGGATTAACATAGTTTATTGCCTTGTTTTGCATAGCATTTAGCATCATATCACACCTCTATTTGGTCTAAAATCAATCTTAGCATAATCACACTTGCATTGAATCTTCATTTAAGCAATCATAGTTTGAGTTCTTGAGGCCTTAGGGGAAATCTTGGGTGTTCTACCCATTATTGTGCCATTTTTGGGGTTTTCATGAGTCTCAAACCATCTTAGAATGCATTAGAGTATGCTCCAAGTGCTTAGAGAGCACACCCACATCCCTCTTATCAGAGCAAATCAAACAGTGCTTGGGTGCACCTGTTTTTAGGTCAATCTGAGGTGGCTTAGCTTAGAGTTTCCTTGCTTTTGTTTTGATTGTATGCTAGATTAAACTCTTAACGTTTGATTGATTTGAGCCTTTCAAAACAGATAACAGGTACCCTCGAAAACATAGTCTACATTCTGGCACACGGGAGCCCTATCCTGATCAACTACGGCAAAATCAACTTCCCATGGCTGTTTTTCTCTTCTTTCTCTCAAAATTCTGAACATCATCATTCTATTTAATTAAAAATGGCGCATCCATCTTAAAAAAATGTGCATTTATGTAAAATGTTGAAAAGTTGCGCATACATCTTAACAAACTACGCATTTGCCATGAAAATGGTGCATTTGTAACACTTACTGCGCATTTATCACAAATTGTTGCGCATTTATCTCAGTTAGTTGCACATACATCAAAAAGAGTTGCGCATGTGCACTCTGTCAAAAATGACAATTTTGTAAAAACAACATTTGGACAAGAGTCAGTTGTAAGTGTGCATGCATTCCATTTTGTTGCGCAGTTGTGCAAAATCTGCTTTTTATGTTTCTGCGCATCCGTTTAATTTTATTGCGCATCTGTATTCTGTTCCTGCGCATCCATTCCAGTGACAGGTAAACTAATGCTTTCACATTTTCTTAAATTTGATTTTTTCCTTACAAATTTTAACTATTGTCTTTTTTTTTGCAGGTACAAAAAATCAATCAAAGGAAAGGATCAACAAAACCAATCTTGAATGCAATTAAGGAAAAATGAACTTAGGTCCTAAAGTGTCATTGTCATTTTGAAAATCAAATCCAATCTTGAATGCCTTAAATAAATAAACCTCCCTATTCCTCTATATTTGAATTTCAGTTCAAACAAAAGCTTGAGTGAAACTAAGGGAAAAAGAACAACTTTTATGCTTTCCTCATCAAATCTCGAATGCCTTAAAGAAAACAAATTCACACTTCAAGTTTGGGTACTAAAATCAAACAAAACAACTCGTGCAGAAGTCTTGAATGCCTTAAAGATCAAAGAACACAATCGATTTCAAAAGCTTTGGCGATCTCAAGTTGGAAAGAACAATTGTATGCCTTAAACACGAGTGTCTTCAATCTTGTAAACTATCACACTTAATCAAATTGGGAAAATGAACAAACTTGTTTGATGTGCATCTAGGAGCTTTCATTTTCTTGCAAAATCCTTGTTAGAGTAAGCAACATAGAACATTTGGACTTGAACAAGTTCATTTGCTCTGCTTTTAGCAAGGCCTGTCCAGGGAGAAGCGCTTCCTGCTGAGAGAATGACCTCAAACCGGTATCCCCCCCGGCTGGTATATAAATAAAGTGAAGGCAAAATGTACTCACTTATATCTCCTAATCACCAAGTGTTCATGCCAAACACTGTGACTGGGATGGTAAATATTCCTCTCCCCCAGCATTATTGGCTAGGCTCTTAAGTGAGTCACAGGCGGTCAGCATAACCGGGTATGGAGACTCCACGGAACTATTAAAAATATGATAAAATAGAGGCTACCCTATCTACATCTGAAAGTATCAAAATCCTTGTGCAAGGAACGATTCCAAGGGGTTTATCGGGTCGCCTCAAGATTACTCACCATTTTTATTCCCTTCTGGGGGATACCAAGCTGTGGGCAAGCGATTTTGATACTCACCTTCCTTAGGTAGATCTGTTTGAAGTGCTTGACAGTCAATACTCAGTGAAAACATTGTTGGAACATACACTTTCAAAGCTTTATCAGAGTCAATCATCCTGCTTGTATCTCGCAAGGTTGCTTTGTCCCTTGCAGAGATTGCTTTTCCAAAAGTCTTGTTTATCTATCCTTTGCCATTGGAAAAAATTGAATCAACCTACAAACTTGATACTCAGAAAGTCTTGTAGAAATTAGATATCCAAGAAGCCTTTTTGTCTCAAACCAAACTTATCAGAATTTTCCCAGAGATATGCCTAATTTGATCAAACATCTGAAAGCCAAGTTGCCCAAATCCAAAGATTATCAAGAAAAGAAAGTTGCAGAAAGAAACCTCAAGAGTCATCAATCCTCTATCCAAGCAACCCAAGCAGAAGAAAAATATCAAGAAAAGCTTGATAATATTGGCTATAATGCAAGAATCAAACAGTTTGCCTACCGATTCTAAGTAAACCATCGCTACATCAACCTTGAAAGAGAAGATTAACTGGACCCGTCACATGTCCTATTCTACCTTCAGATCTCACCAATCTTATCTTGACAGTCCTTCATCCTAGTCTCGTCCTAGTTTCATCCCTGCATCACCATCAAAACCTTAGTTGCATCCTAGAGTCCTTCTTAGTTGCATACACCATCATCCTCCTAGCAGCATCATAGATCATTCATCCCAGTCGCATCTCCATCATCCTTTTAGAAAAAGCATTATTCCATCATACTTCACCATCTTTCCATCAACAATCCACCATCAGAATCCCATATCCTTCATCCAAAATCCAGCATCCATCATCCAAATCAGAACCCACCATCTTTTGCACCAAATCTAGAGATCCAAATCCACAAGCACTTAGTGTTCAGAACCTTTCAGTTGTTTCCATCCCCTATCCTAAATCAGAAATCATTTCCCTTTCTGACAGAGCATTGTCTAAAGGAAATCCAACTTGTCCTTGCATAGCCTCATCATCTTGAGCAAGAGATTGGCTTGTATTGATAAGAATCCAGTTAACTAAAGATCATTAGTCTATCCTAGGTTGGCCAAATCCTATCACTGATCCTCCATCAAAAAAAACAAACAGCTCATTGTTGACACTTAGTAATCTTCCACCAGCATCCCACCAATCCTCCATCTGATCTTGACCCAAATCAGAGCATTCCCACCAATCCTCCATCATCACCCAGCATCCCACCAATCTGTTACTATCTTTCATCAATCTTCCGCCATCTTTGATCCATATCCAAGCATCCCACCAATCCTTGCATTACATTTTAGAGATTCATCATCCTTAGAAAGTTTCTTAGCTTGCGTCCATCATTCTTTAGAGTCTTTAGGAAACATCTTGCATCCATCTAGCATCTGCATCTCCATGCTTGTTGAGACAAGATCTGGATCTAGGAAGCGAAGGCACATGAATCCTTATCCAATCACTAGCTCATCTGATCCCAACATTTTTACCAGTGCGATGGTAGCCTATGATCCCCAAATACAAACTGGAAATACATGGGATGATCCCAATATCCCCTCAGCTCCTCTGGCAATATAAACATATGTGAATCACCCAGAGAATCCACCAGCAGTCAATACACTCATAGTCCAAAACTAGCAGAGCATGTTCACTAACTTTGCACAAAGGCATACTCCCATTCCGCCATATCTCCATCCTCACATTCACATAAGCACTATCCAAATCCCACCACAGGTATACTCTCCATTCATCCAACAATTCCCTAATCCAACCTTGTAAATATCCCAAGAAACCTCCGCCATTCCCCTTCTTCTGCAAGGAAGCTTTGCAAGTCCTATAACACAAGTTGTAACACCATCTGCTCCATTCCCTATCATAGGTACTTCATCATCCGCCATGGCCGCCATGGCTCTCACACAAACCTTTACACAAGCAGTTCCACTACCTTCCATAAACCAAACAACACCATTCTTTCCAGGAGGGATGCAATCATCCTTCCCCCTCACTTCACAAGTTCCCACATCTACACCTTTCATGCCAAGAGGGACACAAACACACTTTCCTTTCACTCCACAAGCCTCAGTATCCATACCATCTTTTCTAGGGTTAACGCAATCATTTCCCTCCTTCAGCCCACAAACATCAATGTCATCTATCCAGGGGGTAGTGCAATCGCTCCCCTTTCCTACTCAGCAAGCTTCCACATCAACATCACCCTTTTCATGGGGAGCGCAAATGTTCCCTTCCTTTCCCCCCCAGCAAGAATCTACCCAGGCACAAGCCCAGCAAAATGCCTTCGCCACAGGAATGCCTTCCATGGGTTTTTCCAATCCACCATTCATGTCCCAAACTCCCATCACATCTACCTTCCCAGCATCCGTTGTGACACAATTCCCACCACACACTGGCTCTCATTGGGGCCTCACTCAAGAAGAAATGAAAGCTTGGGGCATACCAGCCCAGTCTCCTACGTCCATGTTTGGAAACCAACAAGCCACCTTCTCACAAGTAGCACAACAACCACCATCATTGCCCCCACCAGTTTCATCATTTGCAAACCATCCATTCACAACACCTAGTGTTTTTCAGCAAGTTACTCCACCTCAGCAGCAAAGTTCATCCCATTTCATAAGTTATCTTGCCCAGCCACCCTTTGCTTCAAGCTTCCCTACATCAGTTCCACCCTTAAGCAATGCGGGAATGTGCCCAACCTATATCAGTCAACCATAGAGCCAAGTTCAGCAAGGACCACCTTACCAGCAAGCGACGTCATTCCACCAACCTCCCCAACAACAACCGCATTTCCCATTGCAACAACAAAATCCCATCATTCCTCAACAGCAACAAGCTTCCTCGTACCAGTTGCAACAAAAAATTCCTATCATCCCACAACACTAGCAAGTAGTCCCATATCCTCCACCACAATATCCCCCTGTACCGCATCAGCAGTATCCTCCCCAGCAAACATCGCTTCAAAATCCACTCCAACCCACCTATCCCGCTGGGCCATTTCCATATCCCACTCCATAATACCCACCTCAAATGGGAGCTCCCGCTCAAACACCAATCAATGCCGAGTGGGAAGCCATGAAGAACACTCTTAAAGATCTTCAAACCGGTACCGAGAACAAAACCTACAAATTTGAAGAGGTGTGTCCTTATCCGTTTGACCGGTCCATTACCGCTATTCCTTTCCCCAAACACTTTGAGACACCTAAATTTGATAAATATTAGGGGAAAGGAGATCTAGTCAATCATATCAAAGAATTCTATATGGCATGCCAAGAAGTGGCTTACAATGATAACTATCTCTTACGCCTATTCCCCAAAAGCTTGGGAGGAACTGTTGTTGAGTGGTTCTATAAAATACCATGTGGGACTATCACAACCTTTGCTGAACTTTCTGAGAAGTTCATTGCCCATTATGCCCACAATGTTGAGAATGAGTTGACCTTGTTAGATCTCTGCAACTCAAAATAGAAAGAAGAAGAAAGCTTAGCAGAGTACATACAACGATGGCGAAACCTTACCAGTAGGTTATCATACCAGCCACCTGAAAAACATTTGACCAAAATCTTTATCGATAATCTGCATCCTAAGCTATCTCACTTCATGAGGATGAATTGTCTCCAAACCTATCAAGATATCAAAAGCAAGGGGATAGGCATTGAAAAGGCCCTCCTAGACAAAGGAACAATCTGACACTTCAAAAATGATTCCCAGAATAAACCTAACAATGATAAATCCTGATACTAGAATCGTAACAAGAACATTGTTACTAACGGAGCCACTGATACCAAGCATGTTCAATTTGTCGTGGCTAGTCCTACATCAACTCCTACATATCGACAACAAGAACCTATCTATCAGCAACCTCCTCAAGCCCCTCAGCAACCCATGCAAAAATATCATCCTCAGAATAACCAACAGAATTATCAGCAGCAAGCCTATCAAGCTTATCAAGGTAATCCAAATGATCAAGTCAATACCCTTAATGTTGCTCCCAACCAAAACAAGCCCAGAACTCAGAACAACTCAAGGAAGAACTTCACACCACTGGGTGAGCCCCTAGATGTTATCTTCCACTAAATGGCCAAGGCCAACTTGATCACACTTCCACTAATCCAGCCAGTTGATGATACTACCACCAGGCTTGATTGGTACAAAGATCACGAGTACTGTGATTATCATCGTGTTAAATGACACACTACCCTAAAGTGTATGAGGCTCAAAAACTATATCCAAGACCTCATCGACCAAAAGGAGATCCAAGTCGATACACCTGCTGAAGCCTCGCCAAATGCCAACCTACAAATCTATCAAAATGTGTTCCCACAACACACTGCTAGGAAGAACCAAGCTAATGCTAATCATCCCCAGAATCACGGCAAAGGAAAACAAGAAGATAAAACCGGTCGCCAAGACTATACTACTGCCTACATCAACTATGATAAATTTGTTGGATGTATAACCCAAGTTGAGCCCACAGTCAATGTCATCCATGTTAGAGGAGCAGATAGTTAATGTGCTGTTACCACCCGTAGAGGCCGGATAACTGTCGCTGGTGCCCATCCAAGACCACCACATAATGCACACAATGCACAGTACAACCTAATAGAACATCTTGGGAACACACCAGCCCAAATATCCATCTTGGACCTTCTCCCCACTTCACCCCTCCATCAGGAGATCCTTGACCGAGCTCTCAAAGAAGGACATGTCCCCACAGACATTAACACCACACAGTTCAAGACCCTTGTGGGACATCTATCCGCAACTTATGCTTTGTCCTTCAAACCATCCGACATACCAGACGTTGCACCTGACCACACTCTCCCCCTCCGCATCGCCGTCATGATCAGAGACTTTGCCATCAAATGGGTCTTAATAGATAATGGCTCGGCCCTGAACTTGTGTACTTTGAAATTCATTCAGCAAATTGGGTTCACGCAGGCTGATATATCACATGAAGTAATCACCATCAAAGCTTATGAAAACTTGGAGTGTACCTCTGAAGGTACTATTACTTTGCCTATTCAGCTAGGCCTAGCAATATAAGATACCATTTATCATGTTATTGATCTTGACCTACCATTCAATATCCTCCTAAGCCGACCATGGATTCATTCCATCAAGGCTGTACCATCCACTTACCATCAGTGCATCAAATTTCTGCATCAAGACACTGAGGTTACCATCCATGCTGATCCCCAACCCTTCACATACTGCCGTGCGATGGAGGCATCATTCCCCCATTCCACTCATTGTCCTGGAACTGACATTGGCACTTCTATTGCCAGCTCATCCCGATCCCATTGCGATCCAAAAACCATCCTCACCTCCACCCTCTCTTCTGTCAAGATCAATAACCAGGGTTGTGGTGAATATAGCCTACATGATGCATTTGTTGTAGGGGCCCTCCGACTTGATCCACATACTCAAGGGCGCCCGAGTCACCAAAGCAAGCCTGCAGAAGATATCCATGCAATCAAGACAATGGGACCTATGACTTTTGAATCCCATGGTAACATCAATAGTCAAGAGATGGATCCTGACATCAATAGGTGGTTGTACAAAGATCCCCCACCACCTGACACTCAACTCCTTGGATTCTTCAAAGATAAATACCCACAATCGTACAAGTACACTACTGAGCAATGGAACTACCAAGGAGGTGGTCTAGGACCACAAGAAAGCGGAAACAAAGACCCAATCATAGCATCAAAAAACCCACAACATCAGGGTCTTGGCTTTAATACCCCTCGCCTGCATATACAAGAGCCCAATACCATAACTGGGGGCACTAACATGACTAGCATACCCTTCTCGAATAGCCAGGATGACCTCATATAAATCGAAGACATCCTTGAAGAGAAATAAATAAGATCCTATGATGATATCTTTGACGATGATACCCTCTTGGGGACTTCTGTCCTCCACCAACTTGCCATCAATCTCATAGAACTTCCCCTCATCCACCCTCAACTCATAGACTGGGACCAACCAAGCATCACACACATCGATGAGTTCCAAAGCATGAAAGCACTCCTAGCATTCATGGGGGCATCAGGCCCACGATCAATTCAAGATTCAGAGTCAACTCACATCTATAAGCTCGACGCAGAAGGATACTTTGGGGAGGAGGCAAGCTTTAGCTGCAAAAGAGAAATTGAAAAAGTACAACATGAGTCCTTATGTGAAAACCCTTCTAGGGCACATTCTGATTCCAAAATAGTAAAATAAAGAGCGTATCTTCTAGTGAAAACTTGGCAATTCAAGTGCCATAATATGAAGACTTGCCTCTTCCTCCTATGCGATATTACACACTAGAGAAATCACCTATCATCATAGAAGAAACCAAGTCAGTCAACTTAGGTACAGAGGAATGTTCAAGAATCACCTACATTGTGGCCAATTTGACAGAGGGTGAAGAAATGGCTTTGACTGCACTCCTTAGAGAATCAATCATAAATTTTGCATGGTCATATGCACACATGCTTGGGCTTGATCCTAATCTTGTCATTCATCATCTAGCAGTGGATCCTAATGTCAAGCTAGTGAAGCAGAAGCTAAGGAAAATGCATCCAAAAGTCACCTTACTAGTCAAAGCAGAGCTTGAAAAGCTCCTCCAAGGTAAGATTATCAGAGCTATAGATTACTCAAAATGGATCTCTAACATGGTGCCTATCACAAAGCCTTCAGGTGACATCAGAATATGCACAGATTTCAGGGACTTGAACAAGGCATGTCCTAAAGATGATTTTCCGCTACCAAATATAGACATGATTGTAGATCTTACAGCGGGTCATGAAATGTTATCACTAATGGATGGCTTTTTCGGCTACAATCAGATTCGTATAGCAGAAGCAGATCAACATAAAATAGCATTTACAACTCCATGGGGTACCTTCTGCTACAACATGATGCCATTCTGGCTGAAGAATGCAGGAGCCACATATCAGAGGGTGATGACAAAAATCTTCCATGACATGATCCACAAGATCCTAGAAGACTATGTGGATGACATCCTTGCCAAATCTAAAACATGTGGTGAACATCTAAGCATTCTTGAGAGTGTGTTCGATCGCTTACATCATTATGGCTTGAAACTCAATCCAAAGAAATGTGTCTTTGGTGTTACATCTGGAAAGCTCCTAGGTTTCATAGTATCACAACGAGGCATAGAGATCGACCCCAAGAAAGTCAAAGCAATAATAGAAATGCCTCCACCAAGCACACTCAAATAGCTCAGAAGCCTACAAGGAAAGCTTCAATTAGTGCGTCAGTTCATTTCTCAGTTAGCAGACAAGTGCCAACCTTTCACGCATCTCTTATGCAAAGACACAAGCTTCAAATGGGATCCCATATGTCAGAGAAGCTTTGATAAGCTCAAGGAGTATCTAGCCAATTCTCCAATTCTAGTACCACCAATTCTAGGATGCCCTCTCATACTCTACATCTCGGCAACCACTACAGCACTGGGGGCACTTCTAGCTCAGCACGATGATGAAAACAAAGAAAGAGCCATCTACTACATTAGTCAAACTCTTGTCGGCTATGAGTTTAATTATTCACCCATGGAAAAAGCATGCCTTGCAGTGGTCTTTGCCACTCAAAAGCTTAGACACTACATGCTCAGTCATACAATCAAGCTCATTTCAAAAGTAGATCCCCTCAAGTACCTATTATCAAGGACAACTCTCACAGGCCGTATGGAAAAATGGGTCATGTTACTTAGTGAGTTTGACATCCAGTATGTTGATCGGAAAGCAATCAGAAGGCAAGTCATTGTCAATCAGCTAGTAGAGGCACCACTGGTGGATGCTTATCCACTAATCATGGAATTCCCTGATGAACACTTATGTATGATCTAAGAACAACCCATGTGGAAACTATACATTGATGGCTCCTACACATTGCATGGATCAGGGGCAGGAATCCTATTCGTCATGCCTCAAGGTGACTACATCCCAAAATCATTCAAGTTGGGATTCCCATGTACCAACAACCTTGCAGAATAGGAGGCACTCATCTCAAGTCTCAAAACAGCCATTCAGTGGAATATCACAGAACTGCAAGTGTTTGGAGATTCACAACTGATTATCAAACAAGTCCTAGATGAATATCAAACAAAGGATGACAAGTTGCTACCCTACAAAGAGCTGGTGGACAGATTGAAAGAGCATTTCCTAAATCTACAGTTCACATAGATCCCAAGACTTCATAATAAAGCAGCACACGCAATGGCAACCATGGGATCCTTGTTAGAAATCCCACGCGACGCATCACAGTATGAATTCCTAGTCGAGCAGCTACATACACTAGCCTATGTGAATGCCGATGCAGAAATGGTGTGTGTCTTGGTTGGTCCTCAGTCCCCATGGTACCACGACATCCATGCATATCTAAAGAATGGTATCACATCTCCCCATCTTACCAATAACCAATGCCAAAACCTTATTCGCAGAGCTTCCCACTACACTCTTGTAGCCAACACCCTTTATCATCACGGGTATCACAATATCCTCTCTAGGTGTTTAGATTCAAATGAGGCCATCCTGGCTTTACAAGAGGTTCACACTGGAATTTGCGGTACCCACACGAGTGGCATGGTTCTAGCTAAGTAGTTGCTTCAAGTTGGGTATTATTGGCCAACTATGGAATATGATGCTTGTGAATTCATCAAGAAATGTTTACCATGTCAGCAGCATGCAAATCTGATTCATGCACCAGCACAAGACCTGCAGCCCATTGCGCCACCTTGGCCATTTTCATGTTGGGGCTTTGACCTTGTCAGCTTAATCACTCCCCTTTCCTCAAATGGACACAAGTACATAATAACTGCCACAGAGTACTTCACCAAATGGGTTGAAGTGATTCCGCTCACCCTAACTACTGGCATCCAAATATCCAAGTTCATCCTTTACCACATCATTTTCCGCTTTGGCATACCATCTACCATCTTCACAGACCATGGCACACCTTTTGAAAACTAGCATGTGGATGATCTGTGTGCCAGACTCCACATCCATCACCATTTCTCCAATCCATATTTCCCCCAAGCAAATGGCCAAGCTGAGGCAACGAACAAAACTATCTTGAAAATCCTCAAGAAGGTTGTCAATGATTCTGGTCGTAATTGGCACCTCCAAATCAATCCCGCCCTTTGGGCCTATCGCACTTCTTATCGCACTCCCATAGGCACCACCCCATATTCCCTTGTATATGGTGCCGAAGTTGTTCTGTTGATCGAAGTCAAGCTCCCATCATTATGAGTCTCCATGAAGAACTACACCACTGATGAAGACTATCGTGTAGCCCGTCTCACATAGCTAGACTTATTAGATGAAAAGAGACAACAAGCATATGATCACCTGGTTGCATACAAAAATCAACTCAAAAGGAGTTACAATAAGAAGGTCCATCCTAGACAGTTCCAGGTCGGTGACATAGTTCTCAAAGAAAATCAGAAGGTCCAAGCAAATTGAGAAAAGAAAGTCAAGTTTGAGCCTACTTGGCTAGGCCCCTATGTTGTCACAACATGTTTTGGCTCCGGAGCTTATCAGTTATCTACACCAGAAGGTGAGCCTTTGAACGATCCAATCAACATCATACATTTGAAGAGGTTCTATGCCTAAACCAGATCCTACATATTCAAAAAATCCATAAAAATAGGAAAAAGCAGAAAAATACAAAAAAAGCAAAAAAAATCAAAAAGCAAAAAATGAAAGAAAAGAAAATAATCGTCCAAAGGTGAAAACTTGGCAATTCAGGTGCCTTGGACAAGTATGTTGGTGAAAACCTGGCAAACAGGCACCATACATAATGGACCAAGTCATTATCTATCAAACTCCCATCCCCCCCCATCACAACATCTCAGTCCTTTTTTTACCATCCCCATCCCCATCCACCATCCCCCAGCATTCCTCTTTTTCATCATCCTCCAGCAAAATCCCCAATCCTACCTGCACATATCTTGTATCCTATCTTGTTCCCTATCTTATACCATATCCTGTATCTCTTGTATAGCGCTGTCCTTCTTGTACTATATCTTCTACTATACCCTTGTACCATATCTTGTATCATATCCTGTATATCTTGTACTTTGTCCTATATAGTGAGATCTTCCTATCCCAAATCCTGAGCTTCTATACATATCTATTGTTTCTCTTTTCCCGTCCATTGTACATATCCTCATGTCTTGTCGTACATAGTCCTTGTCAGTCCTGCAGTAGCATTTGATCAGAACACTTTGTCCTACCTAGCTTCGTACTTCAACAACATCAATTGTCGACTATTCTTGATCACCGTGATTATTCTTTGAATTCATCATTTTCCAGCAAATAACAACACTCATTCTCTCATCAATCAGCGGGTCCTTGAGGATGTATCCTTCCTCCTGTCAGACCTAATCTTCCACCAATCACACCAGGTCCATGTCGATGTATCCTTCCACACATTCAGACCAATCTTTCCACCATCAATCGAATCAAATCTCTCTCCTTGGCAAAGGTCATCTTTTGGAGTTACCAATTTGACCTTGGATTTTGTCCTTTGGGTCTTGTTAATCTTTTACAGCTTCTCATTGTTCTCTACTCAAAGTCGCCACGATCCTTTATATCATGGTGCGCTGCGAATGAGGATAATCTGGGGAAAGGTCTTTTGATCTTTTGCTTCTGCTTGTGAGTCAGTCGTGTGTTTGTGGTTTCTTCAGCATCATTTCCACCATGCCTCCTTCGGGTTTAATGTGTGATCCTAGGGCAACCCTACGTGTCTTTTTAGCATCAGTCCTCTGCAATGCTAGTGACAAGGCCTTGTGTTCTTTCATCACCTTGGCAGGTCTCTATTGTTGCTATATCAAACTAGGTTGTGCTCTCTAAAAGATCTAAAGCATGGAGCTCCCCCATCCTGCATCATATAGATTAATCTTGCATCTTGCATCCTTATGTAGCTGCATCCTGCATTTTGCATTTCATCTCATCTTGCATTCACCCATCTTTGCTCTTGGAAGCTTGGTTATTTATCTCTCCTTCTTCCATTGGTCCTTCCTTCTTTTTTTCCTTTTGAGAAAATTCCACAATGTTTACTCCTTGCGTTATTTTCTCGAGGGGGCACAACCCCTTATTTCCTCCGAGTTCTAGCCTTGGGCATCTTATTTTCTTGTCTTTGACGCCACGCCACTTGCAGCATCACATCAAAGAGGGGCAAAATGTAGACACCTAAAAATCCTTAAGAAAATAAAGTATTTTTATTTTCTGAAAAATCCCTGATGACATCATCATTTATTAATTAATTAATTTATTTATTTTTATGTCATTAAATCCCTTTATCTTAATTAAAAATATTTAATTAAGAAATCCCTCCCAAAAATGTTCAAATCTTATTTAAACATTATTCCCCTATTTATTAATTATTTAATTAATAAATTGACCAAAAATCTTAAAATAAATAATTAATTTATTTTTTGACCAAAAGTTGGCCAATTTCCTTAAGACCACTAACCTTTTCCAAAATCTTCTAATCCCTCCTTAATTTTGATTAAAAGGCTAAACCCATCCTTTCTAACCCTAATCCCAACTCAAAATATTTAATTAAGATTAAATATTTAATTTTCATATTTATTAAATATATTTTAATAAATATTCCCAAAACTAAAAGCCTTTGGAATGAATAAACATTTATTCCATAAAACCTAAGAAAACTCTAGACTCTTCTAGAAACTTCTCAACCCAACCTCTTCATCCATCCTAATCCTAAATTCCCCTAATCCAAATCCTAATCCTCCCCCTAACCTTGTCACATTCCCTAAACAAGGTTAGCCAACTCCTAAGCTTGACCCAAAGTCAATAAACTTATAGAGGCTTCTCTTACATGCATTTAATATATTTAAGGCTTCTTTATCCCTCTTACATGCATTTATGATGCATTTAAGAAGCCCCTCACCCCTTTCTTACACCCTTTGACCTTAGGCACATTTTTCAAATTGTGCACATCCCTCCCTTCTTTCAACCCAACCCCCTTATGACACTTGTCACAAGGAGGTGGCTTTAAACTAGCACAATCCATGTGCTCCCCTTTGAATGAATCTTGGCCTCTCTTAAGGATTTCAATCCTGGCCACTCATTCTTCCTTCCCAAATCCTATAAATACCCCTCCTTTCAAGAGCGAATCAATTAGCTTAACTTTTATTCTCATGCATTGTTATCATGCCCTTTTATCTCTAGACTTAGCATAATCACTCTAATTTAGCTTAATTTCAAGCATTTTAGCTCATCATAACTTAGTAGTAATGGATTAACATAGTTTATTGCCTTGTTTTTCATAGCATTTAGCATCATATCACACCTCTATTTGATCTAAAATCAATCTTAGCATAATCACACTTGCATTGAATCTTCATTTAAGCAATCATAGTTTGAGTTCTTGAGGCCTTAGGGGAAATCTTGGGTGTTCTACCCATTATTGTGTCATTTTTGGGGTTTTCATGAGTCTCAAACCATCTTAGAATGCATTAGAGTATGCTCCAAGTGCTTAGAGAGCACACCCACATCCCTCTTATCAGAGAAAATCAAACAGTGCTTGGGTGCACCTATTTTTAGCTCAATCTGAGGTGGCTTAGCTTAGAGTTTCTTTGCTTTTGTTTTGATTGTATGCTAGATTAAACTCTTAACGTTTGATTGATTTGAGCCTTTCAAAATAGATAACAGGTACCCTCGAAAGCATAGTCTATAGTGACTATTTCCACAAAGTTTAGAAGGACAAGCAATGGAATGGTTCTCAAAACTACCCCCAGGCATCAAATCTTTCAATGAGCTTCTTGACAAATTTGTGACTCATTATTCATATAACATCAAACATGAAGTCACTATGCTTGATCTTTGCAATACACATCAAAAGAATGGAGAACCCTTCCTTACTTTTTTGCAAAGATGGCATCAATTATTTTCCAAATATCCATGAACGATTCTTGAACAAGAAAAGATGGATATCTTTGTGCATAACCTTACACCAAAAATGAGTTATAGGTTACAATTGCAATGTCCACCAAATTTCAATAAGCTCATAGAAAATGGTATCAAGATTGAGGAAGCTATGGCCAGAAAAGGTGAGATAAAACTTTATTCCAAGGATAATGTTGGGTCCTCAAATTCCAATCCCAACAACTATAACAATGACAAATCCAAATTCTAGAATAAAAACAAAAACATTGTCAATAATGGGATTGTTGATAATCGTTATGTTAAACCAATTCTCATATTCATTACAGCCATTGCATTTTCATTACCTTTTCTATATTGTACTTGAGGTCTTAGTTTCATCTCTTACATCTACTATAAGACCTAGGGTTATGGATGCCTTCCTTGCATTGCAAATCAATGCTTCTCTATCTTGAGCACTCACCAAATTCTTCAATATCATTGCAGTGATTTGCATAGATGCATTTTTCTTGTTTTGTCAACTATGGATCTACCTCATGATCCATTCCATCATTAGATCTTCTCTAAATCTCTATCATTTCTATTAGGATTAACAAGGCAGAAATAAAAATTATGTGCAAATATAACTAATATCAAAAAATAATAAACCACACAGAATAGAACACAAGACACACAGTTTTAACGTGGTTCACCCAATCCCTGGGCTACGTCCACCAACAGCGAGTCCAATATTATTATTATCCAGTGATTACAACCTGATTACAATCCGTAATCCCTTACAGCCCAATTCTGCCGCAAGTACTAAAATCATACATTATAAAAAATCCCTAACCCTAAGCCATATTATACAATATTTTCCCGCTTTAGGGTTAGAATGAGTTATAAGTAGTCGGCCCAAATAACCGAAAAAGTAGTCGGCCTCAAAAAAAAATTTCCTCGGGGGCTGCGCCCCCGAACCCCTGCTCTTGGAGGCTACCGCCCCCAAACCCCCACTCAGGGCCTGGCCCGGCCCCGAACCCCGGCGAGGTCAGGAGGAAAAATGTACAGTACTTTCCTAATTAGTCACCACAAGCTAACAATCTCCCACTTGGTGACTGATCAGGAAAGTACTGTACATTTTTCCTCCCGACCTCGTCGGGGTTCAGGGCCGGGCTGGGCCCCAAGCGGGGGTTTGGGGGCAGCCCCCAAGAGCAGGGGTTCAGGGGCGCAGCCCCCGAGGAAAAAAAAATTTTCAAGGCCGACTACTTTTTCGGTTATTTAGGCCGACTACTTATAACTCATTCTAACCCTAAAGCGGGAAAATATTGTATAATATGGCTTAGGGTTAGGGATTTTTTATAATGTATGATTTTAGTACTTGCGGCAGAATTGGGCTGTAAGGGATTACGGATTGTAATCAGGTTGTAATCACTGGATAATAATAATATTGGACTCGCTGTTGGTGGATGTAGCCCAGGGATTGGGTGAACCACGTTAAAACTGTGTGTCTTGTGTTCTATTCTGTGTGGTTTATTATTTTCTGATATTAGTTATATTTGCACATAATTGTTATTTCTGCCTTGTTAATCCTAACAATTTCTTCCCACGTAAAGATCACTATTATCAATCATGGAAACTACCATTATCAGACATGTCTTTTCCACAAAAATATCATTGTCTTCTTTGGTCACATAGCTACCCATACATGATTACATTCTTGGAACATCTCTCTAACTATCCTATGTTCACCTTTATGACAACAGTGAACTCTTGATCATTATCATCCATGATTCAATTATGTTGACAGATATAATTGAATCGTGGATGATAATAGGAGTTGGAAACAATTAATATTCACATCATCCTATGCAGGGTATCAACATATTATAGTTGATATCAACATATTAAAATTGATATTTTTACATATGCAGGGTATCACATAGCATTATAATAATACTAAAATGTTGTTTAGACTTATCTAAGTTTAGAAAGTATTTAACTTATTCTCACAAATAGATGTCCATGTGGCATATGATTATATTTTCTGTTTGAGCAAAGCTTTGCCCAGCCTAATTAAATAGCCAAAAAGAGGTTTGATTGTTCAACTGCACACAACAAATCACGTAAAGAAGCAACAAGAGGCATTTCAGACTCGCATCATTTTTTTGGGAAAGCTTAATATAGCATCTTAGGGAACTGAAGAAACATCAATCTAACATGAAAGACACAATGTCTGAGCATGCCCAATAAGAGGGAATGACTAAATCTCAAAATATGTAATAAAAAAGAGTTGATTAGCTTTCTGGATGAAACTGTGCATAAATCTTGATGCATCAATCTATGAAGAGCAGTGAGGATCTTGAATATAGCAATGGGTCTCATGTCAAAGAGTGAAGCTTTTTGAGAAAAGAATGTCAAATCTGCACTACAACAAAGAGTAAATGGAATACACTTTTAGATAATTAAAACACAGATCTTGCATGTAGATCTGCTGCATTGAATAGAGAATATCACATTTAGCAGTCTCAAAAAGGAACAACAGTCTATATGATAAATGAATGGCACATTTTATGCATATAGAACTCTATGCTTGCATTGATGAACAGTGAGATGAAGTGTTACCATAGTAATGTCAAATCAAAAGAACATTGAGTATAGCATAATGTCAGTTTTATAGCCTTTTATAGGCTTCCAACACATTTAAAATCACACAACAGTACAACATTAGATGTCCTTTTAAATATAACTATAAATGACCATATGTGGCTATAATCCACTCCACTCTCTCCTCATCAGTCATCAATAAGAACCATTTGGCTCTTTCACATTGAGCCGCGAAGGTTTTGTATACCCTCAGGATTACACCTCCACTCAATCTGGGGATGGATTTGAGAGCGTTATATGCATCTGTCAATGCATTGTCACGAGCAGATTCATCAATTTTGACAATGTGAACATTGTTCATACCCTCTTTTATTTTCTTCATTGTTTCACACATGGAATCCAATGAAGCGGCCATACTTGCCTTCTTCATCTTTCCCACATTTCTGACTGATGATGTAGGAGTCCCTCTAGTACTTGCTGTTACAGTGGACTGATTGGAAATATAAGGGTCTTCATCCAAATCAACAGCACTATCGAGATGTATATCGAAACCAAGGTCCTCTCCATCATGCACAATGAATGGCTCTTCCAAAGGGTTCCCTTCTTCGGTCTCAAGGGTCATGGTAGCTGCATTACCTTCAGCAATGTCATTACCCACAATTGCAGCCAATTCGTTGAAGTACACAAAGGGCTGCCTCTTATACACTTTGGCATTTTTGAACTCTCTTCTCTACATGTTGGCATAAATAAATGGATTAGGTTCTTTTTCTTTCATTATTAACTTTAAAAGAAGGCAATATTATTTCCATCAAAATACTAGACAGATCACCCTACCTTCAGAAGCTCATCCCACACGCTATCCTCAGCATCCATGCACTAAGTTGCCTCATTCCAAGCTAAACCACTTGTATTCCAAAGCTCCTTCATCACTCTATAGGAAAGCTTCCAAGTTTTCAACTTATTTTTGAAGTTGTCCTTGGATAGATTGAGGTTCAAATCAACGTTGAACCACCTCTCAATTGCGGACCACTCTTCTTTTTTGAAGCCTCCATCACATTTTTTGCCTAGTTGTACTTGCTGGAGGAGCAAGTCTATAAACTTGTGTTCCATTTCCTTTGACCACATTATCTTCTTTGAGGAAGGAGATATCTGGCTCGTGTCACCAATATCATCCATGTTCATCAATAATTCTATGTATGCCATGTTGTGTATACAAATTGTTGTTAATGGTATCAAAGTATCTTCATACATCAATTTACTCAAATAAAACACATTCACCCATACAAGTCCAATACTTGCAGATAGAAAGAGAAGAAAAAGGAAACCATCATGTATATCAAAGTATCTTCATACATCAGTTTACTCAAATAAAACACATTGACCTATACAAGTCCAATACTTGCAAATAGAAAGAGAAGAAAAAAGAAACCATCATGTATATCAAAGTATCTTCATACATCAGTTTACTCAAATAAAACACATTGACCCATACAAGTCCAATACTTGTAGATAGAAAGAGAAGAAAAAAGAAACCATCATGTATATCAAAGTATCTTCATACATCCGTTTACTCAAATAAAACACATTGACCCATACAAGTCCAATACTTGTAGATAAAAAGAGAAGACAAAGGAAACCATCATGTAGTCTTGACTCATACAAGAACAACTATTCTTGGGATATGTACTCTTCCCACATTCTACTTGCTATATCATCTCAGAACTATGCCCCCTGGTCTCTATCACGCTGAGACAACCCATATGTCTCTAGCATTGGTACATCTACCCCATCACGATCATCTTCCTCTTTGGTGACAATTTCTAATGGAATGTTGTCCTCTAACGTAATGTAGTTGTGTAGTATGCAACATGATAGTACAATATGGGCTTGTGTCATGATAGGATAAGACGTGGCATGCCTCAGGATTGGAAAATGCTACTTGAGAATACCAAATGTAAGCTCTACTAAGTTTCTAAGAGAGGAGTGTCGATGGTTGAACAACTCATCTCGAGAGTTTATTGGATTCTCTCTTGAAAACTCCTTTAGGTGGTAGCATGTACACCAATAAGGAGAAAGAAATCCAGGTGCATTGGGATATCCAGCATCCACTAGAAAATATTTTCCTGCATAAATAAAGTATATTATTAAAATGTGAAACATTGATTGTACCCTTGAGTATATTAAACTATGATTTGGCTTACCAGGGGGAACAACAAGAGGATCTGCTCTTGACAGAGATGAACCTAGAACACGACTATCCATGGCAAACCCTTCCTAACCAGCAAGGTAGTACTGAAACTTATGATCGAAGAAACACACACCCATAACATTTTGCGACAAGTTGCCTTTTCTATCATGATATTTACCCTGCATGTCGACACTGACAGTGACTGGTATATGGGTTCCATCGATAGCTCCAAAACAATCCTATACAATATGATACAATCATCAATTGTATGGTCAACCAATAATATGATAAGGATAAAAATTCATACAAGAAATTTTTAACAACACAACAATTACCTTGAAGAATGGATCAAAACGTTCATTCCCACTAATTTCAGGATGAGTGTCTGGACTAGGTGGTAGAAAGAAATCATTGTGGAGTCCTAAGATAGCCCTCAACACCTTGTGGAAGTATTTGCTGATTGTCTCTCCCGAGTGCCCAAAGTTGTGGGCAATCTTGCAGTTCCTCAAATTGTGGCCAACGGTGTGGAAGAACATCACAAGTTATTTTTCTAATGTCAAGTGTATTGCATCTGTCAAGGTTCCTTTCAACCTTAGGATGGTAGCTATAAGAAAGAAGGCTCCCCTAATCATGCGAATCTAATCATGACAATCCACGTCGTTGGAATGAATAACCATTCTATAAAAATAATTTCCTTTTCTTTTTCATTTACCCATTTGTGAATTGCCTTCTTGGGCCACCACTACTGTGGCCACGACAACACGAGCAATAAGAGCTGCGAGAAGATGAGAATATGTGGTCTCCACAACTACCCATCCTAGAACGTTAACATTCTTAATAGGATCCATCAATGGCCTGAAATGTGGACAAACACAACAATTTTAGTGAGGAGACATTGGTAGCATGCTGTTGATGTTCTATTTTTCTAACCAGCCAATCTCTTCAAATAACAATTACCTTTTAACTAGGGAAACTCATATTCAGTCAAATAACAGTTACCTTTTAACAATGACTTCCATGGAAACCTGAAGGATAAATGTCTTCCATTTATATATAATTTTCATTCAAAAACCTATTTAGATTTTGCATATGACTGTGTATACGTTTTGATATAAAAGCTTATATAAAATTTAGCATCAAGATTTATGCACAGTTTCATCCAGAAAGCTAATCAACTCTTGTTTATTACATATTTTGAGATTTAGTCATTCCCTCTTATTGGGCATGCTCAGACATAGCCATATTTTAGGGTTGGTTAGGGAGACCTTTACATTGTGCCTTTCATGTTAGATTGATGTTTCTTTAGTTCCCTAAGATGCTATATCTTTCCCAAAAAAAGGATGCGAGTCTGAAATGCCTGTTGCAGTGAGAATCAACAGTGGGAGAAAATAAATGTTTTGAAATGATTCAATTGTTGACTTTGATACATAAACTGAGTGGACATGAGTGGGTCTCAGACAAGATTTTAAATGTTCAAATCTGGGTAGGTTCGTATGTTTGACTGAACAAAAGTTAAATGGGAAAATAGAGTTGGCATTTAATCAAAAGACCTAGACCTAGAAGAAAGTTCCAGCTTAAATGGATTGAGAACTAACTGGTAAATTACATTATGTAAGAGAAATAATGGGTTACTAAAGGCCTGTGAGCTCTCGGTGCTGTATGATGCAGAAGTGGCTCTCATCATCTTCTCCAATAGTTGGAAGATCTACAAATATGCCAGTGAAAGGTATTTTTCAAACTTCCCTGAGCATAAATGGATTTCCATTATTTAATATGGTTAATGAAATGTATTCAATGATTTGTCATTGCACTAGAATATAGTAAATCTAGAAATTTATCATGTCATCCTCTATATTCTAGAAATTTAAGAAATATCTGTTAATGGGTAGTATTATCGTTTACAAGTGCAATATGATCGGTGATAATAAAATATGTGAAAAACTCCTAGAAATAAGATTATGGAATGTGCCCGTTTATAAAACAAAGGCTGAAGGTTTCTAGATACTGTTTACCATTAAGGGTATCATCCCCTATGATAATATAGGAAATACCTGATTTTTTATTGGTAGCATTGGATAACATATCTTGGTCAATTCATTTATTTCATTTTCATTATCTACTTCTAGATTCTCTTGTAAGCTATCAATAATGACTAATGAGGAATTTTGCGGTTGATTTCTGAAATCTGTTAGCTCTATTCTAGTTTTTGCTCCCTCATATTCTTGATTAATCTCCATCATATCATATACCACTTCCAATTCTAGAGGTATGTCCTCATTTTTGTAAGGTGAGGATGGGTTAAAATCTATGATATGTTGAGGTGTTGCAATTTTATTTTCAATATTTTCTTGACTGAGTTTGAGTTCCTCTTGAAATTTAAATGCCATGCCATTAGAATTTCACACATCTCATCTTTTGAAATCATGATATCTCCCATTTAGTTCACTCAATAGTTTCATTTTTTTTTTTCATTTTTAATGAGTTCTTCCTATTTTACAAGTGCTCTTTATTGAGTTTTGTTTCAAAGTTTTCCACCATCTTATCATGTTTTGAATCTATAGAAGCTAATTGTGGTAAGAGTTCTAAATCTATCAGAGAAGGGGATCCTAGTTTTTCCTCGGTGTAAAGATTACTAGGATTATGAGGATTGTGTTGTTATCTGGATATTTTCCTCTAAATCAATCAGAAGTGCCAAATATTTGTGCTCTATCACGTCACGATCTATCTTGGCCTTAGATATCAATGGTGAGTGAAAGGTATTATTTTGAGTAGGCGCAGTATCCTCCATTGCAATAATGTTCTCCACTATTTCTCCTTCTTTATATTCCTATTGTGGATTAGTGGCTTTGAAAATGGGAGGTTCAAATTTATCCTGAGATAAGAAGAAACCCCCTTCATTTGTGTTAAATTTGATAGTGTATCCATTGTTGAAGTTTGGTTTAAGAATTGTGTCATCAATCTGGTTTGATTTTGAGTGTCCTTTGGTGATTTGGGGAATTTTTCAGAGTTGTTTCATTTGGGTGTGTTGGATTATTGATAATAATTTTATTGTTTGACACCCCTTGACAAGGTTTCGATTTAAGAGTATAGGTTGATATGTTCGTTATAATTTTTATAAGTTCAAATTATAAGTTAGGATTAGAGTTTATCAAAATTTTAACATCACTTGATGTAATAAATTTTTCTTCCAAACCCTCAAATCCTCCTATCATATCTCCAATCCTACCTAAAATATGGCTATTTTAGGTAATTCCATAGGGAGATTTGGTATTTTTACCCACTGAAATTTGGAGATAAAATTATTCTTAAACAGATCAAAAATTTGTGTCCAATTAAAGACTCTGATCAAAAAATCATTGTAGTAAATAGGATCTAAATAAATAAAAATGTTTCTTTCAGAGTTGTATCTTATAGATTGAGATGATGAGAGGGCTTTAATCTCATGCATTACACAATGCATTGCATATCGAAGATTTCATAGTACATCAATTCATGGGCTATTATCCATTATGATGAGAGAGTTTTAATCTTTACACAATGCATTGCTTATCCAACACCTTAGAGGGCATCAATTCCTAGGCTATTTTCTAAGATTTATCTACTAGCCTACGGAGCATGCTCATACATTCTGTAGCTGTTCCCATGCATGTGTTAAGCACATGCAAATAAATCTTACTGTACTTGTCTCATTATAACATTACCATATCATAATTAAATTTCATCAATTAATGGTGTTTATATTAAGATCCCCATGTTTGCCTGAAGTGTATAAGCAAACATCAAATGTTTAGACAAAAATACAAAGAAAATTCAATAGAAACCATAAAATTGGAGAGCTAATTAACCAGCTCTAGTCTTGGTATCAAAGAAATTCTATGAAGAGTACTATTCGATCTCAAAATCAAAATCCTTGTGAGCTGCTTTATGGCTTTGGATTATAACTGTCTACACCGGTGCAACTTTCACCTCTACATAATACAAGAGGGAGAAAAATGGGAGGCCTCTGCATATTTTGTAGTCTATTGGAAACTGCAATGTCTTAAAATGGTTTCTTGTCAATATCTTGAATAGTTGGATCTAGATTCATGGGATGCAAGGCTACAAATCTAAGCTACAAAAATAGAATTGTAGCTTATCTGCGTGACCTAAAGATTTCAGAAGAGGGGAGAGAGTAGTATGGGAAAACCCTAAACCCAAATTTGACTGAGGGATGCATGGTTGGTGCCCACCATTCATCAAATACTGCTCGAGCGTCACTCTGCGAAACCGGAGGATTGTTACCCGAAGCTTTGGTTTATATGAAGCTACAAGATTGAAATGCATGTTGCAATGAGAATCAACAGTGGGAGAAAATAAATGTTTTGAAATGATTCAACATGAGTGGGTCTCAGACAAGATTTTCAATGTTCAAATCTGGGTAGGTTCGTATGTCCAACTGAACAAAACTTAAATGGAAAAACAGAGTTGGCATTTGCTCAAAAGCCCACCCTTGTCCTTACTTTAGCTATCTAACATGTTAGGGAGGAAAATAAAACATGACCTTCTGCAAACGTTGAAATATCCACTCCAAATGCAGTTTTGATAATATAAAACTTGAAACAAACAAACAAACGAGCGTCATCTGATAAGCCTCGCAGTTGAGAGAGCAGTGAACAAACAAAGAGGAAGCACCCATACTTGTTGCAGGAGGCGGACGAAATGAAACAGAAAACCCTTTGAAGACTTCGAAAACCCTACAGAACATGAATGCAGTCGGAAACCCTAAAAATGTGAATGCAGTCGGAAACCCCAAAATCGATTTCAAGAAGACCACGGACCTGGAATTTTAATAAAATGTGATTCATAAAATGCCAAAATCGGGTTATAATTTTGAATTCCACCTCTTTGGTGGGAAGATGGATATGCTCATTTTGGAGGTATATTCGAGTTTTGATGGTATAACCTGATCTTGACAATAAGCGTTCCAAACAGTGGATTCAAGTCAAAATCGGGTTATCTTCCAATTCTTGCCATCTTCCGGAAAACAAACGGGCCCTAAGGGAATTGTACAGCTGAGTAGCGACAGTGAGTTTGACATTAGGGCCTCTGTGGTTGATGAACACATCAAACACTCTGGAAGATTCAGAAACCATCCTTCTTTCGCCGTCAGGTACAATTCTAGAGAAAGCATTTAATTCCTGATTTTGCTGCTGTGATGATGAAGAAGACGCCATTGGTTCCGCTTCAAACCCTAAAACCCGTTTCAAGAGTTAAGACAGGGAAAGAGCGGGGCGAGTGGGATCTGCTTGCAGTATGCGTAACAAAAGAGGAAAAGTTGAGCAAGTGAAATAGAGCATCTTGTGTGATCAGTGCTTCCCGCTCATTTTTAAAGATGAAACAGAAGAGAAACTGCTTGAAAATTGGACAAACCCCCAACCCGTACAAAGCAGGAGCTTCAATTCTTCCCTCGAAGCATCCCAAGCTGAAAAAGCAAAATGAAATTGCTTAGAAATTACGCCTCTGCACTTTCGTGGAAGCATCCAAGAGAAAGAAAGGACGGCAAATATGCCGACAAACCCGTACATGGACGGCAAGGAAGTTTGGAATTCGTTTCGCTCAAGCATCCCAGGGAAAAGGCAAGGAAAATTCTTCGAAAGGAGATTGGATTCTGTCGGCCACTTCTAAAGAGCTTCACCATGCTTGATGCTGTGTTTAAGGACACTGGCTATGGTGCAACATATTTGCATCTAGCCTCTGGTCCATATCTGACTATACATTATCCTCTTTAAGAATTGACATATAATGACGCTGTCCTATTTACTTTAACTTTTAACTTAAAAAAATATATGCATCCTCTATAAAATAATTTTGTTAAAGTAAAAATTACAGGTGAACATTTCTTTATTTCAAGTGGAATGTAGATATATATTTTGTTTAATTTTAAATAATTTATTAGTAAGTTTTTATTTTTCTATTAAGTTTGTTATAAAATATTAAAAATTTTATAATATCATTTTTTAAGAAATTAAAATTTAATATTATTTTTAAAAATAAATTAAACTTTGAATTTATATATTCAATTGATAAAATTTTGAATTTGTTTATATGTATCAAACTTTAATTTATTTTAAAAAATAATATAAAACTTTAAAGTATGATTAGAATAGCGATTAAGGAAGTTATCAATGCCAGATCAGCAGAACAGAGATTTGGATTCCAGTCGAAATGGGACACAGAGATGGAGTCAGTGTGGACGTTTAAACCACGAGGAGACCATTTGCTAAAAGCTAAGCAAAAAGTCAGGAATAATACCTTTTGGCAAGCTCCTCCGAAAGGGTGGGAAAAACTAAACTTTGACGGAGCTAGCAGAGGCAACCTAGGCAGGAGTGGCTTGGGGGTCATCATATGGGACTACAAAGGCGAACTGTCGTAGGGCTTAACAAGAAACATGGGAGTTGCCACTAATAATGTGGCATAGATCACGGCTTTGGAGGCAAGGATAGTATGGAGTGCGAAAGTTGGCATCAAGAAGCTAATTATAAAGGGAGACTCACAAATCATTTTAAACGGCGTTATGAGAAATACCTTCAATAATTGGAAACTGGCATGTTGGTTACCAAGGATAGAGGAGGCTCTGGAAAAGTTTGAAGATTTCTGATTCCAACACATTTTTTGGGAAGGAAATAAGGCAGCAGATCACATGGCTAACTTGGGAATCGATTCAGAGATTAACTTAGACTTCGGCTAGGACGACCAGATCCCGATGGGTCTACAAAATATTATTCTGATAGATAGTGGTGCTCTCCCAAAGGTAGGGATCAGATAAGGATGGAGGATTTGACGGCTAGAGTTAGGAAGATGGACATCGTGACAGTGAGGAACAGAGCTGCGTTAGTTGCAGGAAGGAGAAATTTATCATTTTAAACTCTCCAGAGTTAGTGGGTTTGACAGAAAGGCTAAGTCCAGTCCTATCAGAGAAGACAGTCACATGGTGATAGCAGGTTGTTTCATAGCTTTTGTAGAGTCCTGCGTATCTGGATGCTAGATACACAGAAATATTCATTCAATTTGTTCAGAGGAGGAACAATCAGGGGCTTTTAAATGCAGTTGGAATTTCTTCTTATAGGCAGAGGATAATGGCAAGTCACCATGGCATACATCGCTTCTATAGGAAAGAGGAGGCGATAGCGAAATCACCGAAAGAGTAGATCCAATGACTATTCGACAAGGTGAATGAGAGGGATTGGGAAAGTATGGTGATCATACTGGACATGGACTATTGGGTCAGAGGACATGTCCATGATGGGGTATTGGTAGCAGACTTGTTTCTGCCCAGAATCCAGGTTCTTGGAAACTCTCTGAGTGCATTAGGCATGGTTCGAAGGATAGTATCAAATGAGGTTTATCTGGAGGTGATGACAGCATTGGATTTTATTAATCCTAAGTTGCATGACAGATGCGCCTTGGGACATTTCTGCCTTGAAGCAAAAGGGAAGAAGACCCACATGAAGAAACCCTGGGCATTGTATAAGACTGACATAGTGAACGAATACGATTTGCCTAAATTCAAGGTTTTTCTTCAAGATAACAAGGATCTCTTCACCGAAGAGGTAGTGGAAAGGTTGCAGGCCATAGCTAGTAGAATTATGTATCTCTACCATTGATTTGTTCTGGATCATATGTATTAAGAGCTGAAGCTCCATCTCCCTATGTAATGGTTTTTACAAATATTAATAGAAAAGGTATTGTCCCCTAGGAAGAGCTTGCTTTTAAAAAAAATGATATTATAATTTTTTAAATATTTTATAACAAACTTAAATGAAAAATAAAAACTTACTAATAAATTTTTTAAAATTAAACAAAATATATATGTACATTCCACTTTAAATATTGAAATAGAAAATGTTGACCCGTATTAACAAAATTATTTTATAAAGGATGCATATCATTTTTTTAAAGTTAAAAGTTAACAGTACGCAGTACGACAACATGATTTATTTAAAATTCTAATAAATTATTATGATTATTGTTCGATAACAAAAACTAGTAAGTAATAATCATTAAAATGTCATTTTCAATTATCATTTACTAACTCATCTCTTAATTAAGATATTTTGTTCATAAATAATTCAACCAATTACAAAATTTTAAATTATTAAACTTAAATTTTAAATTAAAATTATATACAACCATAGAAAAAAATTAAATCCTCACTATCTTTTATTATTAAAAATTTATTTAAAAAAAATATATTTTAATTTTAAAATGAATGAATAATATATATATATATATATATATATATATATATATAAAATCCATAACAATTTCAATTTCATCATATGAAATGCAATCCAAACTCAAATAAATGAAATCTACACCATACATTGTCACAAATGAAAAATGCAACAATTTTGAAGAAAGCTCCATTTCACAAATGATATAATGCATCAACAATTCTACGTAATACGATCAGACTTTTCCACTCTGCGCCATCCTTCACGTCTACCTGAAATGACTTCTTTACTATTCCATGCCTCGTCAAAGCATCTCCAATTTTCCTAAATTGAAAAAGGTGTCTCCAATCGCGTGCTACCATTGTAATCATCCATTCTCCTTCAGACAACTTGGGCCAGGCCTCGACTTGGCCATGTGCATAGGGGTATGAAAGTGATCGATTTATATCTTCTATTGAAGTAGAACCATCGACCACAACCACAAGGCATACAATAACTGCAGTCAATTCTGACCACCTGAAAGAACATATGAGACACCACTCAAGATAAGCTTCGTCGGTAGCAATTTCAATGACTTCATCGAGGCCGATATTAGCATCTGCAAACATATATTTATTTAAACTTGACTCCGCTCCCTCCACTGCCCTTCCAATCATATACATTACTGCTAATGGCAAACTCTGAAATTAAAGACAAATCTCTCAGTACACTACAGTACAAAACAAAGATAAAAATGAAGAACGAAATAAATGAACAGCAGGTTAAAAATGATATATACGATTGGCTGTTGAAAAGGAGCATTAAAATTGTTACCTTCAAGTTATGAATGAAATTCCATATCACTGCATGGCTGCAATAACTAAGACTCATCCATCCTGCTTCATGCCAATCTTCAATAACTGGTATGTTCTGCAGCATATCACAAGAGTCAATCTCAATATGCTCCAAGCAGCTCAGTCTGGCAAGACTTGGCAACTCCTCAAGTACAGGGCACTGTTGAATAATCAGCTCTGTTAGCTTCGTATGATCACCAGCTACTTCTATTCTTTGCAAATCTCAACAACTTTGTACAGATAGACTGATGATCGCTTTTGGTAGCACAAGGTTCTGTAGCTTTTCACAAGAGTCAATCTCAATAAGCTCCGAGTAGCTTACTCTGTCAAGAATTGGCAGCACCTCAAGTGCAGGGCATTGTTTAATAATCAGCTCTGTAATCTCTGTAAGATCACCGGTTCTTGCTATTGTTAGCAAATCTCTGCAGCTTTGTACAAACAGACTGATAAGTGTTTCTGGGAGTGCAATGCTCTGTAGCTTCTCACAATGCTTAATCTCAATATTCTCCATATAGCTTACTTTGGAAAGACTTGGCAGCACCTCAAGTACAGGGCATTGTTTAATAATCAGCTCTGTAATCTCTGTAAGATCACCGGTTCTTGCTATTGTTTGCAAATCTCTGCAGCATTGCACAGACAGGCTGATAAGTGTTGCTGGGAGTGTAATGCTCTGTAGCTTCTCACAATGCTTGATCTCAATATTATCCATACAGCTTACTTTGGAAAGACTTGGCAACACCTCAAGTACAGGGCACTGTTTAATAATCAGCTTTCTAATCTCTGTAAGATCACCGGTTCTTGCTATTGTTTGCAAATCTCTGCAGCTTTGTACAGACAGACTGATAAGTGTTGCTGGGAGTGTAATGCTCCGTATCTTCTCACAATGCTCGATCTCAATATTATACATACAGCTTACTTTGGAAAGACTTGGCAACACCTCAAGTGCAGGACATTGTTTAATAATCAGCTTTCTAATCTCTGTAAGATCACCGGTTCTTGCTATTGTTTGCAAATCTCTGCAGCTTTGTACAGACAGACTGATAAGTGTTGCTGGGAGTGCAATGCTCTGTAGCTTCTCACAATGCTTAATGTCAATATTATCCATACAGCTTACTTTGGAAAGACTTGTCAACACCTCAAGTACAGGGCATTGTTTAATAATTAGCTCTCTAATCTCTGTAAGATCACCGGTTCTTGCTATTGTTTGCAAATCTCTGCAGCTTTGTACAGACAGACTGATAAGTGTTGCTGGGAGTGTAATGCTCTGCAGCTTCTCACAATGCTTGATCTCAATATTATCCATACAGCTTACTTTGGAAAGACTTGGCAACACCTCAAGTACAGGGCATTGTTTAATAATCAGCTTTCTAATCTCTGTAAGATCACCGGTTCCTGCTATTGTTTGCAAATCTCTGCAGCTTTGTACAGACAGACTGATAAGTGTTGCTGGGAGTGCAATGCTCTGTAGCTTCTCACAATGCTTAATCTCAAAATTATCCATACAGCTTACTTTGGAAAGACTTGGCAACACCTCAAGTACAGGGCATTGTTTAATAATTAGCTCTCTAATCTCTGTAAGATCACCGGTTCTTGCTATTGTTTGCAGATCTCTGCAGCTTTGTACAGACAGACTGATAAGTGTTGCTGGGAGTGTAATGCTCTGTAGCTTCTCACAATGCTTGATCTCAATATTATCCATGCAGCTTACTTTGGAAAGACTTGGCAACACCTCAAGTACAGGGCACTGTTTAATAATCAGCTTTCTAATCTCTGTAAGATCACCGGTTCTTGCTATTGTTTGCAAATCTCTGCAGCTTTGTACAGACAGACTGATACGTGTTCCTGGGAGTGTAATGCTCTGTAGCTTCTCACAATGCTTAATCTCAATATTATCCAAGCAGCTTACTTTGGAAAGACTTGGCAACACCTCAAGCTTTGGACAGTCTAAAATAAATACTTCTCTTAGCTCCATGCGCTCACCGGTTCCTTCTAGTCGTTGAAAATCTCTACAACTTTGTAGAGACAGTCTGATGACTGTTGTTGGCAACATAATGTTCTGTATCTTCTCACAATGGCTAATTTCAATTTCCTCCAAGCCGTTAATTGTGGCAAGATCTGACAACTCCTTAGGCTTAAGAGAATGACTAATATCTAGCCAACTATTCTCAAAGTTAGCTGACACACGTTTCAAATTTTGACAATCATGCAATTGAAGACATCTTAACTTCCCACATCCATCAATAATAATCCTCTCCAGGTAATCTAAACCTCTAAAAACTGGCAACTTCTCAAGCTTCGGGCAACCCCCAATCCTTAATTCCACAAGTTCTTCACAATGAAAATATATTTCTCTTAAACTTTGACAACTATCCAACTCAAAATAATGCACCTTTATATTTAAAAAAAGTATCCTCCAGAGACACTTCATACCACTGAGAGTCAGATTTTCAAAGACTAGCTGGCTACAATAACAAATTATTATTTCTTCAAGGCTGGCAAGATTATGTAATCCCGAGACACTTTTTAAATGATTACAGTTTTCAATAATAATGACTTTCAGGCAGCTCAGATGTCCAAGCTTTAGCTTCTTAAGCTCTGAGCATTCTCTAATTTTGTACCACTTAATATTTAGAAGATCAGATGTTGCAACCACTGTTTCGAGTTTTTTACAATTTGTAATCTCAAGATGTTTTAAAGTCTCTACCCTCGTTAAATTTACTTCCATAAGATTCTCCATGTCACTAAGTATGATTGACTTAAGGCTGCGGTAATGAATTCCACTAATTAATATCTTGGATACATGTTTTTCACCGTTAACATGATCTATCTCCAGCTCTTCAAGGCCGCTCACCAGGGCAGAAACGCTACCGGAGTTTCCCCCATTTTCTAAACTATCTTTCGATATTCCTAATAAAACTGGAAACTCTTTCAAAGAGGTTTGAGATATTTGCAGCGTTTTCAACTGAGAGGGTGCCTGAAATTCAAGATAAATAAATTTGTGTAAAGCTTTCAATGACGAAAAACAAATATTCCAGACATTCATAACATAACGCATTCTACTAAAGCCATAACGGATACTTAATGTTTGAGAAAGACGACCAAAATACCTGTATGCAATTCCGCCACAATGATTCGAGTCGTCCACCTCTGATTTTCAAAACTTGCAAATTTTGAAGAGGAATCCACGGAGGAATGCTTGAAAATTCTCTGAATTTTATCTCTTTCAACTGAGAGAGTGCCTGAAATTCAAGATAAATAAATTTGTGTAAAGCTTTCAATGACGAAAAAATAAAATTCCAGACAGTCATAACATAACGCATTCTACTAAAGCCATAGCGGATACTTAATTTTTGAGAAAGAAGACGAAAATACCTGTATGCAATTCCTCCACGATGAGTTGAGTCATCCACCTCTGATTTTCAAAACTTGCAAATTTTGACGAGGAGTCCACGGAGGAGTGCTTGGAAGTTCTCTGAATTTGATCTCTTTCAGCTGGGAGGGAGCCTGAAATTCAAGATAAATTTTCATTTAAGTATACCATTAGTGAAGATTTACTTTTCGATGGAGAACATAAAAATACCTGATCATCGCCGTCGAGCTCGAGCCATAGTAGGGAATCTGACGTCTCAAAACTTCGGAAATACTGCATGTGTTGATTATGAATCCATGAAGAATCATCAACGTCGAGCTCGAGCCATAGTAGAGAACCTGACTTCTCAAAACGATTATTTGATTGGCTTAAAAAGAATGTAACTTTAAAACCCATGGATTCGTCGAAAATGGAATGTGAACACCTGACATCAGTTTCGGCGAATATTGATTTGAAACCCATTGATTCCTGCAGCGGCTCAAATTTCTATTTTTGTGATAACAAAATATGATTTGAAATATTGTAATACTAGAGAGAAAACGGTAGGGGCAACGAGCATACCAAAGATTTCAGATCTTGAGGACGCCAAAGGCGATGAGGAGGGCTATGCTCAAGAGCCATTTCTCTTCCCAAGTCCCTCAGATGGTCATGCATTCTCAGTTCAGGTCTCTGATATATCAGATGGTCATGCATTCTCAGTCGAAGTCTCTGATATTCATAACCATGAACCTCTTTTTCTATAAGACACTTATCTCTAAGTGTTTGAATTGCATTGCGAGCATTCCACCCTGATCCCTCCAATATTTTCTCGGCTAAATCCATTGGCTTGCCCAAAAAAAAACAAGCAACATCCATGAAAACTTGCTTTTCTTCATCATCCAAGGAGTCAAAACTTATCCTCAGGCTTTGCTTTACGTCCCGATGCAGCATCTTACTAACTTTAGTCAATTCTGAGTGCCAATAATTGTAAGGAAGCAAAGGTGTGCGGAAACGCTTCCTACGCTAATCTTGAGAGGACGGTTATGCAAATTTCAACTTAAACATTGCAAAGATCTCAAGAAATGCATAACAAAGCATAAACAAAATAACAATGAACACATAACACAGTGATTATCGTGGGGAAACCCTTCCGGGAGAAAAACCCCACCCTCCAAAACTTGCACTATGTATTATCAAACCAAGATGATTACAATACACTTGCAATGCAAGTTCTTACAGGAGCGCATCACCACAACTCGAACTCAGAGAGACTCCTTCTAGCATCCAGTCTTTCAAAAACTCAATTATCTCAAACTCCTCCCCAAGCCCTCCTTTTATAGTGATTTTACAACCTGAAACCATTTGTGGTTTTACAAAACCATGGGCTTAACCACCATGCCACATGGTGCCCATTTTTGACATTTATATTTCCAAGATGGAAAAACAACCAGGTTAAAATAGTATTCCCGTCCATAATTTTGTCCTCTAGTTTAGACCCCCATAAAAATTAGAAAATGAGTCATTAAGGCTCTAAAAATGGCCCACCTATATTCTACTATGGACAAGACTCATTTTTAACAACTCACTAACCATTTTCCAATGCATAAACATGTGGAAAACTACCTCAAACAAATTCTAAAATTTTCTAGAAAAAAGGCTGCAAGGTTGAGACACATGTTCTCAACATTCTCCCACTTGTCGAACACCTTGCAAGAGTCAGGGGATCCAAATTATCATGGACTTAATTGCTAGGGGCCGAGAGGCCCATAGACTCTGAACACCATCTGAACTTCTCTATGCTCACGGGCTTAGTTAATGCATCAACAACATTCACCAAAGTCTCTACCTTTTCCAGCTTCACCTTGTCATCCTCAACCATATCTCTCACAAAATGATATTGTACATCAATGTGCTTGGTCCTGGCATGAAAAGTAGGGTTCTTCGCTAGGCAGATTGCACTCTGACTGTCACTGTAAATTGTCACTGTACCCTATTTGAACTCTATATCTGAACACAATCTCTTTAGCCAGATGGCTTCCTTACAGGCATGAGTAGCTGCCATATACTCTACCTCAGTAGTGGACAAAGCGACCACAGCCTGTCGCTTGCTCATCCAACTAATTGCACCACCAAATAATGTAAACACATATGCACTGGTGGATCTTCTTCTATCAACATCACCAGCCCAGTCTGAATCCACATAGCCTTGAATATCTAAGGAATGCTCATTTCCTGTTCCATGAAAACATATCGAGTACTCTGAAGTACCCCTCAAGTATCTGAAAACTCTTTTTACTGCATCCCAATGTGCTCTTCCTGGATTAGACATATAACGGGAAAGAACTCCCACTGCTTGGGCAATGTCTGGTCTTGTACAGACCATAGCATACATCAAACTTCCAACAGCACTCTGATATGGTACTCGACTCATCTCTTCCATCTCCAATGGGGATGTAGGACATTGTGAACTAGAAAGCTTTGTTCCCATTGTAACAAGAACACTCAATGGTCTTGAATCCTGCATATTGAATCTTTTCAAAATAGTACCAACATACTTGCTCTGGCCTAGCCAAAGCTTTCTGTTTTGTCTATCTCTTACAATCTCCATTCCTAGAATGTGCCTAGCTGCACCAAGATCTTTCATTTCAAACTTTATCGAGAGCTGAGATTTTAACTCTGCAATCAAACCTTTTCCTTTGCCAATAAACAACATGTCATCGACATACAAGGCAATAACTAGGAAACGATCACCATCAGATTTAAAATATATACAGTGATCAGATTTAGATCACACAAACCCCAAACTCAACACATATGTATCAAACTTCTGGTACCACATCCGAGGATTCTGTTTTAAACCATACAAGGATTTCTTCAACTTACAGACCAAATGACTTTTACCTTTCACCACATAGTGCTCTGGCTGTGTCATGTAAATTTCTTCCTCCAAATCTCCATGAAGGAAAGCAGTTTTCACATCCATTTGCTCGATCTCTAGATCATAGGCTGCTGCAATAGAAAGTAAAAATCTAATGGATGTCATTTTGGCTACTGGAGAAAAAATCTCACCATAATCTACTCCCTCAACCTGGGAGTAACCTTTTGCAACCAAACGTGCTTTATACTTCTCAATACTTCCATCTGAACCTATCTTCTTCTTGAACACCCATTTACAACCAACGGGCTTTTGTCCTTCAGGCAATGGTACAAGGTCCCATGTTTCATTCCTCTTAAGAGCTGCCATTTCTTCATCCATGGCTATTTTCCAGGACTCTGAATCATTCATACCAAGAGCCTCTTCTACAGATCTCGGTTCATCAATGTTAGCATTTAATGCAAATATGCATCTCCAATCATCAGGAGAATACCCATACCTTTCAGGTGGTTTTCTTTGTCTAGTAGACCTTCGAACAAGATCTGGTTCAGGTTCAACTTCAGCTTCAGGTACCTCTTCTTCCTCTGATGATTCAGAACTCATAGAGCTCTCCTCGACTTCTTGTCTTTCTAAGGGCCTTGATTCAACTTTCTCCGGTGTAGCAGGTAGTTGAATCACATCTTTCTTTTGTTCTGTTTGTTCTGGCTGCACTATAACAGAAGAAGGCTTAGTTTCTCTAAAAATAACACTTCTTGAATAAAATACCTTTTGTTCAACTGGATTCCAAAGCTTGTATCCTTTCACACCATAACTGTATCCGATGAAAATATATTTAACAGCTTTGTTGTCCAATTTAGTCCGCTTCTCCTTTGGCACATGAGCATATGCTTCGCAACCGAACACTCTCAGATGTCTAAGTGAAGGCTTGTGGCCCGACCATGCTTCCATTGGCGTCTTATCAACAAGAGCTGATGTAGGAGACCTGTTTATCAGGTAGCAGGCAGTGGCTATAGCTTCAGCCCAGAACCTTTGTTCTAGTCTAGCTCCACTTAGCATACTCCTAGCCTTCTCCATCAGGGTCCTATTCATTCTTTCTGCAACTCCATTTTGTTGTGGAGAATACGGAGTTGTCTTTTCTCTTTTAATACCACAATCTTTACAAAATGTGTCAAAATCATTAGAGCAAAATTCACCACCATTATCAGTTCTCAAACATTTTTTTTTTTTTTCAGTCTGCAACTCAACCATTGCTTTAAATTCTTTGAAACGACTGAAAACTTCAGCTTTACTCCTAAGAAAATAAACCCATGTTCTTCTACTGAAATCATCAATGAAAGAAACATAATAAACTGATCTACCAATAGAAGGAACATCAACTGGACCAAATACATCCGAATGGATCAGATCCAAAATACATGAGGACTTATGAGAACTCGAGTAAAACTGAATGCGGTTTTGTTTACCATAGATACAATGCTCACAAAAATCAAACTCAAGATTGCAATCATTCAACCCATCAACAAGGTTCTTATTTTTCAAGGTCCCTAGACCCTTCTCACCTATGTGGCCAAGTCTTTGGTGCCATAACATGGTCTTCTCTGCAGGCAACTTTGATTTGGTAGATAGAGCACCCTTGGGTACCCAAAACCTACGACCATCTGTTGAAAGAGAAACCCTCTCCTTTTCCAACTGAGTAGTCTTTTTCATAATCTTATCAGAAGTACTATTGCACTCAACTGTGCATGCATCAAGCTGGTACAGTGTACCCAATCTGCTTCCTCTTGCTATCACCATAGCACCTCTTACCATTTTCACACCTGCTTCAGAAAATTGTACATGCACACCCGCATCTATTAGCTTGCTAACAGATAACAAATTCCTTGCTAGTCCCGGGATATGCAAGACACCATCAAATCTTCTAATTCTACCATCAGAAAATTTCACACGAATACTTCCACGACCAACAATATCAAGTACTGAGTTATCACCCAAATATACCTTACCACCATCAAAATTTTCATACTTACTAAACCAGTTTCTATTAGGAGTCATGTGGAAAGATGCACCTGAGTCTATTAACCATGCATTGTCACCTGCATGAGTGGCCAAGGCTGCGATGAAAGCATCTCCATCTTCCTTCTCGGACTCAGAATCAAAATCTTGCTTCTTCTTCTTCTTTTTCTTCTCCTCTTTGCAGTCCTTTCGGAAGTGTCCAGGTTTGCCACAGTTCCAGCAAATTGCCTTGGACTTCGCAGGAGATTTTGATCTCCCCTTATTCTTGGACTTAGAACGGCCATGCTGCTTTTCGTTCTTGCCTCTTTCTTTTGGTCTTCCTCGAACACTCAAAGCCTCTTTGGCATTCAGAGAGACCTTCCTTCTCATCTTTTCATAAAGTAGAGAACCAACAACATCCTCCATCTTCAAGGTAACTGAAGTGCTCCCTATGGCCATAACAAGGTTGTCCCATGAGTCTGGCAACGAACATAGCAAGATTTGGCATCTTTCTTCTTCATCCATTGGCACCCCAACAGAGGTCAACTGAGTCACCAACATATTAAAGCTTTCCAAATGCTCAGAAATTCGTCCACCTTCTTCCATTCTCAAAGAATACAATTTCTTCCTTAAGAAGATCTTGTTCACAAGTGATTTCGCTTGGTAGATCTCACTTAGCTTCTTCCAAAGCTTCTTTGCAGTAGATTCTTCATGGACATTTATCATAATAGAGTCTGCAAGACACAGTCTGATGAGACCTTTAGCTTTTCTATCAGTCACATCATATTGTGCGGCTAAAGTCAGATCTACAGGCCTATGCTTATTCTCATCAATCGCATCCCATAGATCCCGATCAATCAACAGATCTTCCATCTTCAGCTTCCACATCTCAAAGTTTGTGCCAGAAAACTTCTCTACATCAATCCTCCCTAAAATGCTTGCCATCTTTTCAATCCTGCAACACAGAAATGAAATACTCTGCACAAGCTCCCACTCAAATCTTGATTAGTTCAAAAAACCCTGTACCCAACAAATAGAACCAAAACTGGCCAGGCTCTGATACCACTTGTAAGGAAGCAAAGGTGTGCGAAAATGCTTCCTACGCTAATCTTGAGAGGACGGTTATGCAAATTTCAACTTAAACATTGCAAAGATCTCAAGAAATGCATAACAAAGCATAAACAAAATAACAATGAACACATAACACAGTGATTATCATGGGGAAACCCTTCCAGGAGAAAAACCCCACCCTCCAAAACTTGCACTATGTATTATCAAACCAAGATGATTACAATACACTTGCAATGCAAGTTCTTACAGGAGCGCATCACCACAACTCGAACTCAGAGAGACTCCTTCTAGCATCCAGTCTTGCAAAAACTCAATTATGTCAAACTCCTCCCCAAGCCCTCCTTTTATAGTGATTTTACAACCTGAAACCATTTGTGGTTTTACAAAACCATGGGCTTAACCACCATGCCACATGGTGCCCATTTTTGACATTTACATTTCCAAGATGGAAAAACAACCAGGTTAAAATAGTATTCCCGTCCATAATTTTGTCCTCTAGTTTAGACCCCCATAAAAATTAGAAAATGAGTCATTAAGGCTCTAAAAATGGCCCACCTATATTCTACTATGGACAAGACTCATTTTTAACAACTCACTAACCATTTTCCAATGCATAAACATGTGGAAAACTACCTGAAACAAATTCTAGAATTTTCTAGAAAAAAAGCTGCAAGGTTGAGACACATGTTCTCAACAATAATCCTTAGTTCTACCACGAACATGCCGACCCAGAACCTGAAGAGAGAGAGGTAACCCTCCACACACAGACATGAATGCATCGACCATCGCCTCGTATCCTCTATGTGGAATAGATTGGTCGAAGGCATGCCAACAGAAGAGTTCCCTCCCATCATCTCTCTCCATTCCTTTCAAACAATAACGATCTGTAATTCCTGCATTTATAAGCACCCCCTCGTCACGGGTTGTGACAATAACCAGACAATTATTAGATTTTCTTAATATATGCATGATCAAAAGAGCACTCAACTGCTTTACATGACCGATGTCATCTATCACAATTAGTGAGTTCAAATGGGGGTTCCTATCAAGATGATCTTTGAGATAGCTCTTCCCTTCCTCTATACTTCTAAAACTCAGATCTTTAATGTCGAATAGCTCTTTTAGAAGCTTACATTGCAAACAAGGTAATTGATTTGTCACATCTGCTTCTCGCACATCAAACAGAAAACTTGATTTTTTGTAATGCGATTTATATCTGTTAAACAACTCTTTGGCGAGAGTTGTCTTCATGACCCCACCCATACCGAAAATGCCAACCGCCTTTGCCTCATCCTCCCCCTTCTTCAAGTTCAGCCCACACTTGTTCTCAATATCTTTTACAAGTCCATCAAGGGAACGCCTTTCAAAATCTTCAACAAGCTTGTCAAGCCCGACAAGGTAATTAGCAACATATAAACATGTTTTCCCCTGTACTTCTTTTTGCACAGCTTCTGCTAGTTTTTGACAGTGCAAATCACTGAAGCTATATAAAATAAGAGGAGAATGCCATCAGAAAAATCTTGAAACCAGAATTGAACAGAGGGAAAAAAGGATAAGGTACAGTAATATTACCTGTTAAATTCTTTGCCTGCTATATATGAAATAGACTGAAGGGCTTCCTTCCACGTATTAAGCTTCTCCAGGTATCTGCCCTTCTCCTGATATTTAAGGAATGCATCAGCATATGCTCCATTTTCTATGTATCGGAGGTCACTAGCTTTTACTTCATAAAAGACGTGGATAATTTTGGCCTGACTTTGTAACATGAGAACCAGTTCAGCCAAACACCAAGGGGACTCTGCGTATCTTTTGGAAAAGATGGCTATGTGTACTTTAGCAGACAAGATGGCTTTCTCAATAGTTGAAGGAAATGAGTCTCCAAGCTCCTTCTCTTCTGAATCTAGAAATGCCCTTATATGTAGATCTCTAAGGGAATTGTTCAGCTCAACAGCCAGAGTGAGTTTGACATCGGGGCCTCTGTGGTTGATGAACACATCAAACACTCTGGAAGATTCAGAAACCATCCTTCTTTCACCGTCAGGTACAATTCCAGAGAAAGCATTTAATTCCTGATTTTGCTGCTGTGATGATGAAGAAGACGCCATTGGTTCCACTTCAAACCCTAAAAACCCGTTTCAAGAGTTAGACAGGGAAAGAGTGGGGCGAATGGGATCTGATTGCAGTATGCGTAATAAAAGAGGAAGGGTTGAGCGAATGAAATAGAGCATCTTGTGCGATCAGTGCTTCCCGCTCATTTTTAAAGAGGAAACAGGAGAGAAACTGCTTGAAAACTAGAGAAACCCCCAACCCGTACAAAGCAGGAACTTCAATTCTTCCCTCGAAGCATCCCAAGCTGAAAAAGCAAAATGAAATTGCTTAGAAATTACGCCTCTGCGCTTTCGTGGAAGCATCCAAGAGAAAGAAAGGATGGCAAATATGCCGACAAACCCGTACATGGACGGCAAGGAGTTTGGTATTCATTTCGCTCAAGCATCCAAGGGAAAAGGCAAGGAAAATTCTTCGAAAGGAGATTGGATTCTGTCGGCCACTTCTAAAGAGCTTCACCATGCTTATGCTGTGTTTAAGGACACTAGCTATGGTGCAACATATTTGCATCTAGCCTCTGGTCCATCTGCATGCTATATCTGACTGTACACTATCCTCTTTAAGAACTGACATTTAATGACGCTGTCCTATTTACTTTTAACTTTTAACTTAAAAAATATATGCATCCTCAATAAAATAATTTTGTTATGTAAAAATTACGGGTTAACATTTTTTTATTTCAAGTGGAATGTAGATATATATTTTGTTTAATTTTAAATAATTTATTAGTAAGTTTTTATTTTTCAATTAAGTTTGTTATAAAATATTAAAATTTTTATAAAATCATTTTTAAAGAAATTAAAATTTAAGATTATTTTTTAAAATAAATTAAACTTTGAATTTTATATGTATCAAATTTTAATTTATTTTAAAAAATAATATAAAACTTTAAAGTATGATTAGAATAGCAATTGAGGAAGTTATCAATGTCAGATCAGCATGACTGAGATTTGGATTCCAGTCGAAATGGGACACAGAGATGAAGTTAGTGTGGACGTTTAAACCACGAGGAGACCATTTGCTAAAAGCTAAGAAGAAAGTTAGGAATAATACCTTTTGGCAAGCTACTTCGAAAGGGTGGGAAAAACTAGACTTTGACGGAGCTAGCAGAGGCAACCTAGGCAGGAGTGGCTTGGGGGTCATCATACGGAACTACAAAGGCAAACTGTTGCAGGGCTTAACAAGAAACATGGGAGTTACCACTAATAATGTGGCAAAGATCGCGGCTTTGGAGGCAAGGATAGTATGGTGTGCAAAAGTTGGCATCAGGAAGCTAATTATAGAGGGAGACTCACAAATCATTTTAAATGGCATTATGAGAAATACCTTCAATAACTGGAAACTGGCATGTTGGTTACCAAGGATAGAGGAGGCTTTGGAAAAGTTTGAAGATTTTTTATTCGAACACATTTTTTGGGAAGGAAATAAGGTGGTAGATCACATGGCTAACTTGGGAATCGATTCGGAGATTGACTTAGACTTCAGCCAGGACGACCAGATCCCGACGGGTCTGCAAAATATTATTCTGACAGACAGAGGTGATCTCCCAAAGGTAGGGATCGGATAAGGATGGAGGCTTTGATGGCTAGAGTCAGGAAGATGGACATCGTGACAGTGAGGAACATAGCTGCGTCAGTTGTAGGAAGGGGAAATTTATCATTTTAAACTCTACAGAGTTAGTGGGTTTGAGAGAAAGACTAAGTCCAGTCCTATCAGAGAAGAGAGTCACAACAGGTGGATGAAATATCTAGGGAGGGGAATCCACCTAACCATATAAATAAAAATAAAACAATAAAATAGACCTGAAGGACTTAGAGAGATGAAAATCTCCTTCAAACTAAGTCTAGAGATCATCCAATTTAGTAACAAAAAGAAAAACTCCAAAGAAGTAGTCGCAAAAAATAAATTTATCCTCTTAAGAAGAAAACAAATCATTATTAGCATGAAAGATACTCATAGAAGCATAGTTATTGTTAGCCACTAATAGCTTCCACCATCTTATTTTGACAACCTTCTTTGCTGAAATAAAAAAATTCTACCAAGTGTTCCAGAGATAATGTTTAGATTGATTATTCCAATCCCCTTAGCAACTTTTCCCCAATTGTGGGAAACAACCAGAAACAACCACATGCTTACCCACCTCCAACACCTATGCAAGTTGACCTATAATTTGAAGAAGAGTAGAAAAGACTAGTTTATACACTACCCCATCTTGGAGATGTGAATCACCAATATTATGTTGCACAAGATACATAATAACTTGTTTCAAATCCTCACCATCCATATTAGATAATCTAGAATACTGCTCTTCCAATGACTCCTCCAAATGACAACATTCGATACCAAATGTTTAATCTATAAAAAATGTCTAAAAGAAAGAAATAATTGCAAAGTAGATCTTGGTACCAAGAAAATCACAACATGACTCCTCCAAATGACAACATTCGATACCAAATGTTTAATCTATAAAAAATGTCTAAAAGAAAGAAATAATTGCAAAGTAGATCTTGGTACCAAGAAAATCACAACATGCACCTTGTGAGAAGGTAGAAACTCACATATAATAATGAAAATAATATATATGTATTAGAATATAATTATGTGCACATATATATGATGTGTGTATGTGGCTACAACATTTTAATGTAACCCTTACTACTATGGAGATAATCATTTAACAAAAAAATAAAATACCCTCCATGCCATGTATATAATAATGTGAACATATGCAAAATTATGTATAGAGATGATTATATACATACATACATATCCTTGTACACACACACACACACACACACACACACATATATATATATATATATAATCACACCCTTCATGACATACAGAGAATTATTTCTGTACAGATATGCATGAGATATATAATGACACACACATATATGTACAAATTAATGAAACCCTCGTTAACATTGAAACAATAATTTCACAGTCAAATAAAACCATCAATGACATTTAGATAATTATAGAGATGTGCAAGTACACAAGACAAAATTGCACCATTTTAATGTAACTCTTTACATGCATAAGGATAATCATTTAACAACAAATTGAAACCCTCCACAACTTATACCAAACAATAAACATGTTAATAAAACTCATGGTGTGATTGATAGAATCATTTGACAATCGAATGAAACCCTTGCTGACATGGATATAATCATTGAGATAACAAAAGGCCCGAGGCCATACAAAAATAATGCAATCATTGAAGAAAAATCCTAAATGCCATTTGAAAAAATAATAACAAAATAAATAAAAATACATGTACGAAGAAGTAGATTTCATCACTTTAATGTAACCCTTTATGGATAAGGATAATCCGTTAACAACAAAATGAAGCCCTCCATAACATATACAAAATTCGAAATATTTTAATGAAACCCACAACACCATTGAGAAAATCATTTCATAGTCAAATGAAACCCTCAACGACATTGAGACAATCATTGAGATAATTTCATCACTATACATATAATATAGAAAGTATGCTTGATGGGTGCACAATACCTAGTGGTTGCAGAGTGGAGGTCAAATAGTTGTAGAGTGAAGGCTTCATGGGGGAACGAGGGCACCAAAGAAAAAATGCACAAAGGTGTTGAAAGCTTTCACTTTTAAGGTTCCAAAATGCTTGGACATGTATGTGGCTAATGGTGGGCCTAAAAAGAAGATGGGGGATTTAGTGGCACCCCTCTCCTAACACAAAAGTGAAACAAGTGAATGGGTCCATACACTTCAACACTTGCAATTAGGTACTTTTTAATTTAAAAATTGAGATTCTAAAAATAATTATTTGATATGTAATGAGTGGCTATTAGCACCATTAAAGTTTTGTATCAGTTGACACGTTTTTTTTTACATAATGTCTTATGTAGAATGCATCATTATTACCTATAAATTGAAACCCTAATTTTAACAGATATATCGCATACTATAACATCTAAAAAACATCAAAATCCAACATAATTTGTTACCTCAGTCCACTAGTGATATATTTAAATAAGGGTCAAGGTTGAAATGTCTTAGGTTGGAAGCAACTGTCAGTTCTGCAACAATCAAAGCATTAGCCATTAACCACTGTCAGTTCTGCAAAAGAAAGTGCGAAGCAACCTGTCAGTACTGCAACAATCAACAAATTTTTGTTTGTTCAACATGGTAAACGTCCATTTCAGAGAAACGAAGAAAGCGCAGAGATTGCGTGGAGAAGCAAATTACCTAGAAATGCCAGAACCGTGTTTATAATCTGTATCTAACCATGACATGACATGACATGACAACGATGATTTGATTCCTTTGTCCAATCTTTTGACTGAGATTAATGTTACATCAAATTCATTGACAGAAAAGCGCATGGGAAAAGAATTAGTGCAGGACATACATCGTGAAGCACGTGGGAATGACTATACAAATCATTTTACTTGGACCTCACATGGATCAAGAGGGATAAAGCGGGGAAAAGTGCATGGTACGCCTGCTTTCGTGGTATCTGGACTCCATTCCTCATTTTCATTTTCATTTTCATTTCGCTGTATGTGGGATCCATGCATAGTAACGCGGTATGTGGATTCCATGCATAATAAGAGTCCACTAATCCTCTTAAATGAGACCTTGTAGAAGTTGAAATTTCTAACTGTAGCAAACTAGTCCTTGAGAACTTGACTCTCAATGATATGAAGTTGCTGAAGAGTATAACATTTGATATAGGGGTAGATTTGAAATATTTTATGTTGGATGGTTGTCCAATGTTGAAAAAAACACTGTACGCTTATAACAAGCTTATAGAATATTTAAGCATTCGTGACTGTCTGGAGCTTAATGTAATGCCATATTTTATAAGTTCAAGTTGCGAAGAGAGTATTATAATTGATGGATGTGGGAATTTAGAATATCTTCAATCGAGCGGCTGTATGTAGATTCATTTATAAAGTTTGGATTGTATTTTATAAGAATGGAACAATATTTTTGAGAGGAAACTTAGTCATTTTTAATGTAGAGTTAGTATACATAAATTATTTACTTGTAGGAGTAAATATTATTGTTGTATTTAAATTAAAATAATTTTTTTTGTTGAAGAATTTTTCTATTTTTTTCTAATAGTAAAAGATATGTAAGTTTAATATTTTCATTACAATATGGGATCATTTTCAAGTTGAAGTTTCACAATGTTCTAAGGAATACAAAGTTTTCTAACCTCTTCAATTATTTATGAAAAGACTTATAAGATATGGGTTAACAAATTATTAGAATAGGGTTAAGAAATGATAATTTAGAATGATGTTTTTAATAAAAAATTCTTAGGTTTTATTAATTTTAGTAATTATTAGTATTTTAAAAATTTATTTTAATTAATAATAATGATATTCATAGCTAATTAAGTTTTAAAAATTAATATTAATATTTTTCAATGTGAAACAACACTCAACAAGTTGTGTACAAAGGTGTAGAGATTTGAAAATAGTAACAATAGCCCGTGATTTTACAAAGCTTATATGATTGATTATTAAAGATTCTTTTGAACTTGAGTTGCCAAGTCTTGCCAAAGGTAGTTGGTTGGAGAAATCAAGATTGGATCCTTTGACATGCTGCATAAAATAGCGAATATTGATGAGTTCATATGATAAAATATATTAGACTTAGTTATTGCAATAATGAATTAATATAGAATTACATTCATAAGTTGAAGTAAATGATTTTAGTGATTCTTTTCAGTAGGCAATCATAAATTTTATTTTTAACATCGGTGTTCTTATATCTTATTATTGACCTTTGTTCTCATATGATAGACAATATTTTCATTATTTTTTAAAGGTTTTAATCTATATGTAGTGTTGTAAATTTTACACCTTTATTTAAGGTATCCAATTTCACACTCTCCTAGCACAACTTTTAATATTTATCATTCCTCTATTCATTGTAGGACCTTTAATTATTTAAATTAATATTATGATTCCTCTTCCACTTTAATTGATCAACACTTTATTATTTGGATCCTTAATTCTAGGTGCATCCTTTATTTTAATTCCATTTAGCTCTCCCTTCATTTAAATTTTGAAGACACATTTTCCACATATACACATCACATCTCTTTGCATAAATAATTTTGGGGTATATAGACCCTATTATCTCTTCTTCCTAGAAAAATTTAGACTTTAATCAAGACTACATCATTCGAGACGACCTAGACCTGTACTTTTATTCCCAAAATTTTAGGGTGATAATATGATGGTCTTATCCTTTCCATAACTACCCTCAATAAAAAATATAATAACTCTAGGTCAGCGAAAAGACAACTTTACTTTGATACCCTTATACAATGCCTCATTCTCAATTTATTTCTACACCCCTCATCAACAACTCATTATTACAACACTACAAGATGATATTTGATCCAAGGAGAAGTAGACTACATTCAACGTATCTTCAATCATTGTTTCAATTATAAATTCAAGATGATATATCATGTTATCACATTAAAACAAAGAGGAGTTAACCTAAGAAAATTGCATCATAAATTGAATGTGTACTCATTTCCAATCAAGCATTTGAATTCAAATTTATATTTCATTTCATTATTATTGTAGGCTTGAGTCTCAAAATGGGGTATGACTAAGGAAATCCCCTATATAGCCCCAAACACAATTTTTCTCCTTTTTGAATCAAAAAGAAAAAAAAGTGATCAAAAGACCTAAATAGACCTTCTCTCTCAAGTTTGACACCAGAATCCTCATCAAAGGCACTTGGGATGCCCTTGTCCTAGTTAGGGGTTGATGCAAATAATAGTGGTCCAACACATTTGTCCTATGTGCTAAGGACTGATTCTTCAACCTAACAGTGAGATACAACTTCTCACATCAAGCTTATTCCTTCAAGTCACTGTTTTGATTCAATTTCCTTGGATCAACATCTAAACCCCTCAACTGATCATCTAACCCTCAAATTCACTCAATGACTCTCTCAAGACCTTTAATGGTCAAATCCTATCATAAACTACTCCTTCCAACTACTATGCTCCACATGTTAATATTTCTCAACCTCTGATCACCTCTAAGTGTTAATCACTTGACATTTCTGATTGTCTTCTTGAGCTCCTTATTCCTTTTCTCTATTACCATATACTTGACTACATGAACATCTCCTTCCAATAAATTATGACAACATACCAATCTTCTAAACACACTTTGTACCCTTCTTTGTCCTCATTGATCCCATCCAACTCCATTTTCCAAGGCTATCAACTCTACAAACATATCGTTTACCCATATTACTGGACCCTAAACACTAAGACTCTTATCGATAAGATTATCCTCCTCATTGGTCCATCATCCTATGATAGAAATTCTTACCTTTCATATTCAAGACTTTTCCCATACAATTCCCAACACTCATTTACCCAACTATTTGATTCCACCAATTAGGATCCACTCATAAGAACCCATTTTTATACTTAATACATGCACCTATATCTCTGTAATAAATAATCAATTAATTGGTCTTCCAAGACCCACAACCCCTACCAAACTCTTGAATTATCTTAAATTCTCTGACACACTCCTCTTATCTTCCTAATACTCATCACAACATTCTACATTACACTTGTGTGGAAAAAATCTCTCTCTACTCTTTCATTATTCTAAGATACTATACAGTCACTTGTCCCTACTCAATCCACATGGAACATCTTGTATGGTTCCCTGTAGCCATAAGAGATTGTTGTACACTCCCTTGCCCATCCTTATTTTCAATATAGGTCTTGGATCATTCATAATATTAGAATACATTACACCCATTCCACTTCTCATCATCGGGTTTATCCAACCTTTATAGAATTATATCAACCTTTGAACTCAAACACTACCCTTCTAACTACCCCATAACCATATTTTTTTTGGTTGAACTCCTAATTTATATCTCGTCAACATGAATAAAAAAGTTGTTAATGTGACAAATTACAATGTTTTTGCATTCTATCATTGTGTATTGTCTCATTATATTCAAATAGTCTCTCATAGACCTTATAAACTCAAAATATAAAGTAAATCTCTACTTCTACCCTTAATCCTCATTTTATCCCTTAGTAGGCCAAATTTTCCAACCTTGGCAATATTTGAATACATTGATACATTTTCATCCTCATTACATTCAAATGGATGTAATGACCATGATTATGTATCATAAAATTACCCTTTAGGCCTTATTTGATCTTCATAATTCATGAGTCCTCATTTGACTCATATTGCTCCTCTAAATCTCTTGGTGCTCCTACACCATAGTCCCCACCTTTATAAATATTCCAAGTCCCTTGGAAGTACCTACAACAAAAATACATTAGAAAACAATTTCATCTTGACCCTAGGCTTGAAAATGTCATCTTGTTACCAACTTATCCTTTCTTGGATCTTCCCCTCATGGATTGTCATTCCATGGAAATGTGAACCCGTGTTGTTGTTAACTGTTCATCATCATGTCAGACACCTTCATCTTCAATATTGTTACTTCACATACCTACAAACTCATCCAATGTACCATGCAAAGGTACTCTCCCATCTTGTCATTAATGTGCAATAGCTCCATTCTTGGAGCATACACCATACCTTCATCCTCATGGCCCACAAACTCAACCAAATCATCCTTAGTCTCCTCCTCTAAGACCAAACCAGAATTCTTAATCTGACCCACTTCCTTCTGTCATTCTTCTTAGTATTCCAAACTATTATCTACCTTTAAGGCTGCTTCATGAGCCTCTACACATCTTTCTTCTACAGTAGTACTTTGCACAATGCTCCTATTTTCTAGTAGACTTTTCACGAGCCTAACCATCATATTTCTCACATTCAAGTGCCGAATCTTGGCTTCATATACTGGTCAAAGAACTCCAACTAGGTCCTCCACTTTTCTTCCCACTTATCAGTGTCCCTCTTATCCTTCTTTAAGATTTCTTCATTTTTCTTCAACTTTTCTTCATTCTCCTCTAATGACCTCTTTATACTTCTTATATCCTCTTGTATCTTTTGCTCCTCTCTTTACTCTTCTTGTTTCCTTCCTTTTTATTCCTCTCTTTTCTTTATTCCATTATCTAAGAGCTTTCAACTCTTTGAACACCTCTAGAATTTATATATCTGACTTTGTCATAGCCATCCAGTGCCTGTCCTAGGCTCCCACTCTTAACTATCTAGACACATATCCCAAATCTTCTCACTTTTCTACCACTATGATGTAGAGAACAATGGTTCAACACATTATTCATATGCTCTAGGGAATGATTCTTCAACCTAGCAGTTAGATACAACTTCTCACCTCAAGATTATTCCCTCAAGTCACTTTTCTGATTCAACTTTATTGGATAAACATCTAGACCCCTTAACTGATCATCCAAACCTCACATACACTCGATGACTCTCTTAGGACCTTTTAATGGTTAGAGCCTACCCTAAAATACTCCTTCTAGTCACTATTTTTATACATGTTATGTTTTCTTTTCTTAGAAAATGTAATCAATCTAGATGACATATGTGTTGCGAAGGCTCTATATAGTGAGGCATTTGATCTTGTTTAGGGATAATTTTTTGGGTATTGACCTTAGGAAGGTTAGCACTAGGACTTAGATATAGCTTTTTATTGTAATTGGGTATGTAAGCCTAAGAATATAAGTTGTATGTTGTAGGAGAATTCAATATAACTTCATGAATCTATGTTAATGCAAAGGAGTGATATTACATATTTCTTATTCATGGATTAGTTTTTATTTATCTTATGTTATTAATTTTGATGTGTTGACTCAGGTTGCATAGTTTGGACCATCGCAATAGGTGAAACTCTTTCCATTTCTATGTCAAGTAGTATTAGAGAAAGATTCATTCCTATGGTTTTAGATCCATGTTCCTGAACTTGTGAAGCCCTAGCTATATATTTTATGGGTGGCAGAGTGTGGATTTGGACCACAATAATAGAAGACTTGTGTGAGGTGGTTATGAGAGGATTTGATGTTGATTTTTGAGTTAGTTTAGGTATCACATTCATGATCTAATCACTAATTTTAGGCATTGAAAGTATGTTCAATAGAGATCAACGAGTGGAAAGCAATTGAAGCATAGTAATCTCATTGTCAATTTGAGGTGGTTGCACTCGAGGATTGGGGGAGCTGCCACCAAGAAGGACATGAACCTTAGAAGGATAGAACAAATGATGGAGGACTTCAAAAATGAGATGAGGACTGAAATCATAAATGCATTGGTTGGATTGAGAAGGAACATGAAATAGAGAAGGAATGCAAGGAAACTATTGAAGATCTTGAGATTATAGGTATTGAGGGGACTAAGGCACCTACTGATAAAGAAATATTGTTGAGAGTTACATGACATAAGTTATAGTCAAATTCATAGAATGGAGGTTTCTAAATTTTATGGCTCATTACACCTAGAGGATTTTCTAGATTGGATTGGGGAATTGGAAGACTACTTTGAGCTTGATGATATCATAGATCTTTAGAGGGTTAGATTAGGACAGACTAAATTTAAGGGTCATGCTTCCTTGTGGGTGAAAGAGTTGCAGAACAATAGAGAGGAAAATGGTGAAATGAACATCACTAGGTGGAGACTAATGCCTGTAAGGTTGAAATCCAAAATCATTCCTAGGGATTATCAGTTATAATTTTTCAAGAAATTGCAGAACTTGAAGTAGAAGGATATGAGTGTGAAGGAATATACTAAGGAGTTTTACAAGATGACAATTGCTTGGCCAAACAATGGTATCAAAAACCCAAAGCAATGGACTGCTTAATTTAGGATTGGACACCCCAAATGATTCCTAATGCACTATTTAGTCTCATTTAATTATCGACCAGGGACGTAAACTTGGAATGGCATCTGCAAAGTATATGCTTCAAACCTCCCCTTCTAAGCCTATCTAAGGAATTCAAATGTTTATGCTTCAGGAAAACTAAACTAAAACTGGTAAGCAAATGTATTCTAAGCAAAGCAAGAAATTATAGTTAGGAACTACTCTAACTGACTGTGCTACAGGACCAGGCTACTAATTCTAGTATCAGTAGCTACAGGAATAACAGAGTTCTAAAACATATAAATGAATAGGAAATGAACTCTACACCAACAAAGCAATTCACTCATCAAGTGGGCCCCCTTGAATGAGTGAATGAAAAGTACAATTAAGATGGAAGTTGCAAACTTGAACTAAACATTTTATTCATCCATAAAAAATGATTATACTTGATTAAAACAGTATGCAAGAGTTCTATATTAAAAACCAGCTTGTTCGACTAACTCCAAAAGAGTCACAATAGTCGATTATTTAAAAGGAAACTAACACTAACTCCTAAACCTACGATCACTTCATAATAAGGATCGGTTACAACTCATAAATTTTCACAATAGAAACATTATTGACCATGAACAATCCTAGAATATAGTGCACACTAAATTTGTGCATTGCATGCAACAGAAAGTATTGACTTGCTTGTGAAGATTTTGCAATCACGGTTAGCTTTGATGACTCTCGCGCCAGTATGTTGGTCTTTGAATATCCACGTTCAACTCCTGCAAGATAATTAATGCACACATATCCAACCATATACATATATATCCACATCATCAATATTAGGAAAAGGTGTTAGTCTTAATTATCACTCTTGCAAACCTATGGCTACAGGAGGTAACTACCCAAAACATAGCTTAGGAGAGAAAACATCCATTAACGTGCATAACTATTATATTCGACATTCTTGTCCATGAAATTAAGCAGATATTATGTCTTTAGAGGTATCCTCATTCCATCTTATGTTCACACACATATATATAATCATATACATAGAAACTATAAGTTCATATGCTTAAAACCATAAATGTATGTCTATATGCAATCAGATGTCTTAGAAAGAGGATAAAAAGTGGTGAGAAAGATGGCTAATTTAGGAGCCCATCATTCCCCCCAACTGAACTATTGCTGGCCCCCAACAATCATAAAGTTTCGAACCTTGGCACGGACCCTCAAATCACTAGCTATTCTTTGCCCAGGCTCATCATGAATATAATCAAAGTATCTATGAGTCTCTTTGAGTCTTTCCCAACGCTGGACTTCAGAGTCCATGTCATAATCTGCTGCACTGTTGTTCATTGCCATCAATGGCTGAAGGAAGAGTGGAGGCTAAAACCTTAATGGAACCCAACGGTTAAGGAGTGACCTGCCCAACATAGTATACCATGGAACTCTCCTTGTGTCAAGGGTTAGATTCTGAGGTGAGTGAGGTTCCATTCTCTTTAGATCCTATGACATCCTTATCCACCTTTGCCTGGAGGCATTAATTGTTGTAGCAACATCCCAAGAGGAATGCTGGTCCCAGTCTGCAAAGGCTTGTTCTATCACTAGATAGATCTTGTTGGCTCCACTAGTGTTTGTTGTAATAGAGATCCAATCAAAATATGTTTTCCTAGAGTGTTGTACCTTAGGCCTCATCATTAAAGGAATTGACATTTCTTTCTCCCTGTATGGTGTAGCCTGGTGTTCTCAACTTATCTCATTTTGCATCTATGGCATAACTGCTCTGAGTTGTACATCTCCTACATAGAGGAGTGAATTCCACTCTGTGTCATCAGGAACTACCAGGTTATGCAAGTACAATTCACACAAAAAAAAAATTCAGAGTCATTGGGGCAGACTAAAAGGCATAGTAAAATTCATGGGGAGTTGATATGGATGGATTGAGGCCTTCTACAATCCTTGTTAATTTGAAATTAACAAGTTGCTCTTGAAGGAATATTGCATATACTAGCAAGGGTTATTTGCATTCCATCAGCTGTGGAATTAACCCAGTAATCTGATCAATTCTTTGTTTCAATACCTCAATCTCATCTGATTTCTACTCCAACTAAGAATTCTGCTCATTAATGACTCGTTTCAATTTTTCTTTTTCTAAATTCCATTGCGTCTTTTCCCATAACAACTGTTGGTACAAACTTATTCCTGCTGCAAGAGGTGTAGACAAATCTGGTGGGGGTAAAGGTTCCTGATTTAGTATGTCCACCCAACTAGAGGGAAAGCGAGGAATTTTAACTATTTCTTCAAGTGCAGAGGACTTACCCTTCCACACAACAATTGTCCTTATCAAATTGGTTTCCTCACTAACATCAACTACCACCTTAGCTAGTGTTTCTAACTTTTCCTGACTACCCTTCTGGGGTACCTCTTCAATGATTTCAGTTCCAAAGTTAGGAATTTCCTCTGTATTCATATTAACATTTGGCTAGGCAGAATTATCTACATATTCCTCTGTGTCTTCAGAGGAGTCCTCAGAGTCCTTATCACTTTCTATCAGTATGTAGTTAACTCCAGGGCTAACCTCTATTTGTGGACTTTGCTCTTTCATTATTGTGTCACTGGCTGCAAGTTGATTATTCAATTCCTCAAAAGAGGAATTGTTCAAAGGCTTATTTTCTACAGATTCAGAAGAATCAATGTTAACAATAGGAATAGATGCTTCATCATCTATCTCCAAAAGTCTTTTACTTCTCCTCATAGGGGGTGTGGATGAGCTCGAAGGACTCTTCCATTTCTTTTTCTTAATGACCACCTCCTCTACCATTGCTTCAAGAGGTTTTTCAACATGCTCCTCCCTAGGGTTCTCAGAATTCTCTTCCCTAGGAAAATGTAGGGTTTCTTCCATATTATCAACATTGTCACCAGGCTGAGGTTCTAATGTTTCCTTTTCTGGTTCCGTTATTTTATCCTTACCCTTCCTAGATACAAACCTTGTCCTTATGGATGGTGAATATTCAGGAATATTAGGAGCTTCTGCACTTTTGTTTTTCTTCCACTGAGAAGTAGAGGCTCCAGAATTGAAAATTATTTTTCTAGGTGACCTAGAAATGAAAGGAGAGGCTTCAGGATCGTTCTCAACTCTTTGAACAATTTTACAAATCACAGAAGATGTTTGTTCTCTCCTACCAACACCATGACCTCTAGGGCCGACTATTCTAGGTTCAACCTCATTCATCTACAAAAATTATTCCCATGTCCCAACCTTTTGTCTATTCAATTCCCTTTCCACAATTAATTTTATTAAGCAATTGTGTGAAATAGACTAGTTACTCCCTGACTAGAATAATAAAGATTTCTTTTTCACAATGTTAAATAAGAAGCTGGGAAGATTTACCAGTCATTTATCATGGCGGAGATGACTGAGAATCTTGAAGTGCAAAGCATGCAGGTATTTGTAGCGTCCCTCGCAGGTGAAGTACTAGATAACAAATGCGACCAGCTGAATGAACTCCATGGGAAAAGATAATCGCCAGGTTCCTTGCTTCCTATCAATATCCAACTGAGGATCACCATGCAAAGTGAATTGTGCTCTCTCTGATCGCAGGTTGAAATCCTTCACCCATTGTTCACCTTCCTGAGGCAAACCTGTCACTTCAGCCACTGCATCTTCTGTGAACTCAGTTTTCAAACCTTTAACTTCTGTGAACCTGTCTTTCAACGTGGACATGAATTGTAGAGAAACTTCCTCATTAAACCCCTTAAGGCTTAAACAATAATCCAACCACCCTCTCCTTCTAAACATTTCACAGGTGGGCACATCATTTAACAAAATCATGCGGTCCGCTGGTTCATGCCTTTGCAGGTCACCTCCCATTGCTTCTCTCAACAAATTTCTAACTTGCAGAACACAATTCTCGCAGAGTTCAGCAATGGCAAGTCACAGACCTCAATGCATTATGGAGCAAAATGCTGCAGAAGAAAGACAACATACAAACTGCAACTTGATTCATAAAATTAAAGATTTGCTTGCATGAAATCTAATGATATGAGTTTTACATAACATCTCATAAAAGCTTGCACGTGCCAAGGCTGCCACCCCGAACACGTCGCAGCATATCATTAAAAATCAAGATCATAATTTAATCTCTTTAATTCACTTTGATTGTGATGATGCAATCACAAAAGGACAAATCATCACGTCATGTCACAGACATATTTCAAGACATGAACTTTAATTTTACATGCTAACTTTAAATTTTAAAAATAGAATAGTTTCCCCCCCCAACTAAGTAATGGCATGGGTCCCAACAAGCCAGGTTAAGCAAGAGTGAAAAATCAAAATGACACAAAATCCTAAAAATTAATGAATAAAAATAATATATGTACGAGTATATGTAGCACGAACCTGGAGGCGCTGTAGGAAGAGTTGTCCAAAAACAAACTGCACCTGCATATGTGAAGCGATGGGATGGGATGGATGGGTGGAAAAGAGAGAAGGTGAGATGAAAAATTATTACAGAGAAAGTATTCCACGAAATGTGAAATATTTATTATGGTGGTCTTGAATGGAATCAAGAATCAACAGAATCCTGGGTGGAAGACCCAGAATCTTTGACTACAGGAATGGTTGCTTCAACTGTGCTCTGGAATTGCTTGATGAACTCATCACGACTTATAGGTTTGTGGTAAAGTTTCAGACGATGCCCATTGACGAGTAACTTGAATTGAGCAAGATCTATTGTTGAAAGTTGTACTGCTCCATTGTCAAATACTGATATAATCTCATAAGGCCCAAGCCATCTGGTTTGAAATTTTCCAGGTGTATGTTGGTATCTTGAATCGTATAACAGTGTCCAATCTCCGACAGAAAATTTCTTATCACGGATGAACTTATCATGCCACTTCTTCCTTTGTTGTTGTATCAACTCTGTATTGTGGAGAGCAGACTTCCTGTATTCATCCAATCCATTTAATTGCAATAACCTATCTTTCTATGCTTTGGTGATATCTATATCCAGTTCTAAAGCAGTGCAAAGTGTTTTATGCTAGAACTCAATCGGCATAGAGGCTGATTTTCCATATACCAACTCAAAAGGAGTAAACCCTATGGTGGTTTTCCATGTGGTACGGTAAGCCCATACAACTTAAAGAAAGTGAGTAGCCCAATCCTTTTTATGCACAACTACTATTTTAGTGAGAATAGACTCTATCTCCCTATTTGTGATTGCAGCCTGGCCATTGGCCTGAGGGTGGTAGGGTGAAGACTTTCCATGGCACACCATTTACTCTTGCATCAACTCTGTGATAAGGTTAGAGGTGAATTGTGCCCCTTGATCTGTGACAATTTCCTGTGGTACTTCAAATCTGGTGAATATGCATTCATAAAGAAAATCAGCAACCTTGTGATCTCTGGAATGTCTCATACCTTTGGCTTCAACCCATTTTGTTGCATAATCTGTAGATACTAAGATGTAAGACTTTCCATGAGAAGAGGGCTCAATAGGTCCAACGAAGTCAATACCCCACTTGTCAAAGGGTGTGACAACTACCTGTGGTTGCAGAGGCATTTCATCAGTCTTTGTGGGACGTCCCATATGTTGACACCTATCACAGTGCTAAGTATGTTTTTCTGCATCCTTATGCAAAGTAGGCCAGTAGTACCCAGTTGTCAAGATTTTATAAGCTGTCCCCTTTTTGACAAAGTGTCCTCCACATGGCTCATCATGGCATGCTCAAAGGATGTCATAAGTTTCATCTTCTCGAACGCACCTCCATGTGACCTGGTCTAGTCCTGTATAAAACATGCAACTTGAGATCCAAGAGAAGTTAAAACTCTTCTCAATTAACAAATGATGCTGTTTAGGAGAAAAGTGAGGTGGCGTTCTCCCTGTAGCAAGGTAGTTTGCCAAATCTGCATACCATGGGTTAAAAGAATCAATAGAAAACAAGTGCTCATCAGGAAAACTATCATCAATTACTGCAGGATCATCTGGCACTTGCAGTCTTCACAAGAAATTGGCCACTACATTAGCCTTGCCTGGTTTGTCTATGATCTTTACATCAAACTCCTGCATGAGGAGTAACCAGCGTGCTAGTCTACCACTAATGGCAGGTTTATTCATTAAGTACTTGATAGTTGAATGATCAGTATAAACAAATACTTCATAGCTTGTAATGTAGTGCCTAAATTTGTTTAGTGCATAAACAACTGCTAACAACTCTTTTTCAGTAACCGTATAATTCAATTCTGCTCCTTGCAAATTTTTACTAATATAGTAAATTGCATGTTCAATAATACCTTCCTTTTGTCCTAGAACTGCTCCAATAGCATAATCAGATGCATTTGTATGGATATGGAATGGAAGCTTCCAATCAGGTCCTCTGAGAATAGGTGTTGTTGTCAGAACATCCTTTAACTTCTGGAATGATGCCTCACATTCCTCTGTCCATGCAAATTTAGCTTCTTTCTTTAACAAATTATACAATGGTGCTGCAAGTTGGCTAAAATCCTTTATGAGCCTTCTGTAGTAACTAGCATGGCCAAGGAAACTTCTGACATCCTTCTGCTTAGCTGGTGTGGGAAGTGTGTTTATAACTGCAATTTTGGCAGGATCAACCAGGATTCCAAAAGATGAAAGATAATGTCCCAGGACTACTCCTTCCTCCATCATCATGTAGCACTTTTCACTATTGAGAGAGAGATTATAATCTTGACATCTCTTAAGAACCTTTTCTAAGTTAGCTTGTGCTTCTTCAAATGTTGATCCATGAGTTGTAAAGTCATCCATATAGATTTCAACACAATCAGCAGCAATATCAGAGAAAATACCCAGCACTACTCTCTGGAAAGTAGCAAGGGCATTACACAATCCAAATGGCAAGACTGAATAAGCAAAGGTTCCCCAAGGATAGGTAAACGTTGTCTTATCCTGATCTTCTGGTGATATTTGTATCTGATTATACCCACTGAAGCCATCTAGAAATGAGAAGTACTTTTTACCTGCCAGATTATCAATCACTTGGTCAATGAAAGGCAGTGGAAAGTGATCCTTCTTAGTGGCTTTGTTAAGTTCTCTATAGTCAACAAAAACTCTCCACTTTCCTCCTTTCTTCGGAACAATGACAAGAGGAGAAACCCACTGACTGTCAGAGATAGGATAAATAAAACCTGCACTAAGAAGCTTTTGTAACTTGGTCTTGACTATGTCTCTCAAAGTAGGGTTTATTCTTCTTTGATCTTGCCTTACTGGCTTGTATTCTGGGCTTATATATATTCTATGAGTACAGAGTGTAGGATCTAAGCCTGCCATGTCAGTGTAATCCCATGCAAAGGCTTGCTGGCTATCTTGTAAAAGCTTGAGGAGACTAGACATCTGAGACTCAGTGAGGTTTTTATTAACACTTAGTTCCTTTCCTAATGCAATTTATACTCTCTTGACTTTTTCTAACATCAGCACTTCTGCTATGGATGGAGACTTTATCTCATGAGGTAGCAAAGTGTGAAGGTAATCAAGTGCTACAGGAAACTGAGATGTGGTTTGCTCAGGTAGTATTGTTTGAAGGGAACAATTTGGATCTATTAGGAATGAATGCTTGATGATTGGCATTCATTCTGTAGCAATGGTTGTTGCATTCATGACTATGATTGTCATTGATGTCAACACGGTGATATTTTGGAATTTAGCAGAGTAGCAGGCACAGTTTTATTTTGCACACATGGGATATTGCATTTGGGATTATGCACAGTTGATGGTATGTTCTTTGTTGTGTTATTAACCTATGGTTAAGAGCGCAAAAATAAATTCATTCATTCATGAAAGTTATAAGCATTTTGGTGGAAGCAACATTCTAGCAGTGTTTCTGAATAGTGATGTTTGGCAATCGGAGGATATCTCCTAATCGGGATGGAATCTGATTTTGCGTAGTTATAGGGAAGTTTGAGACATAGTGGTAGTGGCATGGTTCACTGCGCAAACTTCAAAGTGACACGAGTGAAGAGTTATTACATTTGGAAGTTGACAGTTTTATGTAATTTTTGGTGTAGTGTGTTGAAATTATTATTTTGTAATTGCATGCCAACTCATTTGTAATTATTTGAGTGTGGTATAAAGGAAGGAATTTTTTCCTTATTGTAATATGGGGATTATGAGATTATAATATGAAATTGTGAAAGTTGTGATGCGAATGTATGCATGAGGTGAAGAAAAGAGCTAATTCAGTTGTGAAGGAAGACTTGCGAAGTACATAGATCTGGTTTTGTGATCTTGTGTAGTAGAGAGTGTGGTTTTGGCATAGTGTGAAAGAGTTAACATATTTCATATTATTCTATTGAATAATTCTAAGATCTGTTGGACAGTGAGTTCAGGGATCTTGCCTTGAAGCTGTTTGGGCAGTGGGTCCTTCACTCTTCCATAACTCTTAATAGGGTTAGAATCTTTTAGCAGGGATTCAAAATCTCCTAACAGGGATTCATATGTACTAAATGTATTTCATAAGACTCCTAACAGGGTCCATCCTTTCACAAGGAAATTTCATATTAGTGCATCATTTTGTGGGCATCATTCCCACCGGGGTTTACTCTTTGATCAAGAGGTTCCCTAGTCAACATATCTTGTGTTATTGTGTCATTGTGCATGATTATCTTTCTATGGTTGGTTACTGCATTGATTATATGGTTTACATCTATTGAAGTTGATAAATGGTTTAATTATTAGATAACTGATTCACGCCCCCCCTCTCAGTTATCTTGGGGATCTTTACTTTGTAACAATTGGTATCAGAGCAGCAGGTCCTTGAAAGAAAAGTTTAACAACTTAAGGAGACCTATGGAGAATCATTTTAGGAAAGAAAGCCCTAAGTTTGATGGAGTAAATTTTGACAGCTGGAAAGAAAAGATGAAGACACATCTATTGTGTTTAGGACCAGGTTATTGGTTGATTACAAAGAATAACAAAACTATCATTGAGGAAGATAGTCTTGAGACTTGTTCTAATGACGAAAGAGACACCTTTATGTGTAACATACTTGCAAGAGAAGCACTTTTATCAGCACTTCCAGAGAATGAATACAGTTAGGTAAAAGGTTTAACTAGAGCTTATGATATTTGGAAAGTTTTACATTCTACTTTTGAAGGTGATGAACATGCAAAGAAAGCTAGGTTACATAATTGGATTTGTGCATTTGAAGATATAAGAATGATGGAAGATGAATCTTTTAGAAGCTATATTGGTAGGATATCAAAAATTGTTGCAAGAATAAAGTCTTGTGGAGGTGAAAAATTAGAGAATGAAGTGATATGGAAAATTCTAAGAACATTGACACCGGTATTCAGGTAGACTACACAAATGATTGAACAAGTGATACCTTGTACACCAAACTTTTCAAGAGAGACTCTTATTGGAAGATTGGAAGTAGCAGAAATGAATCTAAGATTATCAGGAGAACTACCGAGAATGGTGATAGCATTTAGTGCTCTTAGCATCAGACCTACTTTGTCAATAAGTACAAGTGTGAGTGGAGATTATGCCAGCAATAGCAGATCCAAATCTGAAGAAGATAAGAAGATTGAAGAAGGTATTTCCTTGCTTGTGAAAAGAGAACCAGATGGTAAGAAAATCTTTAAATGTTGGACTTGTCAAGAATATGGTCATTTTGCATCTAAGTGTCCTAAGAGAGTTAAGAAGTATAGGAACAATTTTAAGCATAGAAGACCTAAAGAATGCCATTATGCAAATGATGAAGAAATTGAAGCAGGAATTGAAAGACATTTGAGTGACAGTGATAATGATAACCTTGATGACATAGGATTTGTAGCCATTAAAGAAGAAAATTCTGAATCTGATATTAAAGAAGAAAAAGCATTAGTTTCCCAAGTTGAAAAGAAAGCTGATTGGATTATAGACAGTGGTTGTTCACATCATATGACTGGTGATAAAGGAAAGTTCATAAAGTTTAGCAATCATGATGGAGGAGTTGTTAGAGTTGGTAACAATGCACCTTGTTTGATTAAAGGTATAGGATCTATCACTCTTGATGGAAAGACTAATAATGATGATGTTTACTTTGTGGATGGACTGAAACATAATCTATTGAGTGTTGGACAGTTAGTTGATAAGGGCTATCAAGTTTTGTTTGCCAAGAAAACTTGTGTGATTAAGGATAAAGATGGAAATCTAATTGGAACAGGATCTAGAACCATAGGTAATGTATTTCAGTTGAACCCTACTGAGATGACATGCTTGATGACTAAGATTGATGACATTTGGTTATGGCATAGAAGGTTTTGTGATATAAAATTTGATAATATTGTGAAAGTGAGTTCTACACTTGTAGTAAGAGATTTACCTAAGATTATGAAGCCTACTAACATGATTTGCAAGGAATGTGTGATGGCTAAGCAGAAAAGGAGTTCATTTCCTAGCAAGAAGTTCACATCTACAGAGAAGTTGGATATTGTTCATACAGACTTGAGCAGTCCTACAAGGACTAGAGGATTCTATGGAGAGGGGTACTTTATGATTCTTCTTGATGATTTTACAAGAATGATGTGGATTGCATTTTTGAAAGAAAAATCTGAAGCATTTGATAAGTTTAAGGTAATTAAGAATAAAATTGAGAATGAATCAGGAATGAGGATTAAATGTTTGAGATCTGATAGAGGAGGAGAATTTACTTTTAAAGAGTTTAACACCTTTTGTGAAGTAAATGGCATTAAGAGATAGTTTTCAGCTCCTAGAACACCTGAACAAAATGGTATTGTAGAAAGAAGGAACAGATCAGTGACCGAAGCAACAAGAGCTATGTTGTTTGAAAGTAATTTGGCAAAGACATTTTGGAGAGAAGCAATGAATAAAACAGTATACACAATGAACAGAGTACAAATCAGAGCAGACACAGACAAGACACCTTATGAATTATGGTTTGGACATGCACCCTCAGTTAAGTATTTTATAATTTTTGGAAGCAAATGTTATATTAAGAGAGATGATGATATAGGAAAGTTTGATCCTAGAAGTGATGAAGGAATTTTTCTTGGATATTTTTTGAAAAGCAAAGCTTATAGATGTTACAATAAGAGAACCAAGACTATTGTTGAAAGTGCAAATGTGAAAGTTGATGAGAAGTTTAAAATTCAGGAAATAATGCTTGATTATGAATTTGATGAACTAACCCTTAGCCTAACATTGAATCTATTAAACAATTTTTTGAGACTGATAGTGAATTGTTGAATGAAAGTCATGCTGAAGAAAACAGAGAAGAATCTACAGTCGAGACAAGATCTGAGACTATGACACTTAACAGGTATATTTCAAGACATCATCCTATTGAGCAAGTTATTGTAAATTTGGATAGAGGAGTTATGACTAGAAAGAAGGTACATTTATGTTTGATTTCTCAAATTGAACCTAAATCTACTAATGAAGCTTGTGAAGATGAACATTGGATTAAAGCTATGAAAGAAGAATTGGATCAGATTGAGAAGAACAAGACATGGGAATTGGTCCCTAGACCTAAAGACAAGAATGTGATTGGAACTAAATGGGTATTCAGAAACAAGATGAATGAACAAGGAGTAGTAAGAAACAAAGCAAGATTGGTAAGTAAGGGATACTCGCATCAAGAAGGAATTGACTATGAAGAGACTTTTGCCCCTGTGGCAAGACTTGAAGCAGTAAGAATGTTTTTGGCTTATGCAGCATTTAAGAAATTTAAAGTGAATGGATGTGAAGTCAGCATTTCTGAATGGAGAATTGGAAGAAGAAGTCTACATTGAGCAACCTGAAGGTTTTCCTTTAACTCAAGAAGGAGACATGGTATGTAAACTAAAGAAAGCATTGTATGGACTAAAGCAAGCACCTAGAACATGGTATGCTAGATTGGATAAGTATTTGTTAAAACTAGGATTTACAAAAGGAACAACTGATAGTAATTTGTACACCAAAGAAATTGAGAATGGATTGTTAGTTATAGTTATTTTTGTTGATGACATTATTTTTGGAGGAGAAGATGAAGCTAGTGAGAAATTTGTTGATGAAATGAAGACAGAATTTGAAATGAGTATGATTGGAGAAATGAAATGATTTTTGGGATTACAGATAACACAAAACAAAGATGGTATCTATGTAAGTCAGACAAAATACTTGAATGATTTATTGAAAAGATTTGGTATGGAGAATTGTAAACCTGTTGGAACACCTATGGTTACAGGACATAAACTATCTAGTAAAGATGAGACACTAGTAGTTGAACACAAGAAATACAGATCCATGATTGGTGGATTGCAGTACTTGACACACACTAGACCTGATATAACACATTCAGTTGGAATAGTAGCAAGATTTCAAGCTGAACCTAGAGAGTCACATTATGCAGCAGTAAAGAGGATACTGAGATATTTAAGAGGTACAATTGACTATGGATTGTGGTATGAAAATTTTGATGATTTTACCTTGTGTGCATATACTGATGCTGATTGGGGAGGCAACGTTGATGACAAGAAAAGCACCAGTGGTGGAGCCTTTTTTCTTGGAGGAAGATTAGTTTCTTGGTTGAGTAAGAAGCAGAATTGTATTTCACAAAGTACAGCAGAAGCAGGGTATGTAGTAGCAGAAAATAATTGTAACCAGATAAGTTGGATGAAGCAAATGCTGAAGGATATTGGAATTAAGTTTGATGAGCCTATTGTCATACATTGTGACAATACCAGTACAGTTAGTATGTCTAAGAATCCTGTATTGCATTCTAAGACTAAGCATATAGAAATCAAGTATCATGTTGTAAGAGAGAAAGTTGCAGATAAAGAAGTCAAATTAGAGTACATTAGAACAAAGGAGTAGATAGCAGACATATTCACTAAGCCCTTGTCGAAGGATACATTTGAGTATCTAAAAGGTATGCTTGGGGTTATACCCCAACCCACTCTTGAGTAAAGATGCAGATGGTTGCATCTGTCAAGTGGTTTATGCACTTATCTTTCTTCTGGACTGGATGTTGGTACTTCCTCTATGGGGGAGTATGTGTATCTGAGCTGAGTCATGAGGACTCTTGTGAAAGTATTTTTCTAAATAGTGTCTTTTGACATTGAGCTATTGTTTGACATAGTGATGGAACTTTTGTCATTGATGTCAATGGGGGAGAGAATCATGAAAAACATTGAGGAACAAAACATTGAGGAACTACATTTGTTGGAGAGATTGAATAGGAAAATGAAGCAAGATTTGATTGATAGAGAGCAGCAGAGCAGTTGAGCAGCAATGATTGGATTTTTGGAACATTGGATGTTTTTCATCTATGTTTCCATCAACGCCAATGGGGGAGATTGTTATGAATGAATGCTTGATGATTGGCAGTCATTCTATAGTAGTGGTTATTGCATTCATGACTATGATTGTCATTGATGTCAACACAGTGATATTCTGGAATTTAGCAGAGTAGCGGGCATAGTTTTGTTTTGTGCACATGGGATATTGCATTTGAGATTATGCGCAGTTGATGGTATGTTCTTTGTTGTGTTATTAATCTATGGTTAAGAGTGCAAAAATAAATTCATTCATTCATGAAAGTTATAAGCATTTTGGTGGAAGCAGCATTCTGGCAGTGTTCCTGAATAGCAATGTTTGGCAATCGGAGGATATCTCCTAATCGTGATGGAATCTGATTTTGCACAATTACAGGGAAGTTTGAGATACAGTGGTAGTGATGTGGTTCACTATGCAAACTTTGAGGTGACACGAGTGAAAAGAGTTATTACATTTGGAAGCCGACAGTTTTATGTAATTTTGGTGTAGCGTGTTGAAATTATTATTTTGTAATTGCATGCCAACTCATTTGTAATTATTTGAGTGTGGTATAAAGGAAGGAATGTTTTCCTTGTTTTAATATGGGCATTATGAGATTGTAATATGAAATTGTGAAATTTGTGATGCGAATGTATGCATGAGGTGAAGAAAAGAGCTAATTCAGTTGTGAAGGAAGACTTGTGAAGTACAGAGATCTGGTTTTGTGATCTTGTGTAGCAGAGAGTGTGGTTTTGGCATAGTGTGAAGGAGGTGACATATTTCATATTATTCTGTTGAATAATTCTAAGATCTGTTGGACAGTGAGTTCAGGGATCTTTCCTTGAAGCTGTTTGGGCAGTGGGTCTTTCAGTCTTCCATAACTCTTAACAGGGTTAGAATCTTTTAACAGAGATTCAAAATCTCCTAACAGGGATTCATATGTACTGAATGTATTTCATAAGACTCCTAACAAGGTCCATCCTTTCACAAGGAACTTTCATATTAGTGCATTATTTTGTGGGCATCATTCCCACCGGGGTTTACTCTTTGATCAAGAGGTTCCCTAGTCAACATATCTTGTGTTATTGTGTCATTGTGCATGATTATCTTTCTATGGTTGGTTACTGCATTGATTATATGGTTTACATCTATTGAAGTTGATAAATGGTTTAATTATCAGATAACTAATTCACCCCCCCCCCCCCCTCTCAGTTATCTTGGGGATCTTTACTTTCTAACAGGATCATCACAAGATGACTCCTCAGAACCATACTAGTTGGTAAGGATTGCTGCAAGAATGTCATCTTCTTGTTGGGATACCATGAATGAATTTCTCTCAATGACCATGATTTTTTGCACAAAGCTTACTTGAAGAGCAACATCTCCTAAGTTAGGCCAGACAACTTGATCAAGTTCACCTTGGGGTTTTGCTATAGAGTACAGAGTTAACTTCTTTGTATTTATTCCATTTGATATGGTCATATTTCTTTAACGGCATGCAATGCAAGCATCGGCTGTGGCTAACCAAGGCCTTCCTAGGATTAATGGATAACCTCCAAGAGTTTCTTTGGGTGACAAGACTATAAAATCTGAGGGATACTCTAAAGAATCTAGAGTAACAACAATATCCTTAACCATACCATCAGGCTTGACTATGAAATTATCAACTAACTGCAATATTGTTGGTGTGTCCCACAAACCAATGATACTAAGTTTCAGCAGAACTTCTCTAGTCATAACATTAATTGATGCTCCCAAGTTAATTAAAACATTCTGAATTTGGGTAGCATTAATGAAGATGGTTACTACTAGACTTCCTAGATCTAAATACTTAGGCATGAAAAATTTACTTGGCATGAGATCAGAGAGCTGGCCTAAGACATGGACAGTATCAGGGTCTTTCTTTTTCCTTCCAGGTTGTTTGATACAGGCTTCTTTAATTGCTTTGGTACAGACTAGAATTTATTTAAGGGCATCCAACAAGGGAATCTGCACTATCATTTGTTTGAGTTGATCAATAAAATTAGTGGCTACAGGATTTTATTTTAGAGGAACAACCTAAGACAATCTCCGCGGATAAGGAGGATTTTTAGGCACTAGTGCAGTTTGAGCAATAGGTGGAACATCAATAGGCTGATTCACGGGTATATCTTCAGCATCATCAACTTCGGTTATTATTGGCTCTTGGGGTGCAGGCAATGTAGTTCTTGATCTAAGATGAATGTCATTGACATGCAAGGAATAAGCCTGCTGCTTATTATTAGGATTTGGCGTGGGCTGAGCAGGAAGTTGAGTTGGCTTTTGAGGAGTGTTATTTTCTACAGGAGGTGGTGGCATAATAGCTTGCTGCTGAGGTTGATTAGGTCCCCACTGAGGTTGTGGTTGCTAGTTACCATGAGGTGGCCATTGGCTATTCTGTTGCGGCTGCTGAAAGGAGTTATACTGCTATTGGTGTGGGTTAAATTGTGGTTGTTATGGATAGGCTTGGTTATAGTATGGTTGTTGATTAGACCAATTATGATTCCAATTTTGACCTTGAGGGGCAGAATTCTGGGGGTTTGGCCAATAGCTATTATTATTATAACCAAAATTATTCAGTGGGTCTGGAGGCATGCCTTGTCTCTGAGCCCATGGACGCCTTTGAGAAATGTAGAAAACTTCTCCATTCTCCTCATCTATAGCTTTGAACTCAGTGGGCATTTGGTTAATGTCCATAGATGCAACCGTCTTACATTTACAGTTTCTTTTCCTCTCTCTGCAATGAGAACAGAACTCGGCAAGCACAACATCTGACTCTTCCTTCTTCCTCCTTGATTGAATGCTATCCAACTAAGTGGCGACATCATTAATGATGTCTTTCTTGAAATCAGATAGTAGATTAGATAGCTCCATTTTAGATACTCTTGAACCACCATTGGACTTATGCGGTAGGTCTCTAAGTCCCCTACTCTTCTTCAAAGTGGCCCTTGAGTAATTTTGACATATATTCTTTATGTCATCCCAAGCTTTTTATGTGATATCACCTCCTGCCATTAGGTCTAGAGCCTCTATACTTCCATCATTCACACCTTTTAAGAAAAGGTGCTTCTGAGATGCCTCATTTAGCTGGTGTTGAGTATTATGCTGCAGGTTGAACATAAGTCTAGATACATAATCCTCCAGTGTTTCGTCCTCCTTCTGAGACATTTTAAAAATGTCATCACCTTTCAAATCTTGACCTCTACAGTACTCTTTGTACTTTGTAAGAAACATTATATGCATGGCATTCCAATTTGCTACAGCATTAGCACCCAACCCCATGAACCATCTCAAAACAGCTTCTTTTAGAGTTGATGGGAATAACTTCAGCTTGTGGGCATTAGTGGTATAGTCATAACTCTGGCAAAGAATATCAAATTCAAAGAGAAAGGTCCCAGGGTCTTCTGTTAGGAGGCCATAAAATTTGGGAAGTGCAGTAGTAGGTATATTTTTTAGATTTTGGTTGCCTTGCTGTTGAGGTATAGGAAAAGGAAAGGGAACTTGAGCAGCCATTCTGGGAGGAGGACCTTGTGGTGGCGGCTAATATACAACAAGAGCAAGAAAATTATCTTGATATTGAGGTTCAGCAAATAGGTCGTTCAAATGCAGTGATTCTTCAGATGATGAAGAGGATATGTGTTCCTGAGCATCAACAAATGGATTTTCAAAGGGTTCTTCTTCTTTGTTCTCACTTTGTGGTTCTTCAATTTGAGGATTAAATAAATCAAATGGTTCTCCTTGGTAGTTACGGGGAAGAAATCTCTCGAGGTGATCTCTCCTTCTATGCATAAAAATGCTTACTTAAGCACTAGATTAAAACTAAGACTGCAACTACAAGGATAAGTTTGAATTAACACCATCCCTGGCAGCGGCGCCAAAAAATGCTTGGCCAAACAATGGTATCAGAAACCCAAAGCAATGGACTGCTTAATTCAGGATTGGACACCCCAAATGATTCCTAATGCACTATTTAGTCTCATTTAATTATTGACCAGGGACATAAACTTGGAATGGCATTTGCAAAGTATATGCTTCAAACCTCCCCTTCTAAGCCTATCTAAGGAATTCAAATACTTATGCTTCAGGAAAACTAAACTAAAACTAGTAAGCAAATGTATTCTAAGCAAAGCAGGAAATTACAGTTAGGAACTACTCTAATTGACTGTATAGCAGGAACAGGCTACTAATTCTGGTATCAGTAGCTGTAGGAACAACTGAGTTCTAAAACATATAAATGAACAGGAAATGAACTCTACACTAACAAAGTAATTCACTCATCAAGTGGGCCCCCTTGAATGAGTGAATGAAAAGTACAATTAAGATGAAAGTTGCAAACTTGAACTGAACATTCTATTCATTCATAAAAAATGATTACACTTGATTGAAACAGTATGCAAGAGTTCTATATTAAAAACCAGCTTGTTCGACTAACTCCAAAAGAGTCACAACAGTCAATTATTTAAAAGGAAACTACCACTAACTCCTAAACCTACGATCACTTCATAATGAGGATTGGTTACAACTCATAAAGTTTCACAACAGAAACATTATTGACCATGAACAATCCCATAATATAGTGCACACTAAATCTGTGCATTGCATGCAACAAAAAGTATTGACTTGCTTGCGAAGATTTTGCAATCACGGTTAGCTTTGATGACTCTCACGCCAGTATGTTGGTCTTTGAATATCCACGTTCAAATCCAGCAAGATAATTAATGCACACATATCCAACCATATACATATATATCCACATCATCAATATTAGGAAAAGGTGTTAGTCTTAATTATCACTCTTGCAAACCTACGACTATAGGAGGTAACTACCCAAAACATAGCTTAGGAGAGAAAACATCCATTAATATGCATAACTATTATATTCACCATTCTTGTCCATGAAATTAAGTAGATATTATGTCTTTAGAGGTATCCTCATTCCATCTTATGTTCACACACACATATATAATCATATACATAGAAACTATAAGTTCATATGCTTAAAACCATAAATCTATGTCTATATGCAATCAAATGTCTTAGAAAGAGGATAAAAAGCGGTGAGAAAGATGGCTAATTTAGGAGCCCATCAACAATAAGATATGGACATAGAGAGATGAAGAGGGATAAGGTGGATAGGTATATTAATGGTATGAAACTTAATATTTAGGAAGAGATTAGGATGTTGATAATTGATACAGTAGAGGATGCTTATCAATATGTGATAAAGGTAGAAGGTAAGGTAAAGAGGAGACCATAAAGTAATCTTACAGAAAAAAAAAGATGATGAATGCCAATGGAAAAGAGAAAAAAGCAATTTGAGAAGAGTAACCACTTAGGTTTAGAAAAGAACCTAATCAGAGAATAAAACAAAGAAGAAATGGTAGAAAGGATTTCAGAGGTACTTATTTCAAATGTGGAGAGAATGGGCATACATCTTTTGAATGTCCTGGTGGATCTAGAAAAATTATGGAGAAAAAAGAACTGTGTAGTACATGAGTAGAAGACATTTTGAACATTAGAGGAGAGAATGGTACAACCTGAGATAGAAGATTATCTTGTGCTTAGGAGTGTTCTATTTGAGAAGAGAAAGAAGGAATTGAACCTTCCCAAAGGAGAAATTTAGAATTTAGAATTATATGCAAATCAGGAGGAAAATTTTGTAAGGGTATTGTCGGTATTGGAAGCAATGGTAATTTGGTATCAGAAGAGATGGTGGAAAATATTGGTTTAAAGAGGCTTAAACATCCTTATTGTTATATGATGAGTTGGTTTCAAGATGGGACCACATGGTGGAGGTGAAGGAACAATGTTTAGTGAACTCCAACATTGGTCCTTTCAGAGATAAAGTTTCTTGTGATTTTGTATATATGAGTGCTTATAATGTTCTACTAGGTAGACCTTGGAAATATGATAGAGGATTTATCTATGATTGTAGAAGAAACTTAGTCACAATATATATAGAAGGATGGGCATAGATTTACTTTGGTTATGTTGAAGGATGAGGATAAAAGAGTAAGGAATTTAAGTATTGTGAATATTTTTAGTACAAAGAAGTAGATTTTAGAAGTTATGGTGAAGGAAGGCTTGGATATGAAGAAGGATCTTATAATTCAAAAAGCAGGGCCAGTGATAAAGGTAAGGTTGTGAAGATGAAGACTTTGGTTTTTGATCAGACGAAGAGATCTTGTAGAAGAGTTAAATCAATTGTGTAAACGAAGAGAGGAGGGGGTAAAATTAGTTTACTGCCTAGTGTAGATGTGGGGCACGAAGGAGAAATTATTGAGAAAAATAATTTGAAAGATCTGACAGAAGACAAAGAAGAGTTAAAAAGGAAGGAATTTACAGATGAAGAAAATATTTGTATGAATAATGAGAACAGGATTTACATCCTAAATCCTATCAGATGTTCATCAGTTCCTCTTATGGAACATATTTTCTCACCTAGAGTGTGTAATATAAAAGCATCCTTAGGTTGTTAGCAATCTTGCATCACAAAAAAAAAATCCTTTCTATTTTTTTTCTTATTCTCATTTCAATGTTTTTAGTGGTGTTACTTAGATTTGAATCATTTTCTATCATGAACCTAAACATATAATTTGGACATCATATTTTACTTATGTCTAGGTTTGCACCTCATTTGGATTTTTCACAGTGGAGATATTTTGGATTCTTGTTAGGTTTTGTTTGTTCTTAATGTTCTAATGGTCAGTTGGAATTTTCCTATCTTGCAAATATATTTCCCTCTTAGTGAAGCTTAATGTCTCAAATCATAATGATCTTTGGTCTCTAGCTGACGTGCCTCTTAGATCACCCTTCTTTTCTACATATTGGAATCGAGATCCTTATGATTTGGGTTTAGACCTATATTTATACACATTAAACTTTTATATTGTTGGGAAATGTAATTAATCTAGATGATATATGTGTTGTGAAGGCTCTATACATTCAAGCATTTGATCCTTTTAAGGTATCATTTTTAGGGTATTAACCTTTAGAAGGTTAAGACTAGAGTTTAGATATGATTTTCTATTTTAATTGGGCATGTAAGTCTAATAATGTAAGTTGCATGTTGCAGACCAATTCGATGTAAATTCATAAATCTATGTTAATGAAAACAAGTGATATTACATGTTTCTTGTTCATGGATTAGTTGTTATTTATCTTATATTATTAATTCTATTTTGTTGACTCGAGCCGCATGGTTTGGACCATATTCATTAGGGAAACTCTTTCCATGATTACGTAACAAAATTAATACATGAAACAATCAAACACTAATTAAGAAAATATAAGCTAAAACCATATTAAAATTGGCATATAAATCGCTATTAGAAACCCTAATAGTCAAATCCCAAGGTCCATATATAAGCTTAAAATATCATATTACATCCAAGGACTATAAGCTCCTCATAATTATCAAAATGTAAGGTGGATTATTTAATCAAGAAAAATGTTAAAATTTATATAAACTTCTTTTAACAAAATACCATATCAAGATCACAATTTTTTTCATCTTTCGAGTAAATTCATTTTAGATTTCATCTCATAGAAATGATTTTGTATTCATGCATGTAAATTTTAATATTTAGTGCAAAGATATATTTATCAAAATAGGAATATAAACTATGTAGTAAACTCTCAAGTTATGAATGTGTACACAAACAAATTGAAAGTTTATTTTTATTTTTTATGATATATAAAAGGAAAAGTCCCATTTCATTTCATTTTCAGTATTTAATCAATAGTTTCAAATTGTAGTGTTTATTTTATGAAAAAATAATATTCTAGTATTTCTTAGTAAAAATTATAAAATATAATAAAAATATATATTTAATTAGTTTACATCACTTTAACATCAAACATATATGTCACTTTCTAATAATTCTAGTAATGAAGTCACATCATTGTTAGTTTTTTCTTTTATAAAAGTGTAACATAGCTTTGTTCTTTTACCCTTAAGATCTAATATTATCTTTCTCACTCATAGATATTTATAATAGAAAGCATTGTGTTGTAAGGATTTAGTGTAGATTAATGCATGTAAGTCGGGCCAATACATATCTGCTGCACTCAAAGTAAAGAAAATTGTTGGTGTTCCAATTTGATGCAAGAGATCACTTAATTCAGCTCGACATTTTTCCCAATAAGACCTTGTACCCCTTAGAGTTGTACCAAAACGCATCAAGTGATCTACTAGATGTGAGTGAGGGACATTTTCTATTTGTTCTCGTAACTCATTGATTGTGATTGGCATATCTTGCAAGCTCTTTTTGGCAAATACTGCTAATGAATTTTGTGCACGATGTCGCATGATCATATTCATCATATAATACCTAAATCGTGGGTGTCGTCCAAAGCGATGATCTCTATATCGAAGTAAATGCTTAACAAATTCATGAAGATAGACTCTTTTCAATCTTGGTTCGATCCAATCGCATCGTCCATCCGGAAACAGTGTTGGAAAAGCCATATCAAGTAATCCTTCTGTGACATACTCATTCACTGGAGATGTTCCAATTCCTGGCCAATCAATTAGTGATCCAGGATCTATATTTGGGTTATTTATCCATGCATGAATTAGTTCCATCTCTCTTCGTGCATTTGGTGGTTTTGAGGCCATTGATGTAGTATGATTGATAATATTTCCTTGATCTATCTCCATTATTGGACCGGCAAATACATATTCATTTGCATTTGAATCAAATTCCATATGAACTGAGTTTAGCTGATCAAAGATGTTATCATCTGAATTAGATGTAAGCTCACTAAGTGCATTTTCGTCAATTTGTACATCTCTATAGAACTTATCATGATTTATTTTAAATTGAAGTGCTCTGTAAACCCTCTCTTTATTGACTGTAAAATTATAACTTGTTCCACGTTGATCCTTCTTACGAACAATGATAATAGGTAAATCTTTTATGCGATGTGGTAAGATTTCGGCTATTTCTCTTACTTCTTGTGGAAAACTTATGGTATGCCCTTTATATTTAAATTGACCTCCAGTTGCGTGTGTAACTTGAAGAATGGGGTTGATACGTACTATCAACATTTCTTCTATTTGTGTTAGATTAGAAAGCTCTAATGGTTGTGGACCAGGATCCATGTTTTTGATGCTGAAAACCGATGTTCATTCTTTTCTTGTCGACATCGATGACAAATAGGGCCTTCAGGGACCCGTGCAGCCTTCATTTTCATGAGATTGAGCTTGTCCTTCATTTGAGTCACGTTTACATAGTTGTATTTGTTGTATTTCTCTTTCATTCAACTCGTCTAGGCTCTAGATCTTTTTGTTTGTCTTCTCACTATATTTTGGTTATCTTGAGATGTTTGTGTACGATGTGCTCTCATCTTATCTGCATGCTGTCTCATTTCTTCTTCAATCTCTTCCACTGTCATAGTTGCCCTACGCTTGACATGTCTTTCTCTATCAAGTTGGTTCGATGATTCCTTTCTTCTTCTTTTCTGCATCAGTCATTTGTTCACGTCGTTGTCTCATATAATTTTCGTGCATATTTTCTGTGTTGTATTTGTTTGTTCACCATTTGTAGCACTTTTAGCTTCGTCTCTTTGAGCATCATTCCTTTGTTCACGTCGTCGTCTCATATAATTTCGAGGCATATTCTCTTCGATATTGTCTTCGTTGCTCTTCATTCTCAAAATTTAGTCTTGGACGAGGCATTCTAGAAAATTTGAATGTTATAATTAGATATAAAATGTATAAATGATTTTCAATTGTGTGAATACAATAGTATAAATGAAATTCATGATAGCGTTCACTGACAATAGTACACTTGTATAAACTTTGGTTAGCTCAAAAGAATAATATGATATAATTTATAAAAAATTTATTAATCAAACATTACTACTTAGTTTTATAATAACATATTTAAAAGAAAGGAAAATCTTTGTTCTTTTTTTTGTTCTATTTTGAAAAATAAACACTTTTATAATTAGATATTTAATATTAATATTATTTCAATATATATGTAGATATTTTAGAAACATCAAATAATAATAAAATTTGAAACATTTTATTGAAAATATATGATTTAAAAATATCTTTATGATTTTATAAAATAAAAATAATTAATAAAAGATTTTATAAACAACACTAACAAACTAATAATAGTTATAATTGTAAATCTAGAGTGAAAAAACTTAAAATATAAATGAAGGTAAGAGATTTAGAATAGTAAATTTACACTAATATTAATTAATTATATTAATTATAAAAAAAGAAAAATATTAATTATAAGAAATTTCTATTTCTAAAAAATAAACTCTTTAATTATATTATTTTATGATTGAATATTTAATATTAATATTTTTTCAATATATATTAGATTTTTTTAAAAACATCTAGTTATATAATTTCTTAAACATTTTATTAATACTATATAATTTTAAAAATATTCGTATGATTTATAAAATAAAAATATTTTATAATATCACTAATAGTTATAATTGTAAATCTATAGTAGAAAAATCTGTAATAAAAATAAATGTGCAATAAAGTTAAAATAAAAATAAAATTTCACACTAATAGTTAATTTCCTCACACTACCAGTTAAGTTAATTTTTCATTTTATTGATGCTAAAGTTAATTGGCACTAACAGTGAAATCTTATAAAAAAATCTGGTAGTGACGCTTTTCTTAATAATTTTAGATAAAGATTTTCTATATATTTGCGCAGTCTCTGAGCATATAAATTCACTCCAGCAATCGTTGATGCTTTAGGAGGAGTTTGAATGCAGAAATATATGAGTGTCTTGAAGATGATGCAACGGTTCATTGTATTAGTCGGCTTTACATTTTAAAAATATAATTCATTTCATAAAATGTTCGTCGGCTTTATTATTTAAAAATTTAACATTAACATGGTCACAACACTTCTTTCCCCTATTTCTGCCACTGTAGGTTACCGTAATTAAAATTAATTTTATCTAGATTTTATAATATGTTTATAATAAGTAGTGTAAATATAAATGTACGGTTGCAACATATTTGCACCCCCATGCTCGATTAAATGTTTATATTGCATCTTACAACTTTTTAATATTATATGTTTATATTATTATAATTTTTAAATTTTTTAGTACTATTTATTTTGAATAGTTAATTATTATTTTATTTTAGATAAGTAAAAAATATTTAATTAATTTATCAATTCTAGTATATAGTAATAAAATAAATACTAAAATAAGTTAAAAAGATTAAATATATTTTTATTGTTAGATTTTTAATTTCTAGTATATAGTACTAAAATAAGTATTATTTATTTTGGATAAGTAAAGCAATTTAATTTTTTTTAAAGAAAATTTTAAGATGTTCAAAGATAAGATAAAGGATTTGAATAGTTTGAAATAGAGTAAACAAATTAATTATGTATTAGTTAAATGAAAATATATTAAGATAGTTGATGTTTTTTTCAATTTTATCTACCTTGTTAAAATCGATTATTATGTGATTATGATTATGTCTAACTAATTATAGATAGAATTATAGCATCTTATATATAATAAATTAAATAATATAATCATATAAACTTATTTATTAGCAAATATTAATATGAACAATAATTGTGTTTCATTGTTCATTTTATAATAATGTATTGAAATAGTTAACTCATACATGTATCTAACATGAATTACTTTTATTTATATTATGACTTCTTTCATTTTATAAATATATTCTAAATATGTTTTTGTATAATATATTAAATTAATTTCATAAATTATAATTTAAATTTAAAATGTTTAAAATTAAAGAATATTTTATCCAACCTAATTTTTATAGCTTCTCAATTAAAACTAAAAAGAACTAAATTCGATTTTAATATTTAAGTTTATCATAGATTTATTAAATCCGTATCATGATACTAAAATAATTCAAACAAATATTTATTAAATTATGATTGATTTAGTATTAAATTATATTTTAGACTAGAAAATGTGTCTCAAAAATATCAAATAATAATCTAATATATTATAATTAATTAAATAAAAATAACTAATTTTTAAAATTTAATAATAATATTATTATTAACAAATTAAAATAGAATATGTTTATAATACAATAAAGAGACATTTTTAAATAAAAACTCTATTGATAGAATCATGTTTAAAATAGAGTATATTGTCAAATTTTCATGATTTAATTTAATAAAATAGTTTATATTGTCAAATTTTCATTTATTTGATTTAAATGAAATAATATAGAGGATAGAAAGGTGTAGAGAGAGATTTTATGGGGGAGGAGAGAGAGAGAGAGAGTGCTCTCTCTCTCTCTCTGACTATTTCTCATCACTATTTAAATAGATTATGACTTAAATAGGGCGAGAACACTATTGAAATCTATGACTTTCATAGGGCGCACGCCCTATGGAAGTTATAGATTTCAATAGTGCGCTCGCCCTATACGGCGCACGTGCTTTGTAAGGCATTAGAATTTACCAATCTTAAGGCTTGGATTTGCCTTGGAGATCCAACCCAAAGGGCTTGGGACGATTGAAATAGGCCTGAGACGTGTTTTCCAGCAGACATACAAAAAAATGACATATTTTTTTGTGTGCTCCTCGTCAGTTTACTCGTGGCTCAAGAATGTAAAAATCAGACGATGTGATATTGCAAATCTCTCTGTTAGCTATCTAAGCATATAATTTATTTTGAATTTTGATTATGTTAAGTTTTTCACTCTAATTTATTTTGTGTGTATGTCCGTTTTTTTTGTCAAAAACCAACATGTAGTATTTTGGTCATAGATTTTGGCCCGTTCATCGAATTTTGCAACAAGTTACATTTTTAGAAACTAGACTCCATTCTACACACTTTTTTAAAAAAATTTTTTTGATTTTCGATTAGTTTTAAATGATTTCTAGGGGGGAGCGCACAAAATTTTTATGTTTTTAGGATGTGTGCACTTCGTAAATTCACAAAAATTATACATTCATAAAAAATTACCAAAAAATTCTAGGATAAACTACGTGGTGTAGCTAACTTCTCACTAGAGTGATTAAAAAAAAAAAGTTAACATTTTAGGGGAAGTACACCAGACGCTATTGTTATGTTTTTTTCACACAAACAAGACCACTTTTTGTGCTCCCCCTTTTGAGGGCCTTAATATGCACTAGATTCAGAGTATTATAACTCTTATTTTTGTTGCATCTTAAAATTTTGAGTCTAATTATCTTCTATTTCTTGTTGAAGTTCAGAGTTTTCTGATTTAAGGAAAAAAGTGGCATCTTATACCTTATTTTTGGTCCCCCCATCTTTGTGCACTTACCCATAAGAGAGAGATACCGAAGATGAACAAAGATAATTTCTCTACATGACAAAGCAGGATGAAACTGTATCTATCGGGCATTGGAGATTCTACGCTGTACTATTGGAAAATGATTTCATAACCACTATCTGGTCCTCTGACTGTCAACCAGATGGAAGAAAGACAAGAGCATAATGCAATGATGATTGAGATTGCTTCTTCTCTATTAGATGTTGAATTTCAAGATATTAAGAACTATACAACTACAAAAGAAATGTGGCCTTCTTGTCTAGTGTTGTCCAATTCTTCACCCGAGCATCACCTAGATGTAATGAGTGTGAAGTGTTCTATGCATTCTCATGAGAGATGGGTGCTTGTGAACCTCATGAAACATGGGTCAAATTGGGATGGGTGTCCACTATTGTCAAATTTGTGGTTAATCATGCTTGAGTTAGAATAAAATTGGGATGGGTGTCTAGTGTTGTCCAATGCTTCACTTGAGCATCACCTAGATGCAATGAGTGCTAAGTGTTCCATGCATTCTCATTAGAGATGCTCATGCTTGTGAGCCTCATGAAACAGGGGTCAATAAATTTGATTCATAAACTATAATATCATAAAATAATTTATTATTAAAATATATAAATAACTTATTTTAAAATAATAATTTTGATTAAACTTACAATTATTTATCTATATAAACATTTTAAAAATAAAAAAATAATATCAATAATTTTTTTATATTTTTATACATTTTAAAAATAGCTTAATTGTATATTATATGAAAATATCCTTTAAATTTTCATATAATAAGCTTAATTATATATTATATGAAAATATCCTTTAAAATTTTCATATAATGACATTATTAAAAAATTAATTTTCATATAATGACCTTATTAAAATTTCCATGTTATTATAAAAAAAATCATTAATATATTATTAAAGTTTTATAAGTGAGAAATATAAAAAAATTCACAATAGATAATTTTATAATAATATATGATAAATTTAATTATATCATAAAAATAATTATATTTATTAAAAGTTACTATTATTTTATGGTTAAAAGTTAAATAACAACATTAATAAAATTATATATTATATATTAAGGAAATCAAGGAAACTAGAGGACCCTACTTTGATAATATAGAATTATTCGCTCATATATGGAAAGAAAGAAAGTTGTGTGGATGGAAGGGGATCAAGGATTGACCTCCTGGATTGAAGACTATGATGAAATTCTTCAGTGACTGTTCTTGGTTTTTTGATTCTCATGCTCTCGTAAACTGTTTTATTTGGTGATCTGCTCTTTTATGTACTTAATTTTTTTATCTGAATTTGGTGGATCGAGTTTCACCTCTCCGCTCCTCCTTTTTGTAATATCATTTTTTATCAATCGATATATAATTCAAAAATAAAAATTGAAACATATAAATATTAGTAAAAAATTACCATACAATTAATTATTAATATATTATATATATTTTTATTAATATGACCTATAAAATGAGATAAGAAATTTTTTTTTAAAATGGAAAAAAAAACCATTTTTAAAACTAAAAAAATATGCCGATTTCATCTAAGTGTAAAAAGGTTTGAACTTTAAAACTTCGTTTAAACAGTTTTTAAATGCTGCAGGGCATTCACTAATTAAAACTGCAGGTTATTCCATTTCACCAGTCTGACTGGCACGGTGCTGGTATGCGTGGCATCCAGCCATATCGATAGCCGGTTGCATTGCGGAGTATGGATGGTATGCCGAAGGGGATGTATGAGATTTGGGAGCCAGCTACCCAGCCGACAGATTCCCCCAATCTTATGTCCATGACTCTATCACCATGGCATACCCATAAGCCTGTACTGCCATCCGTAGTCACGCTTGCCCAGCTTTTTAGTAAAAAGGAATTGAATGACGTGCAGTTAAGATTAGCCTGCAATATTACCCTGCGGTCCGTAACTAAGAAATAATGTGATAAATTTAAATATAAATTTTTCATTTCAATAAAACTCGGCCATATTTAAATGGAAACATTAAATTATATTTCTTTATAAATACTAATAGATTTGATTGTATTTTTTGTTCTAAGGTTTTTTTTGGTAATTACTATATGTAAAAAAGTCGGTGAAATGAGTTGAATTTTTTAATAAATTTTATAAATAAAATATATAAAAAGTAGGTATACATAAATATTATTTTAATAGATTATATCTAAAAGTCTTAATTTATTTTTCTTTATATTATCTGTCTTGATAATTTTAAAATTTATAAAGAAAGTTTTTACTATTTTAAAGATAATATATTGTAATATTTTTATGCTTATATTTTATTTTTTAAAAAAGTTTAATCAAATAAATGAAAATTTGACAATATAAACTATTTTATTAAAATTAAATCATGAAAATTTGATTCTCTGTAAATGACCGATATTTGAATTTTCAGAACCATTTAAGTTGAGATTTCTTAACATCAAGAGGTTTCCAGCATTTAGGTATCCACCAACAAGTCCACGCTCAGCGAGAAAACTCCATGGAGCATGATTATAGTCCCTATAAAGAGGATTGTTTTAGTGATCATCCTTTTAATCATCCTTTGATTGTGTATAGTGGATGTATTTGCATAGTGTATATATTTGCACAAAAAATTTCACCCAATGGGAAAACATATCTACATGCAGATTTGTCCACAAGCATTACGGTGCCCCAGAACTCCACCAGAGTGTTATTAAGTGAATGGAAGAGATGATAATCAGTCAAGTGTTGTTCAATATGATGACATGTATTCTTGTAAAAAAAGACTATTGGATAAAGCACATGGACTATTTTAAGCATTTAAAACACTTATATTAGAGATCTTAATCATTTAGCTACTTTAGAGGTCACATTTTATCAACCATCATGCAAGCCAATTGTGAGATGCTCTATGGAGTATATCCAAATATGGATAAGTAAATAAAGTTCCAATGATGCCTTGAGTGACTGACGAGAATGCATTCTTATATTGTCTTTAACAAATGAAGAGTTGCTATGAATGAGACGTGTCTTATTTCTTCCTCAATGTCCCTTTGTTAATCACACCTTTCCATAATCCGACAGTTCGCATAATATTATTTCATTATTTTCTGATCATAGATAACTCCAGATTGACTCAATATCAAATCTTTTTATGAAGGTAATCTTCCCTAATTGGTAGTGCAACCAGTAGTTAACATCCACTGTGTTTGTATTAGTTTGGTCTAACTATCATTAGTATTTAGTCAATCAATATTAACTCTTGCCTTATCCCATATTGTTATGATTA